>JAJEKV010000046.1:0-231389 GCA_021234155.1 Isoetes taiwanensis
TGAAGGAAGCTTTGGCAACCCGTCTTGACCACGGACCGAGAGAAGGACAAACATGGCTGACCGGGGCATGATAAGATTGCGGTCGCGGTGCTCAATGCGGGGAAGAGCGAATTATTAACTACGACTCGGGAAGATGAGCGGCGCGTGAAAGCAGCTACGGCCTTACGATCCAGAATTGCTTGCGGTTGTCAGGCGCTAAGAGTGGAGAGCACTACATTTGGGAGGAAGTTCGGTTGGACACGGATCACGAGTCTTCAGTATAGCGGCACATCTCAACTGAAGCGTGAAGGTGGATGGAGTTCCTGAAGAGTATGACTTTGAGATAGTCTACAAGCCGAGGCTCAATGTAGTATGAGATGCGGCACTTTCAAGGCATCCCTTAACAACAAGAGTGCAGCACGCAATGCAATTTCGGCTCTCCGGTGACCCGGTAAGAAGATGAAGAAACCACTGCTTAAGCAGTCTGACTTCAAGGAAGTGTGAAGCTTGTGCAGGAGGCAAGAACGATGAGAGGAAACCTTCAAAAATTTTAAGAAGGAAGGTAACCTTTGATTCTCCACGACACCCACAGCAGTCAATAGCTGGCCACCCAGGATTTATGAAGACATATTTCAAAGTCTTAAAGTAGCTATTATTGGCGAGGATGAAGAAGCAAATAGCTACCGCTACATCAAAAGAGTGCCGAGCCACCGTTTTACAAACGAAAGCGGCGAGCGACTTTGAATTCAAGGGCATTAAACCTTTAGCGGTGCGGCAACGCTAAGTGGGAGGGTCATCGATATGGACTTCATACAGGGGCTCTGAGACTGATGAAGAGGGAAAGATGCCTTGATGGTTGGTCGACAAATTGTGAAGATGGCACATTTTATGCCTTGCATGACCAAAACACGGCTATGGATACACTAAAGCTCTTCACCAAAGAAATCTTCAAGCTCCATGGCATGCCGAGAGAGATCATCTCGGCTAAGGATTTTGAAGTTCATGAGTGCCTTTTTTTTTTTTTTGAGGGCAAGGGGTTTTTTATATTTCATTTATGAGAAAACATAATACAAAATGGGGTTGCATCGACCACAGAGTCTCCCCGGGTGCAGTCATTTACTGCACCATAAAGGTACAAATATGCATATAAATAAGAGCAACTAGAGTAATGGATCTTATAGTGTTCAAGTTTAGATCCAGACCAAAATTAGGAGCCATGTACAAACAATAGGCTGTCAGAGAAACCATGGTAGTTAGTATCCTAAGACACATCCACGGATCCTCGAATTGTAAGATCTTGACCTTGGAGTTTTCAAAGATTCTTAGCATCTTATCAAGTTTCCGAGCCTTTGAAATTGGTGAAGTCCATCACAAGCATAACACGGGCTTCCCTTCTCGCGCCATTTATGAAATAGGTTGAGAAAGATCTGCCTTTTAGCCCATTATGTCTCCATACCCTCATGTTGGTTGGTTTTATTGCTTTTCTTTCGCATGTACCATCTCTTGCTTGAAAAAATCAAATTGTCCGCGGTTCCCCATTGGCATCCTCCGGAGTCTTCATCATCGTCATCATCCGAAGTTTGTTTGGTGCTCCCACTGAGTAGTCTCCTCACGATGGAGTCATGAAGAACACCATCAAAATCAGTTAGAACAATATTAAAGAAATTGAAATGGCCATTGAATTTTCCAACTCTATCCGATCTCATCTTTTTTTTCCTTTTGACAAATTTTATGAGCCATGGCAAAAGATGGCGTAATGTCCAAAAAGCATTTTTTAAGGGAGGTCATATTAGGATTTTTCCCATTTATGGCCACCTCATTTCTATGCTTCCATATAACCCATAAACATAAATTCCTGGTTGTTTGAATCAATCTATTAGTGTGCTTTAGAAAGTCAATCAATATTCCTGGGCAACCTTGATTGAGCTGGGAGGTCCATGAGTGCCTTTTGGCGGGGACCTCTTTTGCGGTAATTCGGGCGACGGCTATCCATGAACACGGCCTATCATCCTCGACGGATGGATGGGCAAACGGAGCGGACCAACGGAATTTTTGAGGATATACTCTGAAAAACTATGTCTCGAACAAGCAGAGTATGTGGGAAGAGTATATTCACTTGGTGGAGTTTGCGTATAATAGCACCAAGCAGGAATCATCCCAAATGTCGTCGTTCATGATCAACTACGGCTACCAATGTCTAACTCCAGACACTTGGCACAATCCTGTGTCAAAAGTAGAGGTTTCAGAAAATGTTGGCCGACATGCAAATTTGGTGGAAGAGGTTCGGATATATTCTCGCGGCAAAGGAGTCGACAAAGAGCATCGCCGACAAGCATCGAGCAACGAGAGTTCCAAGTTACGCACGACGTGTGGCTCAAGATCAAAGTGAAGCGAGTGAAGCCCGTGATCGAAACAAAGAAGCTTGCTCAAGGTGGGCTGGACCCTTCAAAATAGTCGGAGAGTAGGTAATCAATCCTACAAATTGGATCTACCAAAGACACCTAAAGATTCATAAAGTCTTCCACGTGAGTTTATTGAAGAAGATACTCCCAAACGGGCGAAGTCTTGGATACTCCAACGTTGTTGGAAAATGACCGAAGCGCTATTTCGAAATAGTTCCGAGTTGATTCTTGATAAAGCCTTCAAGAAAACAAGGAGATCGGGGAATTTCTCCAAGATTTGGTCAAGTGGAAACACTTGCCGCTGGAAGACGAACATGGAAACTTAAGAAATATCTAATAAATCACACCCACATTCATGGAGCAATGGGGCTGACAAAGGTCATCTCCTCAAGAAATCGGCTCATGCATGTCGATTTGTGAAGATTAATTTCATGTATAGTTAAGGTTAATCCACGCGATGCAACCTATGCTAGGTATGGGTTTGTACGCGTTGTTACCGGCGATGAGACCGCCACGGTGATCTCTATGGCGTGGTGTAATGTCGCTGTAGGGCATGACCCGGCGGTTCCGGGCTTGGAATGAGTTGGAAGGTAGATTAAAAAGTCTACTGTCTCCATCGGAAGCAGACGACCTCGAAGAGATAAGAGGTCATTGGTGAATGCATTGATAGGAAAGCACCTCTAGTCAATGCCTACGGGGAGGACTCTATCCTTCACGCCCCAAATACGGGAAGGACCCTATCCTCCACACTTGGACAACTAAAGGTGTAGGCATGAGCGCCATATAGGCATTATAGGGCGCTGTCTCCACGACCACGATGGAAGAAGCATCCTCTTCCTACGATGGGAGATTAGCCATGCATTCATGTAGATAGATGGGGTGGTTCCCTTATAACCAAAATTTTATTAATAATTAAAATAGTACTAATGTAGTGTCGACCTGCAGGCCAATAGAGCGCTCCGGAGGGCAAGGAGGTCGAGCTACGAAGACTTGCAACACAAATTTTGTTGGAATGCGTTGCAAGGAATGAAGAGTACCTTGAAGCATAATTGTATATCAAACTGTTAAATTTTGACAAACTAAACGTTGTGATAATTAAGACTAATAAGTACCTTCTTTTAATGGAAGTTACGAAGTGATAAGTTATTTGATAATGTAATGAAGTAATAATGTTTTAAAGATATTACTTTAAGGTAATCCTAATAATTGTACAAGTAAAATAGTAATATATTGTATGCATCAAGTCGATTGCAGGTTAGGAAGATCCCAAGGTGGGGAGACCCACGATGCTGCGGACAGCATCATTTCAAGGTGGGGAGAATGTGACATTCCAGCACAGGATACGGTCCCAGGACGTATACTGTACTGCCTCGTCACGCGTACACGCCACCTCGACTGACGTGTACGCCGACGTGTACCCAAGCAGGTAGCACCCTAGGGAGCAACTTGCAAGGTGTGTACATTTATTAATGTGCACATTTATCCAAGTGTACACATTTTTCCATGTGGACACTTTATGCCACCTAGTTAATAAAGGCAAGTGGGCCACACCCAATTATCCCACATGCCTAAAGGGATAATTGGAAACCCTATCCCTAACCCCTTGTCTATTTAGATAAAGGAAACCCTAACTTGCTGTTTTTGTCCATAGCATTTTAGGGCTCTGTTTTACTTGCTCCAGGAGCCAAACCCACCTCCCAGACTCTGTCCGAGCAATCTAGCTCATTAGTTTCCCTTTCTAGCTTCATCTTCTAGCAGTTTAGCAGGATGGTCGAGTTCATAGCAGGAGGAACGAGCCAAGGATCAGGTATTTTATCAATTTAATAGCCTAAACCATCTCCCAGTCATTGAATCAGTAGGTTTAGCCTATTAAATTGCCCATAACAGCCATTTAGATCTCCAGATACCAAGCTCTAACTAAAGAACCTAACTCTATGAATTGATTAGATCTTGTTCTTTAGTTCTTCTGTGATATGTATGATGATGTATCTCTGTGAACTCATTGTATTGGGACAGGGGGTAGAGACCTTAAAGCTGGTAGTTGATGCTCCTAGCTAGCCTCTTTTAGCACTTTGTAAATTCGGGGCCCGTATGCAGGAGCCACACTGGTTGTGGGTGAAGGGCGAGGCCCGGCTTACAAGGGGTTCATGTCCCGACTCATGAGAAGCGATCCCTGGGTGTGTAAAGTCCACGGGGAACCACGTGGACTAGGTCTAATGGCTTGCCAGCTGGCGTGTGGGCAAGGCATGGGCTCATTTACCGTGGGGTGATCGTCCTCTCCATTGAGTTCAAGTGAGACCATGGGCGGTGGCCCTCTAGTCACATTGAGTCGGCATGTAGATCTCCGGAGGAGTGATCCTTACCGCCCCATGAACCGGGAGATGCAACCAGGGAATAGCCCTTCGGCTATGCCTCCCGTGGGCTGGTGCCAGTCCCAACACTTTTCAACCTACTGCAAGGTGTGCACGTGGAGGGGGCGGATGGAGTGGACTACCCTTAGCCATGCTCTTATGCCCGGCCAAATTCATTGCCATGAATTTGCATGCGTAATGACCTCCGAGACCCAGCCACGGGTCATCCCCTTGAGTCCCGAGCCTTGGGTAGGATTCCCCATGTGATGTAATTGATCTCTGTCCTATGCAGATATGTGATGTGCCAACCTTCGAGGTAGTAGATGATATTGATGTTGCATACTGACATGCATGTTTACGCTTCCGCAGCTAGGTCGGCCTTGAGGGAGACAGGGTAAATGACCTCTTCATTCTTCCCACTGTAACTCATCAAGGTTGCAGTGATATGTGGAGGGCCATGTATCAGTGTGGAGCTGGTATAGGGGATGAACTCCTGTTTGTATACGGTGAGTGCACCGTATATGAGTAGGGGACGTCACAAAACGTCTGATGATTTTGGATTTTTCTGGCATCAGGATCTGGCACATAATGATGAGGGCTGCTTAGCTATGAAGCATCCAATCAAATATAAGGAATGGCATCAGGCCAACCTTCACACCATGGGTGAGCTCCAGGACCTTGGATTTTGAAGCTGCAGGTCAGGCCGCCTCACTCTCATAAGATACTGGCACCAATAAGCATATCCTCACTAATATTATGGCCAGGGACATTGGCACCCCAAGCTCTCAAACTCCAAATTAGGAATGCCATGGCAGGGACTACAAAGTCTCCACCATCTATTCTCTAATATTAGAAAGACCCATCCTTAATGTCTCTAAAGTATGGCAATGTTCTCAAGAAGTGGCTATCTCTTCTATTAAAGCTGGCTGAAGACTCCAACGTGCAAATAAACTCATTACCTTCAGATGGCTTCTCCTAAATCAGATTCTTAAGACAAATGCCTATCTAGCCAGGAATAACCCCCAGTTGTTTGCTCTCTGCCCTTTGGGATGTGGCAGCCTGAAACTTCAAATCACGTTTTTCTGATTCAAAAGCCAGTCCCTTTTAGAATTGGCTAAGACCATACTGGGTCTCATCCCTATCATAGAAGAGGATCTACTGCCCTTCCTGAACCCAAATGACTCCTTCTTGGAGACAATTAGAATCATCTCTTGTTGAACAATCTGGAAGCACAGGAATGGAGTGGCAGTTTTCAGTAATACTCCATCTCTTTATAAATTACAGTCTTCCTTCCAGATCCATCTGTTGGAGTTCGCCATGGCCCACCGTTTATTGAAAGGGAAAAACTATGGGCCTGTTTCAATTCTTTACTCTACATTTTAACACTGAATGTTGATTTGGATAGAACATCTAGTGAAAAAGCATCAGGAGGGAGGCCATGTGCATGAGGTCTCTCCAGATACAGCTATACTCACTCACTGGGAAACCATTGGATGCCTCCTTTGGTTGAAATCGGAGACAATTGGTCGCAAAATGTTGGAAAGGATTCTTAAAGATCGGGACATATGGGCTTTCAATCCTGAACTCAAAAATTATTTTGAGGAAAAGCTTCACATGTTTGAGATGGATCGAGCTAATCGGATTATGCGCCTCCTAGATGCCAACACCTATGGCCCCAAAGAGCTGGATCGGCTATTATTTGAACACACAAAAGAAGCCTTTTTTGTGATCACTCTTGATGGAGTACTGGACTACTGATGGGTGCTGCGAGTTATGTAGGGCTCGATCTCTATCTTGGCTACAGCTTGCACTCTGAACAAACTCTAATCTGAGTCAACTTTATTTTCTTTAAGTTATTAAAGTATTTATTTTAAACTTTTAAAATTCCCTCATGAAGAGGAGCATGTAGCTGGTCTTTGACTGCTACCCTTTTGTGCAGGATTCTCTTCCTGCCATTTTTGTATATCATGTAATTTTCTACATGCAATATAATACAATCGCCGTCTCTCCCCAAAAAAAAAAGAGAGAGAAGTGAAGTGAAGTGAAGTGTATTATTGCGTCTTTGTGAGACCATCAGGTCTATAAGACAGTTATATACAATGTCATTTTAGTCAATCCTCATCTGAGACCCCCTCATGGAGATCCTCACTGCTCCCCTCTCCTTCCTCATTTGTCAAGTAGCTCTTGATAGCTTTAGTCCCTGCCTCCCTTAGAGGGGGAGAGGGAGAGGGAGAGGGAGGGAGGGAGGGAGAGAGAGAGATGAAATGCGCTAGTGCTAATAAACACCGAAAATGGAAAAAAAATTACAAACACCATACTGGTTTACAAAGCTTCTAAATGAAGTGCACCCCGGACTATCTTGGTCACCGGATCCGTCCATCCTACGCCCCATATTTTATGTTGGGGCCTTATGGTCATCTATGATTGGGAGTGACTATGATTTTGAAATATGAAATACAGGTTCGCCTAAGGTTTTGGATTATGAAATGCGGAGGCTCGAACCTCTACTAAAATTATTCAATATCCATATAAGAATGCTTTAAATAATGCAGCCAGCTAGCTAAGGTGTTTATTTTTGTCTATTGAATCTCTCTCTCTCTCTCTCTCTCTCCTCTCTCTCTCTCTCTCTCTCTCTCTCTCTCTCTCTATCTCTCTCTATCTCTCTCTCTCTCTCTCTCTCTCTCTCTCTCTCTCTCTCTCTCTCTCTGAAAACTCTCTGAATGGGCCAAAAAAGGAGGCCAAAACTTACCTCCGAGAGCCAAAAGCATGTCGAATCCCTCCGATGGGTCGGGTCCGACTCGATGGGTGGACAGGGAGATTTGGGGCTATTTCAATTTGCTCCAAAACAAAAAACAAGGATTTGTGCTTACGGAACATCTGGATATTAGTGGTGGTACTAGCAAAAATAAAGCATCAATTTACCTTGAAGGATTCGATCACTAAGAATGAAACGATTTACATTTAAAACTCCGGATCTGTGCTGCTAAGAAGGATAAAATAAAGAAGTACGGGCTGAAGCCCGGGATGACTGAAAAGTACCCGATTTCACCGAAATAATATGGCAAGAACTCATACAATTTAGGAAGGAGGCAGCCTATAAGAGAAACGAAATGGAGAGATGCACGGGAAGCTTTGACAAATGAGATTTGAAGGGTGAATAATGAAAACAAATCAATCGGGATGATATGGCTCTAACAAAACTGAAATGAAAGAAGTGAAAGAGGATATTAAATCAAAAATGAAAGAGGATGGCTCTGGTGAAAACTGAAATGAAAGAAGTGAAAGAAGATATTAAATGAGAAATGGAGGAGGTAAAAGAAGACATACCGAAGATACAAAGCTACGGGATACCCGAGATCATGGCGGTGAAAACGTAATTACAGGAATATATTGAAGGGCAAGAAAGGAAGCGGCCCGGGACCTTGAATCTCAGAATTGTGGGTATGCCAGAACAAGAAAATGAAAATACAAAAGAAGCGGTGACTAAATTATTTGAGGAGAAATTGGAGATAACGGATACGAATGTGCTTGATGCTTTTCGGGTAGGAAAAAAAGAGGCAGGGACAAGACACGTTGTGGTTCGGTTCCAGACTAGAGATGCTCGTTTTTCTGTACTTAGGAACAGATTCAAATTGAAAAACAGTTCATTTGGATCAATGAAGATCTGACAAAAGAACAAATGATGGAAAAGAAACAGGAATTAGAGAAAGTGAAGGAAGCTAGAGCCAATAATAAGAAAGTCACATGGAGAAAGGGGAAGGCTGTGATTGAAACATAGGAAGTGCAGGAGACCTTTAGGATAGGTATATGGAATATTAATAGACTTCTGATAGATAAGATTATCGATTATGGAAGATATTTTTATGTGAAGTAGACATGATTTGCTTTGTAGAAACTAAGGAGCATGATACGTTTTGGGCTGCGAGAAATTGAAAATTTTAAAAACATTTACTCGATTAAGAATGTAAGATTTACACAGTGATTGTGGTAATGGTGGAGTAGCTTGCTATATTCGGAAAAATATTCACATCTTGTCCAAGGGGGTAAGAAAGGACAGGGAATAACCATTACATGTGGATAGAGATCACTAGAGGAATGAACATCACATATATGGCAACTGCTATTTTGCACAGCGCCATAAGCGTGCTTATGCGCTACCGCTGGATGCTTCAAGTGATGACCCATTCTATAATTTGGAGCGAGGATATCATGGTATATCAAAAAAGGGCCGGTTATCATAACGGGGGAGACTTTAATGCACGTACAAAACCTAAACAAGCCACGGTTTTACATTGATCCGAAGACCACCGTGGCTTGAAATTTGAAGATGAGCATCTGCCGGAAATAAGTGGCTCGGAGAGGCGCACATCAGCAGATCCAATTTGACCAAAGCGGGTAGGCAACTATTGAATTTATGTAGTAGTACTAATATGCGCATCATGAATGGCATAGCGGATACGAGAGATCGGGGAGGCTTCACATGTAGGCGGTAAAGTGTGGTGGATTACCTTGTATGTGGAGAAGATACTGACCCAATATATCGGGATTTTTATTGTTATGGATGATAGGATTGAATAGATCATGTCCCAATACTCTTGGTTCTACCGACTTTCGGCACATAAAGCAATCTGAGACAAAGTACTTGCCGAGAATAAGATATGATTACAAACAGTGAACACTTTAGAAAGGATACTGAGCATGCAATTGCAAACATGTGTTGGCAGATGATCGTCTACATTATCCGATGCCATTGCCACGATGTTAGTGGGATCTCAAACATATGTTTTTGTCCCCATTTGCATTATTAAGGGATTAAAATGCAATGCATGGTATGATGTGGGGATGTAAAGAATTGAAAAAGAGATTTCTAAGAGCAAAAGGAGAGAATAGAAAGAAGCTAAAAAAGGAGTTAGTAAAGCTAATAAGGAAGAAGAAATGTGCATATCTCTTTAAGAGACAAGAGCAGCTCGTCCAAGAATACCTCAAGGAGCCAAAAAAATTCTAGAATAGGATGAAAAAGGAAAAGCAAATGATGTAGCCATTCTTCACAGAGGGAGCTATGGCAACATGTACATAATTTGTATCATGTAGCAGGAGTAGGTGAAGATATAAGTGGCAAATCAGATCTGCTCATAACAATGGAGGACGTTGAGGATGGAATCAAAAGATTATCAAATGGTAAGGCGAGAGACATACATGATCTTGGGGCTGAATTGCTGAAATGGGCAAGCACAGAATTATATGTAGGAGTGGAGAAATTACTCAACTTGGTGCTTAAACAAGGCTTTCCGCTTTCATGGCAGACTAACAGGATTGTACCTCTTTGGAAAGGTGGTGACCCTACAATAGCCAACAATTACCGTACCTTGATGATGGTAGCTTATTCTCTAAACTATTTGCCACTATTATAGAGAAGAAACTAAGCCAATGGACGGAAGAGAAACATATCAGATCTGAAACTCAGGGGGATTTAGGTGCTCATAGATCCAACGAATCACCTTATTTACATTGAAGGCGATCATGGACTGGTTAGGGTAAGTAGAAGCCCGATTTACATTCTTTTGTAGATTTTAAAAGGCATTTGATAAGATATCGAGAGATAAATTATGGAGAGCGGATGGAGCAATTACAGATACCTGTTGATCTTAGGGAAGCAGTAAGAATATTATATGACGTAATAACATTTCATTTCATTTCATCTCTCTCTCTCTCTCTCTCTCTCTCTCTCTCTCTCTCTCTCTCTCTCTCTCTCTCTCTCTCTCTCTCTCTCTCTCTCTCTCTCTCTCTCTCTCTCTCTCTCTCTCTCTCTCTCTCTCTCTCTCTCTCTCTCTCTCTCTCTCTCTCTCTCTCTCTCTCTCTAGTTTGTTTTGGCGCTAGGGTTTCTGTGGTTATGACTTGGGCTCGTGATCCGAGGCAGATTTTGTGACTACATGCGATTTTCTGCAAGGATCTCGTGTTGCTTTTTTTTTTTTTTTTTTGAGGTTAAGGCAGATTTGATATTACATGCAAAAGGTTACATGAATATTCTGACAATTGCAAAGGAAAAAACAAACCTTTGCAATACTTACTCATCCCCAGGAGGATTTTAAAAAAAAAGACAAATGGCTAGATGATCAAAATAAGTTGTACCAGCTAATCAAAGAAAATATCAAGTGCCAGAAATAGTTTGAAAATAGTGATAAAAAACCCGGTTCACTATTCATAGCCCAAATCAAACTCCAAAGGATCGAAGGCCCGGACAATGTGGAATCTTGTCTCAAGCTCATCCGGATCAGTGTGGACCATGAACTATGACATGATTTCGGGAGGTGACATGAAGTGCTCCTCCCATTTTGCAGCAAAGTAGATCTTCGGATCATTCCACCACAAAGATCTTCATATTCGGAATAACCCCCAATGCTATATGTGCCCGGATGTCTTTGTTTTGGTGAATCATCTTGGCTTTGATCTCCCCTCTTGTCCCTTTGCACATAGGTCGGCCCGGATCATATCTTCCACGGGGCGGGGAATAACCATGTCATAGTGCTTTCGGTCACAAAATCTGTCAATGTGAATATCGGCATCGAGAGAGAGTTAATTTAAAAAGCATAGAAACCATGATAATTCCCAAAGAGAATCCCAATTTACGTCATATCTTTGAGCCCCCTGCATCTTCTATGAGCAATAGCGATTTCGACCCGAAAAGGAATTTGAAAGCAAAAGCTTTTTAATCAATTGAGGTTAAAAGCTTTTGATCGTGAAGGATTCGGTTTTTTAGGCTTCGTGATGGACCAAAGGGCGGTGTTCTCGAGTGCCACAAAAAGCACTTGGGAAATTCAAAAATTCAAAAGAATTCACGAGAAGAGCGGGGAGTGGCCATGCAAAGGTTTTCTTGCCCAAAAAGGGTAAAAGACGAGGACATTGAAAGGTATGCAAGTTAGACTACGGAAGTTGGCCCAAAGGGCAATCACTGGAGTAGGTAGCCTTATACCTTGCTATTACATCATTTGTGGGCGGAACTCGGTCAGTTGTAATAGCCATCTGAAAAGGGGATCTTTTTTGCACAATAGGCCTGCCAACCATCAGTGATCACTTTGACTGCCTCCTGTTGAGTGCAGCCCCATTTTGTAGTGACCTTGAGGTCAGAAGGTTGAATGATCAATTTGTAAATTCTGGAGACACTGTAGTTTTTCTTCCCCTCACAACTCCATGAGATAGAAGCTAATGAGTCCTCCCAATTACTCGAGGGGGGGAAATGATAGAGAAAAATCTTTTGTTTACATTGTGTCGCGATTTTAGTCACCATATCACGCCAAGTGAAGCGGATTGATTACCATTGCATCTGAGGTCAGCAATGGATTTAAACCCCGCATCACTCCATTCTTTGTATTTTCTTGGGTGTTTGAGAGCCAAACACCCAGCTTCAGTAGGCAATAGATTGTGATGCCAAAAGAAATGGAATTTGGAACTTACCTTTTGAAGGTCATCTGCATGGAAACAGTGAGAAACTTCATTCCATGCATCCAAAAGTCGCCTCATGATAGGAGATGTGTGAGGTCCTGCTGTAAGCTGATAAAAAGCTGAATCTGGGAGCTGATGTTGGATAGAATTGCTACCCACAGGTTTGGTTTTTTGCATCCGATTGCCTGATAAAGACCATAGCAGGGGAATCATAGGAAGAAGTAAGAGCATGCCAGATCAGTTTTGCAGCAAGGGCCTGAGCTTGTTTAAAGAGATCTTTGCATCCAAGGCCACCATAATCTTTTGGAGTAATAAGATTTTGCCATGCAACTTTATAATCACCTTGCCAAATGAATTTCCGGATAGCAGTCTGGATTTCCCCATAAGTTGCCTTATCCGCCACAATTGCAGACGAAAAATAGATGTGTGTCTTTGGCAATAAGCGAATTGGCAATTTCCACCCTTCTGCCCGATGAAAGTGAGGCGGTGGTACATCATGAATTTCCTTTTGATCCTGTTTGTGATGGGAGACCAAAGACCATGAAGACTCATATCGGGGAGCAAGTGGGAGACCCATGAGTTTGGTAGCCATACCTTTTTCCGCACTGCAATGTCGGCAATTTTATTTTCGATGGAATCGGAAGAATGGTACATTTGGCTCTATTCAACAAACACACCGACGCCTTACCAAAGATCTCCATGGCGGATAGGAAAGCAAAGATGCTTTCCCATCATCTTCTAAGAAGATAAGCGTATCATCGACATATTGCATCAAAGATAAGTGCATACCCGGTAGGCATCCGGAGGCCTTTGATTTGCCCATTTAGCTGAAGTTTGATTGTAACCTTGGTCACCATCTCAAAGAACAATTAGGAAGAGGTAGGGGCCAAAGGGCACCCCTTGCCTTACTCCCCTTTTACAAGGGAAAAAGGGAGATGGGCAGCCATTAATGAGGATTGACCGGACTGGCATCCTTATTAAAAGCAAGAACCAAATCAATTACCTTACAGGAGAAACCCAAAGATTCCATAGCTTTACCAAGGAAATCCCCGGTTTATAGTGTCAAAAGCCCTTTTGAAATCAAGCTTCAAGAGCATGCAATTACATTTTAGAAAGATTATTCCAATGTAAACCTTCATAGGCCCCAATAAAGTTATCAAGAATGCTTCTACGGGGTAAAAAGGCGGCTTTTGCAAGGGGACTGATGAGGGCTTCTAGAATAGGCTTGACCCTATTTGCCAAGATTTTTGCTAGGATTTTATAAATAGTGTTGGTCAAGGAGATTGGCCTCCAGTCAGAAAAGGCCATAGGCTGATCTACTTTAGGGACTAAAGCAATTAGGCCAGCATTTGGGCGAGGATGCAAACTTTACACTGCCAAGCCCCTTGGACAAAAGTTGTGATATCATCGCATCACAAGATGACATGACAAGGTCATTAGTAGGAAGAATTTCCTCAATTGAATCTCGGCCATCGACATTCAAGTCGCGGGTCATCTAAAATAGCACTCTGGGAGATTGAATTTTGCTTAAAAAGCTCACCTGAAATTTCCTTTTCTTCATAATTTGAGGACATTGGCTGTTGCTTAAAAAGCTCACCAATTCCTACCAATTGAGACTCATTTGGAGCTGGAAATAGATTTTGTACAGGAAAATCAGAGATCTTGTGTGAGCACTCACCCTTTTCCCTAACAGAGAGGGAGACTTTGATCTCTTTTCAGGAAGGCTCCCCTGATTGTAATCCCTTTGTTCGGAACCTTAATACTCCCTTCTCATTTCCTAATCCGTGTCATTTTTCTTTTTTTGAGCCGCAATGACCGCTCTGCCTTCTCTCTTTCCTCTCTAATTTTTGCTGCGGGCTTTCCTTTTCACACTTCCATTTATGTTTTGTTTTTGAGGACCAGGAGAAGGCTTTTTTGTAGGGAGTAATCCACTTTGGTTGGAAGGCTCCTCATTAGTTAAGCTTATCGTAAAGCCTCTACGATTCCTCCCGTCTTGATCTAATTCCACAAAACACTACAAGGAGTAGGGATTCCTCGCCATTGTAAAGGAAGGCATTTCAGAGCCCAAAATAGTCACAATAGTCAATTTCCGTCTGAATTGGCTTAAGCTGCATCCAATTGAACCCACACCCTTGGGGGCTGGTCCGCATTGTCTCCATACCTATGAATTCACCTAATTCACGAACGCATTTTCAAAAATCTCCTCACTCCAAAGATATTGGGCTAAGGCCTTGAACCCAAGTCCATGCGGTGGAAGAGGCTGTTTGATATCTCGAGGATCAAAGGTTTTGGGTACCATTTTGGAAAAAAAAGATTTGAGTGTTAGCTCTTGTGATCGTGCCTTGTTTGAGCAAAGATTTTGTGAAATTTCATTCCCACATTCCACAATAAAGAAAGGAAAATCAAGCGATTAGATTTTTGAAATGGAAATATTGTCAATTAACTTTTTCAAGCTCAGATTTTATCATCGGGAGTTTCACTCCTTCATGCCTCACACATGGACATTCGGCCGGGCTGGCCATTTGTTTAAGCCTAGCTTCCACGAATGGGTTTTTCAAAATTTTACCATGGAAAACATGCTTGGCTTTTTGTTCAACAATTCCAGCGTCCTCCTCTTGAAGGTGGTTCGGGTACAATGTTTTCTTTGTCTACGGACGCCCTTATCCCCATTTTCTTTGCCTTCGCCACCATCCCGTTCGCCTTCTCCAACTCTGGTTCCGTCAGGTAGGTAAAGAAATCCCCGAAGGCAACCAGATGGTCGGAATTCTTTTCAGCTTCTCCTTCCTTCCTCACTGCTTTATCACCATTAATGCTGCCCGCTAAATTATCCCTTTTTGCAATACCCAAATCCATTATCATTTGTACCAATTTCCTCTTTTCAATGTCTGACATGACAGACATCCTTTTGGCAATCATTGCTAAATCCCCCCCTTCAGAATCTGATATGCGACCATCTACCTGACTATCCGACCCAGTGTCCAATGTATTTTTTTCTTTTCCCATTGTAAACTGCAATCCAAATGAACTGAACTAATTTTTGTTGTAGTGCATCAACTTTTTATTTTTAAGCATATACTCTAACTAAAATTTTCCCAGAAAACCAATCACAAAAAACCCGAAAACCCCAGAGGCTACAGCATTTCTGTCTCCCATAAATTCTCCTAACCACGACTCTTCAGCAAGAACCGATTCATCGAAGTTATCAGAAAAAATGGGGGTGAAAAGATGGTCAGGAAAAAATTGCTGCATAACCAGTGAGTTCCATAGTTCATTAGGCTCCCCTCAACTAACCAACCACACGAGTGTCGAAGTTCCCCGCTTCAAGTATCACGAACACCCTCACCATGGCGGACCGTGGAAGCGAAAATTCGGGCTGCGGAAGCCAGAGCCATCGTTCTCATGTTCGGCTTAACCCCATTTAGTAACCTTATCATCTCGTGTTGCTTCCACCTAGTTTCGAGAAAAAACAGGCATTTGTCACCTGGTTTCGGCAAAAAACAAAGCATCTTTCAATTCGGGATCAACCTGGTTTCTCGACGAAAAGCGTAGGGTGTGCAGCAAAACGATTCCACGCTTCAACTTAGTTCTTGTTTGGGCTAAAACCGCTGGGTTCCGTTTGACCTCATCATCGTGGGTTTTGCAAAAACAAGCATCTTTGATTCCCGACCAACCGTTTTCGACAAAAACAAGGTCCGTCCGCCTTTTGATTTCCTACCTTCAACAGTTCTTACCGGGCTTAATCGGGTCTGGCTGGTTCTAGTGCCGCTGCACCTTTCATCATCAGGGGAGGTTTGTCCTTCAGCAAAAAACACACTGGTCTTCATAAAGGGAAGTTTGCAGCCAGTTCCGCGAATCAATCTTCACCGGGCCGGATTGCAGCCCAGTGGGGTCGTTCTGTGCAGTCCGCAACTTGGTGGGCCGATTTCAAGAAGGTCTACACTGCTTCCGGACCGGGTTATAACGAGGGGAGACCATGGCAAATAAACAAAAGGCAAAAAAAGGGGATGGTGGGTCTGCATCAGGACAGAACATAAACACCAAAGCTAATGAAAAAAAAAGGAAAAACAAAACAAATAACATGTGATAACAGCAGCATTGACTCTGATGCTTCATCTGACGAACCGGGTTGTGGAGAATATTCACCTGCAGTTATACCAGGGGATTTGCCCTCTGCAAGTTCGGCAGTCCAGCTCTCTATATTAGGGGATCCTCAAATGACTTCTGCTCCGCAAATCTCTGTTTTTGGGATCCATGCAGCGGCTCCAATGGCTCATTCAAATTCGGCCATAGGAGGCACGCGTCTTCCGTCCTTTTTGGGGAAGGCGATTGTGGGTCAGCTCTTGGCGGGTCATGATGAGGATCTTGGATTCGATGGAGCAAGCTAGGAAAGAGGCAGCAAGCACTAAGAGAGGGCAAAGAAGACAAAGAAGCTCAAATGATGAAAATTCTTCAAGGTATGAATGAATGTTTGTTTTCACTAAAGCATGAGAATTCTGAGTTAAAAAAGCAGATTGTAAACATGGCATCTCAATGTGAGATAGAAAATCCGAACTTTAGTGCTCCCACATGAAGCAGGCGAGGGGATTTCGGGAAGCTATAGACATACTCAATGAAAAATGGAACATTTGAGTGATATGCACGAGAGGGAGATTAAAGCAAACAACTTTAGAATTGCAGGATTGCCAGAGAAAGAAAACGAGAATACCATTGAGGCCGTGCAAAATTTTATAGCAGAGAATATGCAGGTGCAAGTGGATGTTTTGGAGGCATATCGGATTGGGAGGAAAGGTGAAGGAACACGTAATATTTTAGTGAAGTGTGCAAGTAAAGAGGTTAAAGCATGGGTCATGCAAAAGCTCATTGCTTAAAGGTCAACGCGATTTGGATCAATGATGACCTTACTAAAAACTCAATTTGAGCGTGGAAGAGTGACATTTTGAGAATGAAAGAAGCTAGGGCAGCAGGGAAAAATGCGTATTGGAGAGGTGGAAGAGTGGTAATAGATGGGGCATAGGAAATATCGACCGCCAGGATAGTATGCTGGAATATCAACACATTGAAACATAGCAAGGTATGCACTATGTTAGATTTTTTAGTTGATGTAGATATAATTTTCTTTTTGGAAACTTGTGAACATGAGGAGAAAGGTCTCCCAAATATTGCAGGCTTTACTTTGTTGCATTCTGTTTGGAATAAGAAAGGATGGAATCTTAAAGGTTATGGGGGCATCGCTTGCTATGCGAGAATTGAAATTGCGCAGACCATATCGGTGTTAAAGCATAAAGCATCCGCACAATATATTTGGATTGAGGTATCAGGAAAGTATGGTAAGATATATGTGGCAGGTTGTTATTTTTCACCAAGGGATTCTCCTATTTATAACAAAGAAAATATAGATAAAGACGATCCATTTTTTTATTTGGAACAGGATATTTTGACTCTAAGTCTGACATGTGAGATTTTATTGATGGGTGACTTTAATGGTCGTACTGGGAACCATCAAGCAGCTTTGGTGAGCCCGGATGGGGAAGCAGAACGGTTAGAGATGTTAGTAGATGACGAGTTAGAGATATCAGGGTGGAATAGGATTTCAGACGACAGTGTGAAATGGCCGACTCCACAAGTCCGTCATGTCTTGCATCTGTGTGGTGGTTTTGAGATGGTGATTTTCAATGGGACAGCTAGATATCCGGGTTCTGGAAAACGAACTTGTAAAAATGCAAGTGTTGTAGACTACATCATTGCTAAACCGTGTTTTGCTAAACATATTGTTAGTTTGACAATTGGAGATGAAAATGAGAACTCGATCATGTGCTGCGTATCCATAGAAATAAGCGTGCATTGTCAATAGACAACGTGGTGCTTCACTAAAGGTAAATCGGATTTACTTAAAATATGATAAGGCGTAGGAGTATAGTAAGCAAAAAATGAAAAAAGTTGCATCCCTTGTTTGGCCTAATACGATCAGAAATGAGTGATGCAATGACTATGATTTGACTCAATCTGGCCGGACAGGTTGTTTTATTTCTTATCGCCAAACGGCGTGTGTTTGGGGTCAGGTTGGGGAACTCGCAAAGGCGACCCTCAGGAGGACCCTTGGATCTAACAGAGAATCCAGGGGGCTATGTCGCCGGGATTTGCAAGAGAAAACAAGAAGAAGAAAATGTAACAAAGAGAACAATGAGAGGAAAATAATAAGCTTCCTTGATATCAATGATGAACATACATGAGCTCTAATAGAGAGAGAAGGCGAAGAGAGACAAGACTCAAAACTCATCTAGAACTCAAGTGCGAGCTCTAGTCATATATAGTACAATGGCCTTGGGCCCAATATAGACACTCGGGATCGATCTCGTTTACTCTTGGAAGGAGGCCCGATTTGTGAATGTTGGCGGCCTCTTGAAGTGCCTCAATCACGCCACCGACGCGCGGGCGGTCCGCCACTTGTCCGAGCGGGCTTTTTTGTTGACGGGCCAGCTTTGACCGCGCGGGTTCCGCCGCTTGTTCTTCGGCCGAGCTTTTGATGGCTGACCCTGGGGTCGACGGGTGGATCCTTGAGCTTGACCTGGTCCGTCAGATGCATGAATAGTCCTGAACCAGAGGCACAGACTAACACCCCCCACCAAATGACACTCACCAAGAAAGGGAGGAAGTAAGCCCGAGGGTGGGAAACCAGCAGTCGGAAAGTGATCTTCACGAATGAGGCTCCGCCATTATGGTAATGAGCAATAAGGTCCCCGGGCGGTTTGAAGAGCCGTGGGTGTTGGAGCCCTAGGGCGTGATGGGCCTCAATGAGGAAGTGAGAGCGCACCATGTCTTCTGGGCAAAGATGGGCGGCCAAGGAACAAACCGGCACTCCATGAGAAAAGGTTTGAGACCAAGGCACCGACGCCGCATTCGGATTGCAAAGGAAAGATTGACGCCGGGCGATTTAAAGAGCTGACCAGATGCATTTGAGAGCAAAGACGTAAAACCAGCCTTTGACGGTGGAATCAAGGGTCCGGTGAGGTGGCAAAGATTCTCGCAAGAAGGTATCAAAACCATGCAAGGCATCAGCAGGCTTTTGCCAACCACGCCATTACCAATATAAATCCAATTTTCAGTAGTGTCCAAAGTGGCATTATCCTCCCAATTGAGCTGCCTCGACAAATCGGGGATCCCACCGAGATCCGTGGAGATCCGAGGCGAGTCGCAAAGCGGGGCCATCCATAACCTTCGGCCCAAAAGGGAAGACGCCAATCGAAGAAAGGAACCGTGGGCGGGGAGGGGCTCCTAAGGAAGCATATGGAGAGGGAATCATGCCTGTGTGCGTGGGTTGCAGAGCCATGTCCCTGAAGGTTTGAACAAGATTTTGATCAAGAGCACGACACCAATGGTCCCATTCAAGTAGAGAGTAATTGATAGACAGGAGGATTGACCCAACCCGTGGGAATGGTCTTGCTTTCCAGAAGGCCACGGAGTTGATTGTAGCCTCCCAAGCCGCATATAAATCTGGGCAAACTCAAGATCATCGTGGTGCGCCAGATTTTTTGTTTACTGTTCCAACGCTTCGACCGCCACGCAGGTAAGTCTTCGAGCCAATTCGTGCATGTATTCTGTTCAAAAGTCCGAGACCGAAAGCAGATCTCGAAATATTTGTTGGTTGGTGATAACAACCAAGCAAAGATTGGAGTTGCCTCGAAAACACGATGGGCTTCATCCCGAATTTATCCCGAGATCCGCCGGGGTAGAAGTCATGAAAACATAAGCCATGGGCTGGACAACTCGAAGATGACTAATTCGGATCTTCAACCGTGAGCTGATCAAAGACTAAGAGTGCACAAAATAAACCCTTGTCTTCTATAGAAAGATCCGCCAGATCCGGAAGGAAGTCCACATCGTTGAGTGGTCGTTGATGAACATTGCCATTGGTCGCGTACCATTTCAAAAAGAAAGAGGTGCCGTCGGGCCACCACATAGTCAAGATATTTGGAAGGAGTAGAGAAGTCCACCGATGTTGGTGGCAATGTCAAGATATCCCTCCCCTTTGTTTTTTTTTCCTCGCCAGATTGACCGCTTTGTTGAGTTGATGTTCAAGGTCACGGATCCGATGCTCCTTTTCTAACAAAAGACGGACCGATCCCGGACCCGTTTACCGTGAAGCGTGGCATGTGAAGAGGATTGCCCCGAGTATGGAGGCGGCGTGGCAATCTCCGCGCCATCGATGACTTTTTTTTTCGAGCCTCCAAAAGCCGAAGTCCGGAGGGACGTGAACCGATTGGTGAGCGCGGGAAAGCCGAAGCTTCAAGGGAGGTGAGTCGAAGCCACGCCCCGGAGATTTTGAACTTGAGTGTCAGAATTGTCACAAAGTTCGAAAGTACAAGGTGTCTAGCTTAGCAATGTGTTTTTCCTTTTCACCCGTGAGGGTATCTTTGGACTTGTTCTCGCTCCAATAAGTCCCGAATTTCAGCTTTGGGAGCGCTACCGCCGACCGTAGGTAGGCCGTTCGATCCTTAGCACCGGTGAGATCTATAATGGCCTCGTAATAGAGCCGCTGCGGCTTTTCTTGAAGTTGGGCTTCTAAGGTTTGAACATGGGCAAGTGGCAGCTTTAAGGTCTCTTTGAACAAAGATCGAAGCCTCCGTGGACGCTTTGAACACTAGTCATGAGAGCCTCCGGATGCTTGTAGCCGCATGGCGCCGCTTGAACATCTTGCCGGAATTGGTAATGTGAGCCGCCGAGGATGGGGAGGTGCAAGGCCCCCGCTGCTGCCTTGTCCGAGATTGTTGAGAGGCATGACGGAATTGGAAGGCGTGGCCTCGAGGAGGAAGAAGAGGAGACAGTGACATGCGTGGTCTGATGTTGAACCGGACGAGGGGAGGTTTGGCGTGAAGGTACAGCCTGTTGAGTTTGACGCTGGGAATGCAGAGAGCGCTGAGTGGAGGTATGGGAAGTGGAAGGGCTCTCGGCATGTGAAGATAATGATTAATGAGGGCCTCAAGATGGCCACCCACGAAATTTTCAGAGACAGAGGAGGGGGTAGCCCGAATGCGGTCTACTTCTTGAAGAAGACGGTAGAATAAAAGCTGAGGCCAATCGACATGCAGATTGGAGTGAATGGCAGTGATGACCATATTATAAAACGGCTTATTGATGTGGGTGTTCTTGATGGAATGCCCAAGCAATTTTCGCCACAGAAACTTCACAAAAGTTTCATGTGGTTTGGCAATATTTGTGAGGCGATGCTGGTTGGCTTGATAAGCAAGTGCGCGCCAAACTGAGTGACGTCCATGTCCTGTAAAGCGGCCCAAGAAACCGAAGGTTTTTGCAATGGGATGCGGAATACCGGAGAAATCAAATGCCGAGTAAGTAAAATGGAAGCCATCGACCACCGTGAGCAAAGCCTTCCGGCCGTTGACGATGTGTGCGGCGAACCGCCGCAGAATTGCGCCTTCGATTTGGGGCCGGAGCTCCATTTGTGAAAAATTCAGAAGCTTGTATGCTCCGCTAACTTCCCCGACTCGACCAACAAGGGCCTCTCAAAGGTGGGCGCCGAGAAAGACATGCACCGAAAAAAGAGTCGCGATCCCTTGGAGCGTAAGCTTGAAGTGTAGAAAGTTTGGGGCAGCCATGGTAAAAAAAGCGGCGGAAAACAAGGAACTGCTTGAAGAAGGCGGAGAGCGAGAACAAAAGACGCGGAGGAAGGCGCCAGAGACGAAAAGGTTTAGGGCGCCGCAAAGGTGGGCGAAGGGGCATGAGAAGGGCGAAGCTGCAACCGCTGATGGTGCCAGTGTGTCGAAAAGATGCCCAAGAGGTGATTGGAGAGGCCCAAATTTGGCTAAGTCCCCAAACAACAAAGGGAGAAGTAACGAACGGTGGAGATGAGGCGCGGAGAGAATGATGGGAGGTGACAGTGGCCAAAGGACACACATTAATGTTCGACGGGCGTGAAAAGAAGGAATGGCATTTAATGCCGGGTAACTCGGCGGGATATCATTAAAAGGAATGTGTCAAGGTACCATGGCTAGATATGCTACGGAGAAAAGATTCTCAATTTAGAAACAACCTTTGCATTGCAAAACACGCTTGGCATTTTTGTGATTGGTCCACGCCGACAAGGAGTTCCTCATTTGGCTATATAAGACTAACCGGAGTGAAGCGAAGGCATCCGATGGCGCCAAGATGGTCGCGGCCGGGTTTGAACGAGGACCGTGACTATGCCCACAAACCGCCGAGTGGCTGACCCGCAAGATGAATTGCCCGACCTTCGGGCGCGCCACAATCGTGGGCGTGAGAATGGATGGTTGGTGTGCCGGGATGGTTTGAACATCCCGATCCAAGACCAACGCGATGGAGGTGGTTCTCGCACCTTCGCCGGGACCCGGAAGCGTAACCTCTACCACATCCTCAAGATCACCCGCTCTCAACCCGAGTAGAGGGTTTTTCTTCTTAGGGACGTAGTAGATAGGGCTCGAGCCCATTTTTGTATATAGGGCGTGCCTATAGCGGAAATAGCCGGGTCGTGCCTACATTTTAAAAAAAAATATCCACTATAATATAATATGCCGCCTTTCTAGTCACTTTCTCGTGGTGGTTGCTTCTTGAATCAGACCGCTTTGTTGATTGTTTTCGGTGATGAAATGTTTTGAGACGAAAACCATTAACCAATGTTGGTAATGGAGTGCCATCTAACTCGGCCAGCTTGGAAAACGCTTGGTCCCGACCACTTGAACAATTTGATAAGGGCCAAGCCAACTAAACTTGAGTTTACCCGAAAATTTTTGTACCGGAATCATAAAGAAGAACCAAATCTCCTTCTTTGAATGTTTTTGTCTTTCGACGCTTGTCATGTAAAGATTTTTGCAACTGTTGTCCATGAAGAACACTTAATATAAGCATCCCCGAAGTTCATCCAACTGTTTCTAATTGATAGACCCGTTCTTTGAGTGCGCCAGGTGGATTATGAGCAAAGAGCCGGTTGAAAACAGAGTGTGGGAAGGATGTATTCAAACGGCATGAGAGCTTCCTGACCATAAACCAATTTAAAAGGAGGTGACCGTAGCAATCTTGAAACAAGTATTGTAGGCCCAAAGAACAAGAGGGAAGTTTTGTTTGGGCCGGTGCGGGAAGCGCCACAAATTTTCTTGAGAATGGTGACCGAGTTTTGTTGGTGCTTTCTCGCCAAACCATTGCCTTGAGGATAGTAAGGTGTGCTCTTGTGATGATGTATGGGGAGATAATCCGCCGCCCCTTGATGGTATGATTGATAAAGTGGACACCCCGACACCGACCAGCCCGCGGGGTTTTAATCGCGGATAATTTGTTGATAGAGGACCCTAGCCGCGTTTGCCGCGCAGTTGTTGTCCGGAAGTGCACAAGCTTCCGCCCATTTGGTAGCATAGTCAGTGAGAACTGACGTAACGGCACGGGTGTGCCGCTAGAGGATCGATAGGTCCCACAAAGTCCATTCCCCATTTGTCAAGGGAAGGGCGCGGGCGACCGGTCAAGGGAAGAGCGCCACGGGTCGTGGGACGCCCCACCACCGGGGCAAGCGCCACACGCGGGCGGGCGTATGGAGCATCTTTGAAGAGCGGGCCAATAATACCCAGCCGAGAAGGATTTTGGCGTGCCGCGGGTGTCACCATGAAAATGACCACCACCTAGCCCTTGATGAGCTTCTAACAATATCCCGAACTTCATGAGGTAGAACACGCCGGCCGGATGATGGTGTCCTTACCCTTTTGTAGAGATGTCCCGCAACCATGGTGTAGTCACGACCTCGCGGAGAAATTGATGGCGACCGGGATTGTCGCTGGTAGGAGAGAGCGCCTCGCCTTTCCGGTGGAAGAGCACCCGTGGAGGAGGTACCGAAAAAATCATGGAACCAATGTGGTGTTGCCGCGGACTAAAAAGAGTCGAGCATCGAAAGGCGCCCCGAGACTCCGGTTGAGGGATCATCCTGCGGTGGATGCGGAAAGATAATCCGGGACAACATGAGATTTGCCGGCTTTATGAACAATTT
The DNA here is from genome assembly GCA_021234155.1 of Isoetes taiwanensis. Lineage (NCBI taxonomy): Eukaryota > Viridiplantae > Streptophyta > Lycopodiopsida > Isoetales > Isoetaceae > Isoetes > Isoetes taiwanensis. Next base: position 24,174 of record JAJEKV010000046.1, read on the forward strand.
CAAAAGGAGCAAATTCTTGAGAAGAAGGACCCAACGAGCAATGCGCCCGTGGGCGTGGACTTGTTGATCAAATAAAGGAGTGCTTGGTGGTCCACAAAGAACTTGATTTGACTGCCCAAAAGGTAGTGACGGAAGCGTTGGACACGTAAAATGAGACCCAAAGCTTCACGCCTGCGGGCGTAATAGTTGTTTTAATTGAGTTTTTCGCGGGCGAGCGATTTGGTTTGTCGCAGCGCGATCATATTCTTGAGAAAGAACAGCCCAATAGCAAACGCCGAGACATCTACATGAACATGAAAGGGCTTGTCCCATTGAGGAGGAACAAGAACCGGTGCCCGAGTAAGCAAAAAGCTTCAGTTGTTGGAAAGCAAAGATCCACCGGGAATTCCAAGCCCGTGGATTCGTCACCCGTGAGTTTATGAATGGGATCAAGAATGGCTGCTAGTCCGTGGATGAAGGTGGAGTAATAATTGACCTTTACCCGTGAAAGAGCGTGTCTCTTTGATATTGGCTGGTGCTTGAGCCTTGAGCACAATAACCGATTTTGGCATGATCCGTGGTGATACCCGCTTTGTCGACAACATGGCCAACCGTAACACCGTGAGGTGACGAAAAGGTGCATTTCTCGTGATTGAGACTAATGCCGGACTCATCACATTTCTCGGAAGACGAAGTTCCAATTTATCCAAATGGTCAGCCATGGAACCAGAGGCGCAGAAGTCATCTTGAAAAATTTGCAAGAAGGGATTTTCCTTCATGAAATCATGAAAACCGAGAGCATGATGCGTTGAAACGTTGATGGAGAGTTTGATAATCCAAAAGGAACCACCTTGTAGGCAAAAAAGTGCCTTACCGGGTGGTGAAGGTAGTCTTGAGTTGATCAGATTCTTTGATTGATATCCGATTGTGTTTTAAAACCATCCATGAAAGAGTACATCTCATGTCCCGCAACCTCTTCCGTAACCCGGTCCGTGAAGGGAAGTGGAAAATGATCACGCCCGCTGCTCGATTGAGTTTTTGGTAGTCCACGCAAACGCCGGATCTTACCATTGTGTTTGAGTGCAATGACGATGGGGCTCACCCAATTTAATGTTTGACCTCATAGATCAAACCCGCAAAGAAGGAGTTTGTCAATTTCCGCCTTTGACGCCGATCACGTAAATGGGGTTGAGCCGGTGATCGCCGCTGCTAGATCGGACGTGCATTAGACTTGGTAGGAATGGTGAGTTCCCCCAAGGTTTTGTTGATCCCCCGAAGATCTCTGTAGCTCCAGGCAAAAATGTGTTTGAACTTTTTGAAGAGCGTGACAGCCCTGTTACGATATAGGGTGTTGGAAGATTGGCAAAGAAGACGACAGCCGATTGTTGCCGACATCCACGATTTCGACTTCGTGGAGTCCGAATATGGGGATAACGTCCGCGGTCCTGGACAATATGAGCAGGAGGTTGAAGCATAACAGGATGCGTGGCACTTTCGGGTGAAAAAAAGAGAGGTTGCTGAGTTTCCTCAAGTAGTGGTTGCTTCATGACAGCATGGACATCTACAGGAGCTTCAGGAGGGGCAGCTTCTAAAAAGTGATCAACACGTTGGATGCGATTGCAAGGAGCCAGGTAAGGGTCAAGCAAAGCAGCCACAGTACCTGGTCCCGGGATCAAGAGTCATTTCTCCCCAAGGATCAAAGATATTCGGGTAGGATGACAGAGGCGCACTCGCAGTGGAGCCCGAACTTGATAAATATTCTGGGCGTCCTCAGAATCGGTGTCGGAGAGAGAGGGTTCAGCATTGTCGACGGAAATGATTTTGCCTGTTTCCAAGTCCATGGTGGCATTGAGGTGACCATCGCTGATGACTAACCGATCCGCGGCCCAAGAATGGATGCTCTTGGCCCCGTATGGAGAAAAGGTCCGCCACCAACATTTCATAATCACCGGATCTTCTCCATTTTCCAAACACCAAATTCCAAGGGGAATCCGAGATCACCAATGTTGATGTGAAGAAGAGGCTGACGCCTTTGAGGTCTCGCGGATATGGCCATTGGCCAATTTGATGTCGATGGGGCACCTATAGAGTTGTTTGATGCCCATTTGTTTGCGGAGTTTATCCGCGATGAGATTGACCGCGCTACCTCCGGCCAATTTGAACATGATTGACTTGTTGATTGCCCACCGTGGCATGTACCGTGGGTGTAGAGGTAGCAACAGCCCCAACTAAAAAAAGCCGGGGAGTGGTAACCGGTCTTTGAGAGCGTGACAGAAGTTTCAAAATCGCGGGCAAGACCGAGAGGAATTTTGATTTTGCCAACTCCTCTTGGAGTTCTAGAGGCACATGAGAAAAAAGGATCTGCGGGATCCAATGTGTGCCGGAGGCGTGGTAAGGAAGCAAAGAACTTCTTTGAGTAGGTCTACCTCAACATCGATATTTGGATATGGTCGAGAGCGTGGAGGTTGAGACATGGAAGGAGCTTCTTGTCCGTGTTGAGCTCTAGTAGTGGCATGAACATTAGCCAACGGCGCCTTCAAAGGCTTTGCATGAGGTTCAAAATGCTTTGGCTTAACTTTAGGCATGACATTCGGCATGAGTTTCTCCAAGTCAGGTGCAAAATGGACCTTCTTGTCTTCCGCGATGAGGGATTGCGCCGACGGCAAAGGCGGGTTGCGTGCCATTAGGAATAATGGTTATGGGGGCGTGGTTCTGGTGGCGCGGAAACCAAACCAACCCAATTTGATGGCCGGATGGAGGATTAAGAGCTTGAAAAATTTCTTCCCCGTGCTTGTTGATCTAGCTGAGGTTGATTTGCGTGAGCTGGTTGATAGCGTGATTGCCGAGGCGCCACGAGGTGGCTTCCAAGAACAGGCGCGGGCCTTGTTTGCCATTAGCAATCCGTGAGTTGGTAAGCCGTGAGGCGACCGATGTGGTCCGATTGGTGCCGTGAAGCCGCACTGAACTTGTGGGAGTTGAGGACACGCCGTGGTGGTATGACCCCATTCTTGATGCTGATAACACCGAAGCTTCAAGGATCAAAAGGAGGACATGTGTTGGGTCCCCGTTGTTGCCCCGCTGTCGATAGAGTTGATTGGGTTGCTACCGCAGCGGTGGTCGCTGATATGGCGCATTGGTGCCGAGGTGTTGTTTGCACTTGATAAACCATCTTGTTGCGGAAAGGTGTAGGATGAGTGCGAGTGCATTCTTCCGTGGCATGATTGCACATGTTGCATCGCTTACAATGAGGCGGGCCATTGGTGGAGTTGCACTCATTCGCCAAGTGGCCTTGATATTTGCAGAGATGGCACCAGATCCGACCGCTACCGCTGGATTGGCATGTTGAGGTTGAACAAAGCCAAATCTGCGGAACCATGACGGTGGAATGAAAGGGAGCTCCCGAAGAGCCACGCCACGGAGGAAACATTGATCGAGTGATTGACAAGATCGATAGCCCGCCTCCAAAGTCTTCGCGCGCAGTATTCGGGCCATGAGTCGGATAGCCGAGGAAGTCCTTGAGAAACCGCATCAAGATCCGCTCTGTGGGGGTACTCCTTGAGTTTGCCGAAAGCGTAATGTGAAGACGGGTCCGAAAAATCCCCGCACTGTGGGCTCTTGTTGAAGGTCATTGAGTTGCTTGAGATGAAGTTGATCATCATCCGTGGGTCCCATAGTGAGAAAGAAAAGCGCCATTTCAGTCCAATCTTGTTTCAAAGTGGGCTTTTGTTGGACATGAGCCATTGATGAGGGGAGCCACGCAATGTGGTGGAAAAGATGTGGAATTTCAGTTGAGGTTGCGCGATGACCATTCAGACAGCCAGAGCCTCAAATTCTTCCATGTGGGCCCGAAAGCACTTTGGTCTAAAGGTTTGCCTTCGTGTTGCCAAAGGTGGGATAAGTCAGCCTTTAAGGGTCCGAAAGGTAGAGGTAAAAGTGCCGGGCTGGACAGAACATGATAGTGAGGATATTGAGGTGGAGTTGGAGGGGTATGGTGCCGGAAAGACCCTCGCCGAAGGGGTGGCCTGAGGTGGGGGGTACCGGAGGTGCCCGGGATCATTTGGTTTGAGGTCCGTAAGATTGTAAAACGGAAGAGCGGTGGGAAAGGTAGGGAAAGGAAATTCCCGGGAGGAGCAAAAGAGACATGTGGATATCCCCGGCCCACCAGAAGATGATGGTTGTGAAGGCAGAGGCGCATGGGCCGTAAGAGTGTTGGATGAAGGCATGTTCCGGGGGTATGAAAGTAAGGTTGAGCAGTGGAGCCGGATAGGGCTCCCCGATAGTGATGAGGAGACTGGAGGTCGCGGAGCAATGTTTGCACCGGAGGTGGAGAATTGGGCCAGACATGACACGAGGGTGGGTGGGCTCGACCGAGCCCTAGACCTAATGTGGCCTCCCTCAATGTCGTAGCGCGATCTATACATGTCACGCAACAGCCTTCCTTCGATGATGGCGCCCGCCAGACGCCACGGGGAAAGAAGTTCTTCCGGCGGAAGTTTCTAATGCACATGGTGACGTAAGAAAGGAAATCGAATCGCATCTCCGCAGCCGGGCGCATGTTTGGGGGTCCGGTTCGAACTCCCCGCAAGACGCCTCGCGGAGGACCCTTGATCTAACAGAGAACTGGGGCTATGTCACGCGGGATTTGCAAGAGAAAACAAGAAGAAGAAAAAGAACAAAGAGAACAATGAGAGGAAAATAATAAGCTTCCTTTGATATCAATGATGAACATACATGAGCTCGCGAAGAGAGAGAAGATCAAGAGAGACAAGACTCAAAACTCATCTAGAACTCCGCGCGAAGCTCTAGTCATATATAGTACAATGGCCTTGGGCCCAATATAGACACACCGATCGATCTGCGTGCCGACTCCCGAAGGAGGCCCGATTTTGTGTGAATGTTGGCGGTGCCTCTTTGAAGTGCCTCAATCACGGCCGACGCTGGCGGTGTATGCGGCCGCCACTTGTCCGAGCCGGGCGCTTGTTGATCCGGGCGCAGGGCTTTGATCGCGTGGTCCGGCCGCTTTGTTCTTCACGAGCTTTTGATGGCTGACCCGTATCGAATCACTGGGATCCTTGAGCTTGACCCGGTCCGTCGATGCATGAATAGTCCCGGAACCGTGAGGCAATGTGACTAACAACAGTAAATAATGTGGGCTACTTTGCAATGCATGGTTTGATGCAGAATGCAAGCAACAAAGGTTAAAATTTAAATCAGCAAAAGGGGTGAATAAGGTACATGAAAGAAAGATTTATATTCAAATGCTTAAAAACAAGAAGTGGGCATATCTGCACAATAAGAATAGAAAAATGGTGGAAGAGTTATTGGCTGAACCTAAAAAATTTTGGAAGAGACTTAAACCTGCGCAATATAGGGCTGATGGGTTGCATGTTGAGGCTTTGATAGCACACGTGCGAAAGCTATACAATGTGCCTGGGTTTGAGGGTACGATGGTAGAAGAAGCAGAGGATGTGCTTACTTTTACTATCAATGACATACAGGATGGACTTAAGAGGCTTGCTAATGGCAAAGCGGCAGATGCTTGTGGCCTTATGGCTGAAATGCTTAAATGGGCTGGAGAAGAAGTTGCAAATAAGATGGTAGATATGTTTAATATGGCAGTGAGAGATGGGTTTCCCATATCTTGGCAGGTGAATAGGGTTGTGCCATTGCATAAATCAGGGGATGAAGCTGATCCAGGAAACTATCGTACCATCATGGTTAGTAGTCTTTATGCAAAATTATTTACTTCCATACTTGAGCATAAAATCAGCATTTGGACGTAAGAGCATAATGTCGAAAGCAAAGAGGGCAAAGCGGGTTTCGGACCCAAGAAGTCCACCATCGATCATCCGGGTTACTCCAGGTACTATGATGGATTCGGTTATTGGTAAAAGAAACCTATGTTTGCTACATTTGTAGATTTCAAAAAAGCTTTGATACGGTGGACGTGCTGAAATTTGTGGCCAGATGGTGGATTTGAGGATCCCATCAAGCCTTAGGCATCTGCCGCGGAGTGTACTTTATAAGAAAGTACTTGTACAATTATCATTTCCTTTTCTAGGATCATGTGATGAAGTGGTAGAAAGCAATATGGGGGTGAAGGGGGGATGTCCGATTTGTCACCTACTTTGTTTGGTCTATTTATAGACCCTTGAGGGATGGATACGAAAGCACATGGAGGAGATGGTACACCTCTCACGAATAAAATGTTTTTAAGCTTTATTATATGCTGATAATGTGGTGCTGCTTTCTCAGAGCATAGAAGGGATGCAAACTTATTTAGACGTGCTTGCAAGATTCTGTGATGCTATGGGTATGCGGGTGAATCTGGATAAGACCAAGGCTGTGGTTTTTGGCGCGAGTAAGACGGATCATGTTCATTTCGATTATATGGGTAAGCAAGTGGAGATTATGGAGAATTATAAATATTTAGGCTTGATTGTAGATAAGAGCCCTAACTGGAATCAAGCTGTTGAACATAGAGTGAATGCTGGCTTAAAGGCATTATATGCCATGCAGAGAAAGTGTGTGAGTGCTGATATTTGGAATTTTGAAATGAAGCGTATGCTTTATAAAGTGCTTGTGCAGACTGTAGTGCTCTATGGATGTGAAGTTTGGGGGCCTGGACTTGCTAATGACAGATGGAAGAAGGTGGAAAAGATACAAAAGAAGTTCTTCCATACCGAAGTTGGGTACTAAAATCGCATCCCTATGACATGATGTTAGTAGAGTGCGGGATGATGTCACTTGAGGCTGAAGCTCTATGCAGGTTGCTACGCTATGTGTGCAAGGTTTTGTATGATATGCCAGTCAATAGTTTGCCTAGACATGCTCTAGAAGAAACCAGGAATAAAGGATGGTATGCGGATGTTACTAAGTGGCTTGTGAAATGGGGGATGAATATTGATGAGTTATGGATGCACAAGAAAGATATTGATAGCTGGGTTAAGACAAGTTTTCTAAATAAGTCATGGAGCGTGCCGGCTATAAAGAAAGAATACTATAAGAATCACATGAACTGTGGACGTTTCCAAAGACACGATATACGGTCCCGGGGCGTATAATCGCATCAAGACCGCCACGCAGCGTACCGCCGTCCCAATCGGCGGTGTCGCCGGTGTACCCAAGCAAGGGCGCCCTAGGGGGCAGCTTGCAATGGTGCGCACACTTAGCAATGTGCGCACTTTTAGACCTTTAACCCATTAAAGGTAGACCAAGGGTCATGGAAACCCTAAACCTAACTGATAGCCTACATAAGGCACCAAACCCTAACTTTCCCCTTTTTTCGCCTACGCAGACCTTCCGGGGAGTCCGATTCGCTACCGAGGAGTCAATTCCAACTCCCACGATCCGCCTGCAGGCGCCAAGCTTGTCGATCATCCGGAAACCGCATCCCGGGCGAATCGAGACATGGGGCTTCGCCGGATCGAGAGGGGACTGAACTGTGGATCGTACTTTGTCGATTGAATAGCCTAAACCTTATTCCAGCCTTGAACTAGTAGGTTTAGCCTATTAAATCATCCTTAGTAGCCAAGCAGCATCCTCGAGATTGACTCTAACTAAAGAACCTAACTCTATGAATTAGATTAGTTCTTATTACTTATGTTGATATGATGGAATGGGATGTATTACTGTGGACTCATTGTATTGGGAAGGGGGTAGAGACTTAAAGCTTAGTAGGCGGTATGCTCCTAGCTAGTCCCTCTTAGTGCATTACTAGAATTACCGGTAGGCAGGGAGCCCACCGGTTGTGGGTGAAGGGGGCCGGGACCGGGCTTAGAATGAGATTCAGTGGTTCTAACCCCCGGACCGCATCCCTCCGGGTGTGTAAGGTCTAACGGGGATTAGAGTGACTAGGGTCTAATGGCTTGCCACCAAGTGTGGGTAAGGCATGGGCTTGACACCGTGGGTGGTGTTCACCTTCCAAAGTGGGTTAAGTCAATAAGGGCATTGGCCCTCTAGTCACCTTTGGGTTAGCATGTAGATCTCGGAGGGAGTGATCCCCACCGCCCCATCGGGGCCCTGGGAGATGTAACCCGTGAATAGCCCCTTTGGCTATGCAACTCGGCTGGCTACAGTCAGTCCCAACACTTTTCAACCTACTGAAGTGTACAATGGAGGGGCGGATGGAGTGGACAACCCAAGCCATGTTCCTATGCCAGCCCAATCCATTGTCATGATTCTCGTACGCAATGAACTCCGGAGACCCAAGCTTGTCACCACCGGAGTCCGAGCCTTGGGTAGGAACTTTCGCTGTATTCAGCCGATCTTTGTCTATGCAGATAGTTGATGTGCCACCCTTCGAGGTGGATATATGATGTTATGTTACCGACGCGGTATGTTTACGCTCGCAGCCTAGGTAGGCCCCGAGGGAGACAGGGTAAAATGACCCCTTCACTCTTCCCACTGTGGACTCTAGGCGGTCCGCGTTGATATGTGGAGGGCCCTCAGACGCTGTGGAGCTAGTGCGGGGATGAACTCCGTTTGTATACGGTGCGCGGCACCGTGATAATGCAGTAGGGGGACGCCACATGAACCCCTCTTTCGGGAAGCACAATATCTCGGGGAACCCATATCGATGTGAAGTACGTGCAATTGCTAGAATCGGTTAAGCTCACATCATCTTGGTGTAGAAGTTGGGAGATGGGCTTACATTGCACATGAATATAGATGTTGTAAAATATGTGATGAGGGGGTAGTGGAGGATGAGGCGCATGTTTTGCTCTTTTGTGATGCCTATTAGATATAAGAGCAAAGTATGGGATTGATGTGGATTCACTTAGTGATTTTTTCTGCACTCCGGGTTCATGTATTGGAGGGGTGTATTGTTGAGATTTTAAGCATAGAGAGGAATGGTTGAAAAGAAAAATGTGGAGGAGATAGATGTAGAGGAGCCCGGTGTATTATTCTCGAGGATGCAATTGGATGATTTGTTTTATGACTTTGATTGTGATGTGTAAACGCCTCATAGGCCCCGGGCGGTCGAGAAGACGTAATAATAAATTTCATTTCATTTCATTTCTCCCTCCCTCCCTCCCTCCCTCCCTCCCTCCTCCCTCCCTCCCTCTCTCTCTCTAATGGCGGAGGAAAAGCCCCAAAGGGCATGGCCAAATCGGGTACCAAAACCGATGGGCCTATAGGTGCGAAATGTGACAAGGCCTTGGTGCGCATGATGATGGTTAGTGGTGCCTGCGGCCGCCGTTGTCGCCAAACCTGGTCGATTGCATAAGAAAAGGGTGGAACCTGTTGAGACTGAATCGGATACCTCCTCCAGCACTGCCGAAGATACAGATGGAGCACAAGTCTTAGGGGGAGCCGGAACTTCAGGAGCAGCAGAGATCCAAGGTCTCATCTCTAACTCTGTGTTTCAAAGCTTAGACTCAAATCTTTTGGCTGGAGGCTTGCTGCAGCAGGAAATAATGCAGAATATCAGGGAAACAATCACTCATTCTATTCATGATGTCTTGGCTGTGGCAGTAAGGGATTTGATTTTGGAGATGAAATCCATAATAGCAAGAGATATTAAATCAGAGATAGATAAATTCCGGGCTGAAATTCAGAAAGATCTTACCCTTTTTAAGGCAGAAGTTAAAGAAGAACTGGAGCAGTTAGATCAGGATGAATCAGAGGAAGAAGAAGGTGACGATCAAGCACAAAAAGAGGAAGATTCAGCCATATCTGAGTTATCACAGAAGCTTGCAAGTTTTATGGAAGAACAGGAGAGAAAGAACCGAGCGCTTAATTTGAGGTTAGTAGGTTTGCCAGAGAACCGTAATGAAAAAACAAAGGCTGTAGTAGAAAATTTCTTTAAAGAGAAGATGCAGATTGACGATGCTGGTATAGTAGATGCATTTCGTGTAGGGAAACAAGCAGACTGGACCAGGCATATATTAATAAGATTCCGGGATAAGGATTGTAGATGGAGCGTGCTTAGAAACAGGGCTGCTCTCAAAGGCGAGAGCATATGGCTGAATGAAGATCTAACTAAGGAGCAGCTTGTCATCCAAAAAGAAGAAATAAAGAAGTGTAAGGAAGCGAGAAGTCAGAATAAAAAAGTCTCGTGGAAACGAGGGAAAGTGATCATAGAAAACTAGGGAGACGAGACCATCAGGATCGGTATGTGGAACATCAACATGCTCAATGATTCTAAAATAAGTAGTATGTCTGAAGTTCTCAATCACTTAGACTTGATTGTATTTGCTGAAACATGGGAACATGAACAATATGCATTGCCGGATGTACCTGACTTCTGTAAAATAGCATCTGTGTGGAATGAGATAGGGACTAGTTACAGGGGAAATGGAGGGATTGCTTGCTTTGTTAGTGAAAATCTTGCTCATCTGGTAAGTGAGATACAGGTTAGTAAAACAAAGCAGTATGTTTGGGTGGAGATATTAGGGAATAGAAAAGTGTATTTAGCATGCTGCTACTATCCGCCCATACATAAAAAGGCATACGATAATGAAGATGTTGATAGGACAGATCCTTTTTTTCAGCTGGAACAGGATATTGTTAAACTCACAGAGAAAGGAGATGTGATACTTGTAGGGGACTTTAATGGAAGGACTGCTAATAAACAAGCGTCGGTTCTCAATTGTGATGGGGAGCTTATATGGATGGAAGAGATGGATGAGACTGAATTGCAGGTAGCAAGATGGGCCAGACAATCAGAAGATAAAGCATATACAACGCAAATGGGCAAAAGGTTAATAGAGATGTGTAGTGGGCTGGACCTCAGAATTTTTAATGGTTTGAGCAGATTTCCAGAATCGGGGAAGTGCACATGTAGAGGAAAAAGTGTTGTAGATTATGTCATTGGTGGGGAAAGGGTCGTACAGAAGATCTCAAATTTAACAGTTTGGGAGCAACAACCAGAATCGGATCATGTACCAATCTCATTCCAGTTGCAAATAGGTTGCCAGATAAAACCTGTTGGGAAAAATCTGCAGATACATGGTGTACGGATAGATGCCAAAAGAGCAGATATGTATCAGAAAGCATGCGAGGAAGGAATACCAGGATTGGGAAATATAATGCATGCAGTGGATATGGATAAACAAATTACACACCTTCTCCTGGATGCTGCAGATAGATGCTTTACTCATAAACGGAAAGCCAAGGGGCTCCCATGCAATAGCTGGTACGATGTGGAATGTAAGTCCAAATGCAAGGAATTTAAGAATGCGGAAGGAGATAGTAAACAATTAAGGAAGAAAGAATATGTTTCTCTGGTCCGGAAGAAAAAGAGGTCATTTTTGAAACAGCGTCAGACAAAGCACATAGAAGAATTGATAAAAGAACCCAAAACCTTTTGGAAAAGATTGAAAAAACAGTCTACAGGTGCTCCTAATATTGATGCCATGGATTTATTCCAACAGGTTAGAAAACTATATCAGCTAGAAGGAATGGAGACGCAGATGACACTGGAAGCAGACAAAATACAATCTTTTGTTACAGCAGATGATGTAGCTGAAGGGATTCGTAAAATGGCCAATGGTAAGGCAGCAGATGCAGGGGGCCTTGTGGCTGAATTGTTAAAATGGGCTGGGGACCAACTGGTAGAACCAATCACGAGAATGTTTAACATGGCCATGTCTGAAGGTCTCCCAAACACATGGCAGATCAACCGAGTAGTGCCTGTCTTCAAGGGAGGGGATAAGTCTGACGTCAGCAATTATAGGACCATCCTGATATCTAGCATTTTTCTAAGCTCTTTGCATCTATATTGGAGACAAAGATAAATAGTTAAATGAGGAACATGATTTGAGAGCTAAGGGGCAAGCGGTGTTTCAGCGAGGACACTCCACTATCGATCACCTAGTCACGATCAAGGTAGCAATGGAGGCAAAGAAGGGCAAGAAAAAGCCTCTTTATCTTGCATTCATTGATTTTAGTAAAGCATTTGATATGGTACCCGTGAGAATGTCCGATGGAGAGAATGAGAAAACTAAATATTCCAGTGGAGTATCGAGATGCGACTAGATTGCTATATGAAAAAGTGTTTGTGGAATTGTCCTTCCCTTTCAAAAATGCATGTAAAGATGTGGTAGTGAGTAATGTTGGTGTTAAACAGGGCTGCCCCTTATCTCCCATGCTGTTTGGACTGTTCATAGATAGGGTGCCGAAGAGTGGATTGTGGAGCATGACACTGTGAACCCCTATTGCAGATATGTTTTGTCTCTTTTACTATATGCATCGATGTGGTGCTTATCTCCGTGCAAAAATAGGGCTTCAAAGGCATCTTGACAGGTTAGCAGATTTCTCGGATTCAATGGGTATGAAAGTAAATTTGGAAAAAATCTAAGATTATGGTGGTTGGCCCTAGAAAAAGCTGTGACTTTTATTATAAAGGGGAAAAAATGGATTCTGTGGATACATACAAATATCTTGGACTGGCGATTGACAAGAATTTTAGGTGGAATAAATGCATTGAACAGAGAACAAATGGTGGTCTAAAATCGCTTTATGCGATGCAGAGGAGTTGTGGTAAAGCACATGTGCTGAATAGGTTTTGGTACAATCGGTTGTTCTTTATGGTTGTGAAGTATGGGGGCCCGGGTTACCAGCATGCCTATGGAGTCAGTTGAGAAAATTCAAAAGAGATTTTCAGGTAACCAATTAGGAGTGAAGACTCAAACTCCATATGAGATGATGTTGGCAGAGTGTGGAATGATCCCATTGGAAGGAGAAGCACTTGTTCAAACGCTGATTTATGTAAATAAAGTACGAGCCATGGATGAAAACAGATTGCCTTACCTTGCAATGAAAGAAAGTGAGTCTGGTGGATGGTACATGCATATAAAGGAGTGGTTGCTGAAATGGAACATGAATATAGAGGAATGTCCACATAAAGAAGTACGAGAGTGGGTGATTACAGGTATTCATGCATCTCTGTGGAATAATCCAAAGACGAAAATGGAGGCCTATCGCACTAATATGAACCCCATGTTGCGGGGAAGCAACAGACTTGAAAAGTGATATGTCCGTGTTGAAACGAAAAGAGATATCGAGAATGCATTTGAGCTCCCACCACTTGAGCATAGAAGAAGGTAGATGGAAGAACATTCCTGTGGATCGCCTACCAGGTATGGTTTGTGGACAAGATGAGATAGAAGATGAAGTACATGCTCTTCTGCTATGTCCGGCCTATGAGGCTTTAAGGAAACGATATGGAGTACACGGCACATTACTAGACTTGTTTGGTTTACCCCCTTCAACTATTGGGAATTTTATTATAGATATGATTAATATTAGAAAAGCATGTATTTCTAGTTTAGACATGATACTGCATGATGATGATCATGAGAGAGGAGAGTTAGGGATAACAGATGATGCTTCTGACTGTGGAAGCACATCAGATGACTGGTTTGATGTAGAAGATAATTTGAACGTCTGATAGACCTGATGGTCTCAGTAGACGTAATATTAAAATATTTCATTTCATTTCATTTCATGACATTGCGCATGATCTTAGACATTGTCAGCTATGTGATGCGGGAGTAGTAGAAGATGAGGCCCATGTCCTGCTTTTTTGTCGCGCTTATTCGGATATCCGGGTCAAGCATGGGGTCAGTGCTATTTCGCTTGTTGATTTCTTTCGACAGGCAGGCTCATGCATTGGAGGTTGTATTCTGGACATTCTTAACCATAGAGAGGTCTTGATGAAGCAACAAAGGGTGACGGAGATTGAGGTAGAGGAGCCCAGTGTGTTGTTCTCTGAGGACGCACTGGATGACTTATTTTATAATTTTGAGTGCAATGTAATCGTCTCATAGACCTGGCGGTCTCGAAGACGTAATAATAAATTTCATTTCTCTCTCTCTCTCTCTCTCTCTCTCTCTCTCTCTCTCTCTCTCTCTCTCTCTCTCTCTCTCTCTCTCTCTCTCTCTCTCTCTCTCTCTCTCTCTCTCTCTCTCTCTCTGTTTATGATTATGATGATACATTGTCCTTTGTACTTTCTCGTTCTATAGACAGAGCACATGGCAAGCTGGATTTAGACCTAAACATTCTACCATAGACCAGCTGGTTACATTGAGAGTAATTGTTGAGAGCGTCAAAGGTAAAAAGAAGCCTGTTTTTATTGCATTTGTTGATTTTAAACCGCTTTTGATACCGGGTGCCAAGAGGGAAATTATGGGATAGATTGAGGCATTGAATGTTCCGCTTAACATCGCATTACGCCGTTAAAGTTTTGTATGAGCAAGTGTTGGTGGAGCTTTCGTATCCCTGGTCAGAATGTGCCAGTGGAAGAATAACAAGCAATATTGGCATGAAACAGGGCTGCCCATTGTCCCCTACTCTATTTGGAATTTTTATTGATGAATTGGAATATTGGGTCGTTTTTTCATGGTGGTGCTGGATCCCCGCTGCTGGCATATGTCATTGCCATCCTTTTATATGCAGATGATGTGGCTTTGTTTGCGCGAACAAAGCTGGATTTGGAAAGGCATCTTGAGGCCTTATCAAACTTTTGCTCAAAGACAGGTATGATGGTGAACACCACGAAGACGAATTGGCACAAGGAGCAAACATGATTTTACTTACAGAGACATGCCATTGGAAACCATAACATCTTTCAAGTATTTGGGAATTATTTTTAGTAGCAATTACTTATGGGATGAATGCATAGAGCAGCGATACAGTAATGCGCTTAAGGCGCTTTGTGCAATGCAAAAGCAATGTCATAAAATACATCTCTGGAATTGATATTTGAAGAAGCAGCTTTATAGAGCACTTGTACAAACAGTTATACTATATGGCTGTGAAGTATGGGCTCCAAGCTTGACGGCTAAGCTATGGAAAAAGGTAGAGAATTTGCAAAAGAAATTTTTGCGCGCTGAGCTAGGGGTGAAAATGCAAACGCCATATGCGATGATGCTTGTAGAAGTGGGAATGCTGCCTCTTGAGGGAGAAGCAATGATTCAGACTGCCTCTTACTTGCTCAAGGTCAATGCATTAAGTGAAGATCGCCTTCCCAGTATAGCTAAAAGAGCGTCCACGTGATATGGGGGCATGCTAGGGGGAGTGGTCCAGAGAAGAAATGAACGAAGGCAATGGGGTATTTGGAAAACAATGGTTGAGGCAATGGGGTAAATGGTTATAAGATATCATGAGCATGGGGGCAAGATATTTTGTATGACCATGAAAGCAAGAGAATAGGGAAAATATCCTATCTTAAGGAAAAGGGGAAATGTGTTCACGCAGGTTTTGGGCTAACTATTTCTATAGTAAAAAGGGGTGGATCGAAATAGACTTACCTTAAAAACGGACGGAACAGGAGGAGATCAAAATAGCAGCAGCGACTACCTTTATCTCAGACAAAAAGGCCCGATCTGGGCTATAACAGGGATGAATGATCAGTTTATGGGGGAGCGGAATCTCAGACTTGTTCCCGGCTTTTGCAAGCTAAACCGGCACTCTAATATACACTTTCGATTTCGCAAGAGCAACTTGATTTTCGTGCTCGCTCAATTCGAATTGTTCATCTCTCGATTGATCCGAAGATCTCACAAATGAGGCTTTGGGTCCGCCTCGCTCACAAAGGCCGGGTCCAAGAAGTGATATCCGCTTTCCAGATAAGCCTGAGGTTGTACCGAGTTCTATTCTTTGGTGGTTGTGTTTGAGCCTATCTAAGCCCATAACCGTTGTAAGATCGGATTGATCGTAAGCTGAAGGGATAATAGGCTGCGATCCAATTTCTTTTCATTCTTTTCCCTTGGAAATTGCCTTAGTTCTTTTCTGGATCCGGTTTGGGTGGAGACTGGATGCCCAAATCCATTGGTTGTGGAAACCAAAGCTATTTGTTCTTATCAAAGATTGTTTCTTCTTGATTTGTCTATACAGGTTTAAAGCAGCTACGTCTTTAAGCTTTTCCCTTAAAGCGTATCAAGCGGATAAAGGTTGGTACCATGATATAGTTTGTTGGTTGCAGAAATGGAATATCAGTGTAGATGAGTTGGTGGGCAAGAGAGATAGAATCTTAGATCCGGGTTTGTCATAAGTTTCAAATAAAACCCGGAGTGCGGTCCAAGAGGTAAAGATGTCTTTCTACCAAAGAATCTATTAACCCTTCTTTGCTGTAGCAAAATACTTGTCGAGAATATATCTATCTCAAATAGGCATTTGCTTGCTCGTATGCGCTTGAGCTCACACTATTTGAAAAATTGAGACTGGAAGATGGCGGAGGATAGAAAGGGTCAACCGTGATATGTGAATTGTGTCCCGATGGTATGATTGAAGATGAAGCGCACACCGTTATATAATCGTAAGTGTTATGAAGACATTAGACTCCAATACTCTATACAAGAAAGTTCATTAGTTGAGCTCTTGGGACTCTCAACAAAATACTTGTGTTCTTATATAGATGAGGTGCTACAGAAAAGAAGTATTTGCTTGAAAAAGGATGTGAAAAATATGGAGAGTGAGGAGTAGGAGGTTTATGATTATGATGATACATTGTGCTTTGTACTTTCTCGTTCTATAGACCTGATAGGTCTCTAAAGGACATAATAAAACATTTCATTTCATTTCATTTCTCTTGCATCGGCCACATGCTTGTAAAAAAACCCATCTCTCGTCACATACGGCTCCTCCCCTAAATGTACGTATTTTTTTGGGAGGAGAGGAGAGACAATTGTCTCTTGAAGCTCAACAGCCTCGGTTATGGGCACAATTTTTGCTGTTTGCCGGATTTTCGATCCTGCATCCATTCCGGTCGACGAGTTTTTTGTGGGATAATTCGACCGTAACGTTCCATTCGGGCGCCAAATTGTGGGATATTCAAGTCTATTTTTTTCTTGGTTCGGCAGTCTATGTGGGATATTTCATTTCTAGTTTTGCCTCTCTACGCTTTCAATTCCGGCCGCTAAACCATGGATCCGGTCATTCTTGGCATGATTGCCATGCTTTTTTGGGCTTTGACACTCGGATTTGCATTCCAGAGATACTGTTTGCAGCTACTTGCGCTCAACGAGCCCGAAGACCCAATGACCCTGTTCGATGATGAAGTTTTAGAAGATAACAATGGTTTGTTTTTTTGCCCATCTGAAGCTTTAATGGTAGCGGGTTCCAGTAGGGTTAGAAAACCACCAAGAAGATTTTGGATTGCTCCAAGGCAAAGAACACAGTGGGATAATATCAATAACTATGCTTGGAATTGTCTGCCATTCTTTGAAGACGATATGTGGCACCAATTTTACAGGATGAAAAGGGCCACATTTGAGAGACTGGTAGGTTTAATTGTGCCTTATCTCGTCAGGCCCGGGATTAAAGTAAGGCCCCCTGTTGATCCAAGGAAAGCAGTTGCTATGGTTCTGTATTTTCTAGCACACGGGGTATGCTCTTACATGTGGGACAAAGATTTTATGTTGGGAAAGCAACAATGCAAAAATATACCAAG
Organism: Isoetes taiwanensis; assembly: GCA_021234155.1. Taxonomy (NCBI): domain Eukaryota; kingdom Viridiplantae; phylum Streptophyta; class Lycopodiopsida; order Isoetales; family Isoetaceae; genus Isoetes; species Isoetes taiwanensis. The sequence continues at coordinate 41,551 of JAJEKV010000046.1, forward strand.
AAAGTCACGCTTATATTGGCCTCGAAGACAATGTTGTACAAATGGTTTGTTTCTATGCCTACAGGAGCAATTAACTCAGTGTATTAAGGAATTCCATGATGCAACTGGGTTGCCCAATATATATGGTGCAGTTGACGGTTCCCACATCTTTTTATGGAGGAAACCCAAAAAAAAAAAAGGATAATGGGGATGACTATTACAGCAGACATAAGAGGCACTCATGTCTCATGCAAGGAATTGTGACACATAGCAGATTGTTTATAAATGTTTGTGTAGCAAGAACAGGTTCAGTCCATGATTCCAACCAGTTCAAGAAGAGCTTCATCTATAATAAAAATTGCTTCCAAACAAATTTTGCAAGAACCAGTGGTGACTTTGAGTGGCAGAAAACTGAAGAAGGGGCAGACTACTGACCAAGACGTTCAGGTAACTATTCCACCACTAATATTAGGTGATTCAGCTTATTCTGGCAGGCCCTTTCTCCTTAAAGTCTTTCCTCAAAATGGTGCTTATGGTAAGTTTAACAAAAGGATTTGTAGGGGCAGAGTGTGTGTAGAAAATGGATTTGGCATTGTCAAGGAAAAATGAGGAATTCAAACACTTGCTCGTACATGTTGGCAAAGCCTCCAAGATCATACATGCTTGTTGTGTTCTTTGGAACTTTTGTATAATGGAAGACAAGGGCTGGGACATCCGCCAATTGAAGACGATCCTCCACCAATATATTACTATGAAACGTGGCTATGAACGTGTCCTTGAAAAAACAAGGTGATCAAATGAGGCACGCGGTTATTTGAGAATCTTGATGGACATGTGATCCTCTAAATGAATGTTGTAGCCATAATTCATAATTCAATTCTATTCGATTTGACCTCTTTAATTCTTTTTGTCCCGCATTTTTACTGTATCGATGAATGATAAATATGTTTGAAGCATAAGTTTAGAGCTTAATTTCCAACATATAGTTTAGAGCTCAAAACATTTCATTATCAATACCGAAAGCAGCTTCGTTCATGACATTGTGAGTCAAATGACTTCACATTAAAAACAAAGAAGACTATAAGAAATTAAGAATACGTGTACAAGTAGGGATAAAACCATATATGTATTCATAAGATGTCATTACATGTGCATATTTGCCTGCTCAAAATATTTCAAGATTAACAATCGCCTTGTTATTCATATCCTTGTGAGTCAAATGACTTCACAGTATAAAACAAAAACAAATGCAAGCCTTCCTATGAGCAAAGGTAATCTGCATGAATAGATGTGTTTCATTTGTCAGTTCCCGAGTAGTTACATCAGTAAAAAAAATGGCATGCATGCCATTTTATATACAACATAAGCCTGCTACAAAAAGAAAATGGACAACAAAAAATAAAAGTGAGACAAATCATGTTTTTTTTTCTCATAGCCTGGGACATAGCTTGCACTGAAAGGTTACACTTCGTATTTCATGGAGGCACCATTTTTCTTCATGCCTAACGTACACACATTCCATATGGTCTGTCCGGTTCTTAGCAGAATTTGAGGCCCATTCCAAAACCTCGGCTTCTATATTCACCTCCATTTGCAAAAATGCAGTAATGGTCTGCTTGGAGAAGCTACAATGGATAAGCTTGTGGGACAAGATTTCCACTTCAGGGTTTGCAACCTCAACCGAGGGGGAGGAGTATTGGCTTTCTTCTTGCTCATCTTGGCTTTCTTCTTGCTCATCAGAGTCTTCATCCTGCACCAGGTTTTCTAAGATCACTGGAAGATCACTAAACTCTGGAGCTTCTGCACTACTATCTGGAAGAATTTCTTTATATTACAATTCCCCACTGTGCCAACCAAATCACAAACTGTCTAAATCATCCTTGTTGCCCTGAATTAGATGTTTGAGTTATCACCTTGATTGGATGACGACATGGGCACAAGCTTTTTACATGCAAGTAATGGTCTGTGGTATAATATAGAGCTTTGACCTTCAAAAGCAACCATATTTCAGCTAGCAAAATTGCATATGGAATTTTGCTTTCAACTCCCATTTCAATAACAAAAATCTCATCAATACCTGTTCTACATCCAGTCACAATGACAAAGCCAATCCAAGCCAAATTAAAAAACATAACTAAAGACGTTGTGACATATAGAGGCCCTTTAAACATGTTCTAGTTTGAGATAATAGACCATGTTAAGAATCATCATGAGGCAAATATATTAAAAAAAGGTAGTTCAACTACGAGCACGATATTGTTAAGAATGGCTATAACAATTTGTTTAGCAATACATCAAGTTCAAAGAAGTTTTGATTTTTCGATGAAATGGGTCCTATGTATAGGGTTGAGTACTAAATGTAAAGTGAATATGAAAATGTAGTACATATAACCACCATCATTTTATTGTTATTGTGTCTAATAAGTGGCAAAACCAACAACCTGTCCAGTTCTGAGCCATCAGTTAACACTTTTCATATATAAATCATTTCACGTCAGTCAACTTCATAAGATATCAAGTTCCAAAACACAAAAAAAAACCCCAAAATGGATCCTCTTGCAGCATCTACCAATGATTCCCATGCTAGATTTTCTTTAGAAATGTTTATGCAGAGTATCCTTGGTTTAATTTCTGCAGCCGTTATTATAGTGCTACGTTTAAGGGGGGCAATTTTAAGCTTACTCTCGGACGCTTCAAATGGCGTATAGTGGGAAATTGGTTCAAATGGATGATGATTTGAACCATAACCTGCTTGTTAAATTGGTCAAGAAGTACGGAGATATGTTCAATGCTTCAAATGGTCCAGAGAAATTTGGTTGTAGTTTCATCTCCTGAGCTTTTTAAGGAGGTTGTAGTTCAGGAGGTGCTGCATATTCAGGGTGTTGAATTTGGATCGCACACTCGTAATTTAGTGTTTGACATATTCTTGTGGTGTTCACTGTGTACGATGAACATTGACACAGAATGAGAAGAATTTTAACTACGCCATTTTACACCAACAAAGTTGCAACGATCTACATTGACTTCAAAGATGAAATCATTGGTGCCATGCTAGATCTTGCATCCAGACCTGAATCCCAAACTACTGAATTGATTTGAAAAACGACTCCAAATGATGATATACAATATAACGTACAAAATGATGTTTACCACAAGATTTGGGAGTGATCAAGATTCTCTCTTCATGAAACTCAGAGCTCTCAATGCTGAAAGAAGCAGACTTACTCGGAGTTTTGAATACAATCATAGTGACTTCACTCCCATCCTCCTTTCTTGAAGGGTTATGTTAAACTCTTCAAAAAAAAGATGGACATGAGACTTACCATATTCAAAAACCAATTCCTCGAGCCCTCTAACCAATTTAAATTTTGCTTTAAGTTAGATTTATTTAATTATCAATCTAATGATTACTAGTTATGGTGTCCGGCATTGCTGGGCTTAGTGATAACTTGAAAGGGTGCTTGTTTCATTGTTGGCTTTTCATATGAACGTTGAGTGTGTGGAACTTCATACCGATTGTGGCATGCGGTGTTGTTCGACATGAATACAATTCTAATTGTAGGTATCCATAAAGTTGTAGACATTTGTACCTTGCTGAATTTGACGTAAAATGAAACAAGGAAGATGGATGGGTATGTTGTATGCTTGACAAAGGCTAGTGATAATATGCTTGGAACTTTGTATTATGTAATTGATGCATCAAAGCATGAACTTGAGAATGTAGAAAAGGTGGCATGGGCAAACTACTTGCAAATTTGTCAAAGCTAATCATTTTATATGCAAGGGTCATTAGCTCGATTAGATAAAATATTCTTGCTAGCCTTATGAATCTAGGGCAAGCATGATGCAAGATCCTATGTCTATATGAACTTAAGATGTTGTTGTATTGGAGATATATGAGTCAAGAAAGGTATTCTCTGTGCTAGTGACTTGATAAGAGCTTTACATATGGGCTACATTAAGATTGCAAGAAGCACCCATGGGAAAACTCAAAAGCATCCATTGAATACAAAGTTTCAAAAAGAGAAACAATGGTTCTTCTCATACGTTAGCCTTTTGGGAGCCATCTTTACAACAAATAAATGGTCAGCATTCAACTTTGAAGCTGGCATCCTCAGAGCTTCCATACCATTGTTTGAATTTACCTAGATGCCAACAGATCAAATGCCTGCCGTGGCTTTCCATGGCAGAAGGGGGACAATCTCAATTCCGTCGCCATGGACATGGACCTTATCTTCCTCATGGAAACATGGGAACATGCCGGTCACAGCTACCCGATTTTTGCCAGATACCCGGCCATCCGGCTCTTCAATGAGTGCACCGAAACGAGGACACCTGAGGAATTCGCGTTACTACCGAACGACCCCTTGGCCCAATCGGCCTTCCGTGCAAGGCATGACAGCACAACAGATACCGTGGGGTACGAGTGCGTAAACAGCGATGGCGCCCCCTCTCTTTGTATGGGTTTTACTCCCCCACATGCCAGAGCAACTTTACCACACGACTTGGATGTGGGATGTGCAGAGCCCTATGTCGATCTATATGATGACATACGCCAGCATTGCATAAAATTGGGCAAGGTCATGTTGTTTGAGATTTCGATGCGCCGCATTGTGGGGGTAGAAAGCAGATCCCAAAATTCGCGACCTCTAGCCGAGGATGTGTTGCAAATGGACCCCCGCAGAGATGGTTTGGCCATACGCCGATGACGTTCAGTGACACGCAGAGATGGCCGGGCACCGGGCCAAGTCGGGCAAGATCTTTGACCGGTCATTTGCAATGGTCGGGTATTGGTCAGCCCTCCAAACCGCCAATTTGGTGACGTGGAGAACCGTGGGGGCGGCACGGGGCAGGTGGATTACGCATAGACGAAAGCAATGCCTACACTTTGATCACTCGCCAGTTGTTCGGACAGTGGTCGACGAGGAAGTAGACTCCCACCATCACCGTTTGCAGATAGATTGGCATGCCAACCGGCACCCATTGCCCCCAACACCCCATGTACCACCGGCTAAGGCCCGACTATGATCATGTGCGGTCTATGCGAGGATGTTTGAGCATGAGTCACGGAGTGCTGCAGCCCCACACTTCAACAGCCAGACGGCCCAAAGCTGAACCAGCGCCCTTCTCGAGGGTAGGGGGACGATGCTTTGGGAGAGGCCGCCTCAATCCATCCACGTGGGCTGAACCACCTTCCCCGCAGAATCACCGGGTTCGATGACGAATGTCGGGAGTTGAAACGATGGTCCGCCAAGTGCTAGACCCCACCATTCGCCCGCCAAGCAGCCATCCGCCAATACCGCCCTTCCTCAAGACCAAGAAAGCTGTGTACCTTATGTGAGCACCAAAGAATGATGTTTGGTCTACTAGATCGCCACCCTAGGACCTTTCCTCGGAGAAAGGTCTTGAGTAAGCCCCAAGACAAAATTACACATGAAATATTACCCTAACAATGGGTGAGATACTTGAAGCAGCTTGTATGACCCAATGGGAAGCCGGCACCGCATTCTCCATGAGCAGTGCCTAGCACTCGCCACACCGAAGGGGATGTCATAATGAGCCCCGCAACGCCGCCAATCCGGAAGGCGCGCCAGATTTGGATGGTATGCGTGCAGAGCTTCTCAAGTGGGTCGGGCCCCCAATGGTGCCTCGTTCTCACAAAGACTCTTCAGTGGCATTGCAAGAAGGTTTCCCCCGACCGGACTACCAAAGAGTTGTGCCCATATACAAAGCGGGGACCCCTATAGCCCAGCCAACCATCGCATTCATTATGGTCGGGCCTCGCCTTGCCAAGTTGTTTGCCTGGGATTCTTGAGCAAATGAACGACACTTTGGGGCGAGGGATGGAGAAGTGCGTTTCACGCCAGCAAGTTTCCGCAAGATTCTACTATTGACCATATCTTCACTCGCAACACTCATAGAGGATAGCCGAATCAACGCCAGACCAGATCGCTGTTTTGTGGATTTCACAAAGGCTTTTGACACAGTGCCTCGATAAGTTGGGGACGATTGAGACAGCCTAGGGACCCCCGTCGGGTGCGTAACGCTATATACTCTGACCATATGAGGCTAGCTCCTGGCCGCCTCACACCGCTCTGGGAGCCCGTTGTTAGTAGCATTGGGGTGCCTGTGCATGTCTTCTATCTTCCCTGTACATTGACCAAATAGAAGAATGGCTAGCCGAGCACCAAGGCCATTGATGCACCACATAATCCCAAGAACTCATATATACGATGATGTTGACCTGCTTCGATATACCCCAGAGGACATGCAACGCCACCGATGCTTTGACACTTTCTACATGAGAGTTAACTTGCCAAGACAAGGGTGTCGCTAGTCCCATCATCCCAAGACTCCACGCCTTCCCTCATTCACTTTACCAGGGGTGTAGTGGAGGTGGCTCACTTTATAAGTATTTGGGCATTGAGTTTTCTACTACACACACACGGGATGCATCCATCGTTACGGTCACCGCAGCCGGAAAGCCCTCAGATGCAATGCAAAACAACAAATACAAGGCGTAGTCAGATGCATGGGGTCACCAGCACACTTGTCAGGGCCTTGGTTGAACCCTCCTCTATGGGGCGAAGTGTGGGGCTGATATCCCTCACCACTCTGGAATCCATCTAGAGTAGGCAATGGAAGGCCTTCTTGGCCCGCACCGAGTGAAGTCCACGGTCCCATATCGATCTTGCTCCAGAGACAAGCTTCCTTCCATTACAGAGGGTCATCGAACGCCACATTATTTACTCCGTAAGGTGGTGGCTATGGATGAAGCCCGCTGCCCAACCTTGCTTTGGCAGCTGGCGATGGGCCCGCCGCAGCGACTCAAAGCCCGGCTGGAAAGACAAGCAAGCCCGCTGGTTCTCGCTATGGAATGTACAGTGCACACAGATGTGGACCAGTGCATACACCGAAGGAACGCGCCGCGCCTTGAAGCAAGATTTTGATGCTTGCTTCGTGGCCAAGCTTTGGGATGCAGAGGCCCCGCCACATGTTAAGGTGGCAAATTATCGACGCCAGTTAATCCCATGCTCACGAGGGGCCCACACCACTACCGGCGCACTCCATCTACCCATGAAAAAGCGCTAGGTGATTGCTTTAATTCGCGACAGTGCACACCACCGTGATTGAGACAGTGGAGATGGATTCGAGCGCATGGAGGACAGAGTCCGCCGGCCGCCACCGTATTTACCATTGAGGATGAAAGTCACGCCTCCGCACTGTCCCCCACGCACTCAAAGATATCCCGCCTCTGTGATGCTTCTGCTAGTTGTGCCCCATCAGGCTTTGCATGAGCTACCGAAAGGTGGGCTCAGAGGCTTGTTGGGATCAGACCGGAGGTGATGGATACGCTGACCCGCTTATGCCCCCGTCCCTACATTAACCCAAATTGCATTCTGTGATTATGTATATAACATAAAGATGTCGCAAGATCCTTATTGCTACTAAGGTTTTTCCTCCAAACCCTTCTGGGGGGGGGTTTTAATCCCTCGTAGTAATGTCCCCGCTGCTCTCTCTTTGTACTTGGGTCCCATAGGCCAGTTGGTCTCCGTGGACGATAAAATCATATTCTATTCTATTCTATTCTATTCTTATTTAAAGTATTTCTCAAATTCACCATTTCAAAATTACCTTTTTCATCACGCAAAAAAACATGGGAACCAATTACATCAATGGTAATTTCTAAGATGGCATCAAGATAGCTGATGGAAATAGTAGAGTGGAAGGTAATTTCCTCTCTCTCCACTTGTAGTGTCCATAAGTTCATACAAATTCCCGGGGGAACCTCTACATGGTACCATGACTTTGATTACTTTAACAAATGGAAAAGGAGTGAATTTAGCACTTTACATAGCACCTATTTTGCCAAACATAGGCCTGACTTGGAACCTGAATTACAGTGTCATCGGTTACTCCTTAAGCTATGTGCACATGTACTTCTCCACCGTCTTAGGGCTATTGCTATTGCTATAGGCGCCATGTAGCGCCGCTTTTCGCCGGCAACACAGTTTCTAGCATAACTTTTGATCCAGGACTCTGTTTTAGGTGAGGCTTATTGCGTTGGAAAGCTCTCTCCAGGATATTTTAGATGGTGTATGGTATGCCCATGTTTGCTTACATTTTCTGAGTCAAAACAGTCCTGTTCCGGCCGGCTTTGGTAGGGTTTGCAGTATTGGATATTGTGTTACAGATCTTTTAGATTAAGGCTTCCGCTTTGATTTAACTTTTGTATATAGCCGCTTTGATTTCATTTAGAGAGCTTCACCATGACAGAAAAGGGCCAGAATAAGGAGAGATTTGGTGTAAGGATGGCCAGGGAAAAGAAAAAGCCTCCTACTCAGGAATCATTGTTTGCACAAGCGGTCCCTCATCCCACAAGTGCTCGATCTAGCATACAGCTCCATGGTTAGGGGCAAGCTAATTCCAATGTAATAATGGATTTGCCATCTTCTCTTTTTGGTCCCCAGCCGCCCCTTCATATCGGGCAAGCTGTGCTCGGGTACATTTACCTTCCAAGATCGGAGGATCTCCAAAGTGCTCTAGACCCAAGTTCGGTGTTTGCCGCTACACGCTTCTCGTGACTGTGCACGACTCATTCATTCTCGAGGGAGGAATGATGGCCACATCTATGATCGGGTCTATTGAGAGATGGACACACTTATTACAGCTTAGTACATGCCTTGGTTCCGCACCTAAAGCCCAAGATGGGCACAAGTGATGCCTCAAGACGCACATTAGATACGTAATTACTGCCACAAAGGAAACATTGTGTTGAAGCGGAAGTGCATACATTGGAAAGGGAACATGTTGAGGTGGGCGCATGCACATCTCCACAATCCCAAGGGGACCAGAGTCGCAGCCAAGCCAGCGTGACAATAGCAGGTTGCCTCAAGATCTTCTCGCTACTGTGAGCCCGAACTTCATGTGATTATAGGGGTTGGGCAGAGGCGTAAGATGATGCCCATTCGATATGGATCTTTGCTTTGCATTTTTCTCCGATGTCATGCATGTGAAGGTTGGTGGAGTTGTCTCCACTACTAGGGTGGGAGCTGCAAGACCGATCGCCCCTCTCCATCTTTGGTTCGGTTTCAAGACACTCTTAGCCACTTACATGTTCTTCAAGATGGAAACCATCCTGGAGGGACTAGTTTCTCAAGACAGAGGACCTCTCCCTCTTCAATTGTGTGTAACCATAAGGAGGAGCTCGCAAGGTGAGAGCAGCCCGCCTACAAAAAGAAATGGGCAAAAGGTATTGTGGGAGGCTAAACAATTATTCTAGATCAATGGCCTTCCAATCCTTGGATTGGCTATGTCTAGATAATTTTAGAAGCATAAAATTACCACTAGCATTAGCATTATCTTCTTTTTGGTAGTCTTTTAATATTTGGTTATTGTATTTGGTGATGGGGCCTAGTCCCCAGGTTTTAGATGGGTTGTTGCCCTTGCATGTGCCGTCCTATAACCCGTTGGGTTCCCGTGGACGTAAAAATTCATCTTATCTTATCTCTTCTGCATCTTGGTAACAATACTTGTAACAATACCCAAAAATCTTGCCTCTACATGTTGGACACACAGGAATCTGCAAATCCATCTAAGCAAATAAGTATTTACAAAGTACAAAGTCTGTTCATTGCAAAATCATCATATCTCTAAAATGTCGAGTTCAACTTCACGACTATTGATCTAACAAAGTCCTATGACAATCATAAATGGAAAACCAAAATATTTCATGCTGGCACATCATAATTACGCATTCAATGATAGACTTAGTTTATAAGCTACCTTTATCAATTTTACACCACCTGGAGTAACAAGTAACAAAGGCATATCAAAATGAATTATGCTACTTGTGTGCAGTCGTAACTTTTACAAATAAAACCTTTCTTCCAACATTTGGCTCAGAAAAGCAGTAATGTGGACCGAGGAACCACTAAGGCAACTTGGAGAAAGGCTGTCCTACTCGAACTATAACAGACTAAATATTTCCTCCGAATAGATCTGTGACAATGCTTAAAATAGAATGAAATAGGCATAGGAGAATTCTAATTCACTCATCTAGGTTATCTAGAGGGATCTGAGTTCTAGAATATGATGTTTGACCATGGATGAAGGTTAATGGCTACAACTCGCTCTGTGCACTTGGTCAGAACTTTACAGTTAATGTAATGGAAACATGACATAAAAAGTGACATTTGCCTTAGAAATGAACCATACATCTGAAATCCAACCACATTGCTTTATCTACATGTCCTTGCTCTAAGTTTCGACCAAGCAAGCCTGGACTGTTAGAGAAATCAGAACCCTTTAATTGCAAGATTTACACTAAACTAAAGAAACGAATGGGTGATCTGCAAAGATTGTTCTCGAGCAAAAAGAGTAGACGTGATTATAACATAGACAGAGACATTAAGACAACATGGAACTCTAATGCTATATGCAATGTCAACATAAGGTCTTGTGGTAGGAAATCTTCAAAGGCAAATGGGCAGATGGCATGACAGTCAACATTAGTAATCATATATTTTCTTGAGGCTACAAAGGAGAGAGCTTCAAATTCATCTGAACTTGACTATTCACATCTTCTATAACTCAATAAGATATGTACATGCGGATGCAATCCACTGGCCATTGAACATGTTATGAGCAAGTTGTATAGTTGTGACTATAAATAGCTTGAGTCATTATAAATTTCGCTATATAGGCTTGGTCTCTATAGTAACCCGCACATGCCTTTATTGAATGTGCCATAAGGATTTAACAATGATCAAAATAAAAAGGAGCAGCTATAGGAAACCTAGGGCTAAGAGAAGATAAACTCATAATAATCTACAAAGGTTTGACAATCTAAACTATGATCCAGCATTTTCCTCGAACATGGAATTATAAACATATAATGGGTTTAGATATGGCTCATTGGATATAAACTTAGAATAATCCACGAAGGCCTGACAATCTAAACTATGAAGGTCCAGCATTTTCCTGAGAAGGACACAGGTAGGAGCGAACTAAATCGTTCGGCCAATAGTAAAACAATGCAGAACCTGCATGAACAAAGTTAAACTAAGAAATCAAAAACATTTTTTGATCAAACATGTTTTAAATTTGAAAACTCTATGCCAGTATAACACTAATAGTTGATATGTCCATATCCTTCCATAAAAACCTCTTTTATAAAAAAATATGGAGCAACTATTTCAAAAGCTAGCTGGAAGTAATGTTTATCAAAATGCAAAGAAATGTAGAGAATAACCCGTTTCTTTATGTTGGTAAGTATCTAGAAGCTCTTGCATATATCCAAGTACATTATCTAAACGGATTTACGAACACGACAGATAATCAATCTAGAAATTTACGGCAAGCATAAAATCTTAAATAAAGAGGAATTGCAGCCAGCCCAACATGCATCGTCCAGACAGATTCTGTGCACACCGTGACTATAAAATACCTATTGCAATCTATTTCGATAAATACTAAAAAGGATTTGGGCACACTGCAGCAAAGCAAAGGATTAAGTTGCATATGACCGATAAAATTAAAATGGGTGGATTTAGAGAAAGCAAAATACCTATCCATATGGAGTTTGATGTCAGAATCATTGTCCAATCAAATGTTCCTATGAAATAGCACACATGCAGGGAAAAAATCAGAGGAAACAACAATGATAAACCCTTTGGAATATAGTGGCAGCCATCTCACATCAGTCATTATGCTTGAGCTTGTCTCCTAGCAGCTTTCAGCAGGTCTCCCAACGACTTCTGTCCATCGATGTGCAAGCACAGTGCATACCCAATTGCCATGAGTGACATTCACTCAATTTGTGATGGCAAATTCTGATCAATGTTTAGCCTCTTTTTTTTTTTTGAAGGACGTCAAACTCTATTAATAACACTCCATCATAATACATAATACATAATACAATGCAGAGACAGGAATAAAAAATCCAGTGGACAATCAGATCCAAGCAGGGCCACCCATCTAAGCATGACAGTATAATGCAGTTCTTACTATTTTCCTCTCCTACAAAGAGAAGAATAATATATAATCATATTTTTAAAACTTGCATGAAGCCGAATATGCAGATTCAAGGTATTGGAACTTGCATATCTCAACACAAACTTATAGTGTTCAAAATACATTTCATATTTTCTGCATAAGGAGCTCATAGAACCTTGGACTATGCCATAGTTCTATTGCGATAGTAATAGAACCGACATTCCTTGGATGGGGACGCTCTACCTTGCATCTCCGATTTATATCGCCTCCTTCCTCATTTCTAGTCATCGGCGTTCTCGTGAGTTCCTTTCCATTCTCCTCATTTTTGGCTCCACAAGTCTCTCCTCCACTTCTCCCTACTATCCTACCAAGCCCCCTTTGTTTCTTTTTCCTACTAAATTTTGGATCCAGTCCAGTTTCGTTCCTTGTCCAGTTCCTTTCCTTCTCCTTCTTGCCATTCCGATTGGATTTGTGCTATCTTTGCCTCTGCTCTTAGGCAGTTAGGATTATCTCATCCCTCGCCAAGAACCTGCAGCTTCTGTTCCTTTGATTGGTTCACTTCGATCTATGAATAGCGGTGGAGGTCATTTGGTCCAGCATGAAAATAGTGGAATACCGTTAGATACAGTTTTGTTTTGTCTATCACTGCATATGTTCCTTCTATTTACTTAGTCTTGCAGATTTGTCATATGCCCCTTGATGGCTTGATGGATGATTGGCATAGAGTCCATGGATTTACTTGCGAATCGAATTGGGCAGTTTCGTGGCTTGCTGCCATAGGTTTCAAACAGGACCGATTGGAGGTTTTCGACCTTTGAAGATTCATTTGGGATTCGCTCTGACTGATGGTTGCCAGATTTGATCTGATTCTTGTTTGGTTCGATTGCTGTTAGTTGATTCTGTGTGGCTGAGTAGTTGCTGGCCCCGGCAGTTTCCATCCCCTGCCATGTCTGCCTGACAGCATTCCTTTGATCGTCTTCCTTTGCCTTGTTGCCTCAGCCTACCCAGATCTATCTTCTGTCTTGTGTTCTTCATTTTTTTCGAGCCCTTTTTCCTTTTTCTGATGGGCGCTACATGGGCTGAAGTTTTTATGGGCTGAAGTCCACCGCCCATACCGATTCCAGTTTCCCCGTAGCCGTTCACATATGGCTGACCTCGTTATTCCCAGCAGCTTAGATTAGAAACAATATGTATCACCGCGTTTCAGCCAGAATAAAACCGGATGGGATGAGTCGACCGATTTCAAAGAATTAACAGTCCGATTGCTCACAGCCCGATTTCAAAGATTCTTTACAGGCCGATTGCTTACAGGCCAAATTCCAGGATTCTGCCGATTCCAGGAAGAGAAGGAATGGGCTCGAACAGATTGGGCTAGAACAAATTGTGGTCGAACAGATTGGGCTCGATATCAGATATCTCTGCCTTCTGGGTGAGTGCAGATGCAAAAAAAACTACCAATTCGGTCAGGCTGAAACAAAAGAGACCGATCTAGATTCGAGGCAAGTGGCCACCAATAGACGCTTGCTTCAATCCCTGCCTAAGTGTGCGAAGTAGGTATTGCTGCAGAAAGGTCCGGCCTCAAAGCTGTACAGATGAATCTGCAATTGGGGTCGAACAGATTGGGCTCGATATAGGAGAAATAGAACAGATTGGGTACAAAGAATGGGAGAAATAGGAGCGAAATGGGATGAATAGGAGCAGAATGAAGACTGAATGGCAGGAGCAAAATCCAGATCTGAAAAAAAATCGAGGAAGATGGTGATGAGGGATTGCCTTTTCGATTCATTTGTAGTTCCTTCTTCCCTCAATTACAGCTGCCCGGATTCAAGCAATCAGGTTCATGTGAATGGGTTTTCTTTCACTGCTGAAACATTCCAGCTGATTAAGCCCTGAATCAGCCGAGCCCATTTTCCTGGGTCAGCTCGCGCGCCATGAACGGCTGAAGTCTGGGGCAGCGCGTTATCAGCGCGGGGTAATTTTAGCCCCGTATGAACGGCCCATGAGATCGACCGCCTTATAGCCTTCCGCCTTTTGTCATCGCCTCTGTTTCAGTGGAAGGCATCTGTCTGCGTGGCAGGGCCACGTGGCGGCCAACCGTTTACACCCCGGATCATCCGGAAGCAACCCGCAATTCCTGCTACGATGATGGTTACCTGACCTGTGCCATCGTTGGTGAGCTCCAGTATTTTGGTGCTCACTCTTATTTCTACATTTTTAACCTTTAAGGGTTATTTCAGGATTTTTTACCTCTGAATTATTAAATGTTCCTAGACCCTTGGCTTTTGAATTTGTTATATCTTGTTGCTCCCTAGGCCTAGTCCAAGAGTGTCTCACGACGTTTCCTTGTCTTGCTGTAGATTGACTAGTCATTAATACCTACAGTTGTTGTTGTTGTGCAATCGTTCTCAGTTCCATGGCTGCACTACCTTTGTGATATATAGTATGATTTGACTTAGCAAAGGTTACACTGCATTTTATTTTCAATAGAATGGCTTTGGTTATAGGTTGAGATTTTCTATGAAGCTTGGTTTTATTCAGTCTTGTGTGTGAGTGTGTGTGTGTGTCTAGTGGTTTATTAGCTTTATTATCTATTGGTCGATTGTTTTTAGTTTTCATGGTTGATCTAGGATTAGTTGGGCTCTATTTGAACATGTAAGTGGTGACTCACTTATCCATTCGTTCGTTACATTCCTTGCCCGTTCTCACTTCTATTCTATTTCCTCTAGCTTAGAACCCATCCTATGTTCCCATTTTTTCTTCTCCTTCATGCCCCTAGAGTTAGTTTTTGGTCGTTATTTTTCATGTCGTTCTTTGTAGTCTATCTTTGCAATTGTCTGGGAGTGCCACACTCCATGAGTCGCCTTCCTTCCTGGCCAACCTTCTCCCCCAGGTTTTGGCACATTGCGTATTTTCTGGCATGCTGCAGTCTCTTTTCATTGCATCTATGATGTCCCCTTTTTTCATGGTGATAGAAAGGTACACACCTAATTTCATTTTCATAGGAATTGCGTATTTTGTTTGTCAAGTTCGTAGTGACAGAGGATTTTCTCTTCTTTCATTCTTATCTGGTGACTCTTTTTATTTAGTCTCTATATAGACAGGTTGTTCAGGGGATGATCATGCTAGCATCAAATCATTTGTTCACCACGAGACGCTTTGACTAGATGTTTTTTACTTGGTATTGTGTTTATTCAAGGTGCCTCATTCTTGATATGCAAGATTCCCATTGATGGTAAGACTTTAAAGGTATTTTATCTTTGCGTGGCACCTTCGTGTGTGCATGGACCTTTTGGAGAGGTTATAGGGTGTTGATCTTGCATTAGCAGGGTGTTAACCATACATATCATTGGGTTGCTATGGATTGATGCTGATTGTTGACGTGTTGTTTGGCTTATTTTAATATACATCAGTCATCCCATGGGAGTGCTTGTTGGATTCGCTAAATATTTTGCAGGTCCATTTCAAGTCTGTGCATCTAATTTTTAGGGGTTACATTGCATGTGTTTGAGCATAATTATCAATTCAGAACTAGCAAGAAATTTCTCTATGGTATAGATTTTGTATTTCCTAACGTGTGGCGCATTATTGGTGGGTTCATTATGTTCATGTTTAGCATTTCCCCCCCTTATCTTCCTTCTTGTTTTGGTTGCATGCTTGCACTCGTTTCTAGTGTTGCAATAGCCTCAGCTTCTCCTAGTTCGTAGTCATGCTCCATTTCCATTCTGGCAACTGCTTATGGTCAGTTGTCGTGTTATTTCATTTTACTAGTTGAGGGTATTTTATCTGGATGCCCACGGTTGTTCCATCTTTTTTCTTTGTTGATTAGTACAGATTAGAGTTGAGATATGCGTAACTATTGGGGCTGGATTTATTTTCGTTTGTTCTAAGTCCATTTTTTCATTGTTTCATTCTTTTGTCATATATATTGGATTGAGCATGTCCGCCCAGATGTAGGTCTCTCTAGTTTGCAACCTTAGTTGTGTTTTTTATTTTTGGGCTCTGCATCATTGGCACATATGCCACAAGTTGCATTTCTCTATTTTCGGTTGTTACGACAGGATTAACATGTAATATTCATTCCTTACTTAGTCGTTTTTGCTTGTTTAGTATTCATCTTTGGTTTTGCTTTGCTTTTTAAGTCTGTTTTGTTTCTATGTGTGCATGTTTAATTTAGAGTCGCAAGAGTTTTTTTATTTTATTTGTTGTTTCAGATCTTGTATTCAAATCCCTGGGGGTCAATGTGGCATGACATAAAAAAATACTATTTATCTATCTATTATCGTTAGTTTGCATTGCTTTTCATTTCTAGTATACTCATTTCCCTTGCTAAGATTTCATTGTATCCCACTTTGAATTTTTCTATTTCGCACCATTAATGAGAGTTTCTTTGTGGCTGTTGCTCCTTTGGTTCCATATCCTATCATGTTCCATAGGTCGCTTTGTTGCAGTTTTTGCTAGAAGTTTGATCCCGGTCCTTTTTTTTCATTTCTTGACATGTCACTATCTTGCTATGTTTTTTGCTTTGTTCCCTATTCTTGATTTCGTTACCTATCTTATTTTTCCATTTTATTGACATGTTCGCATCTCACTATGTTCTTTCGCTTTGTTTCCTATTCTTGATTCCTCCATCTATCCTGCTTGCTTTTGTCATCAGGTTTCTCTTTCACTTGCTACCCCCTACGGCTCATTTTACCCGATTTGGCCATTAGCCCTATTAGTCTCTGCAGTCTCACTTGCCTCGCGAGTTCGGACTTTCTCATTTGGTTTTGCTCTCCTGATTTCACACCTTTTCCTTTGGTCTTTTATTCATATCATGTGTCTATATTTGACCCATTGTTTTGTCTACTTAAATTTGTCCTGTTAGTCCCCTTTATTTTTCGGTCCAGTTTGGTCTCTTTAAATCTTTACCCATTTGCTCAGTTGTTTCGTAGGTAAACTAGCTTTTAGCAATTTCTTCGCTTATCCGTTTGACAGAAACTCATCTCTCTTGCTCTCGTTGTATTCATAGCATTCTGTTTTTAGCATTTTTTCCATTTAAATTGGTCCCTTTGGATTTGTCATTAGGATATCGTTGTGTTTCTCTGTAAGGTTTTTACTCTTTGTTTCATTGATCCTATAGCTTTCTCACTCAATTTGATCTATTTAACATGTTTGCGCATATTACCCGGTTGCAAGCATATATACATGGGAGCATTATCTTGTATTATTTAGTCATGTGCTTTATGTTTTTCGGTGTTTTCCTTGTCAATTTTCGTTAAGTTACTGTAGCTTGTTTCTAGTTCCCTTTTTGGTTATTTTTCTATTCTTCCTTTTGCTCCAATTTGACTCCGTTAACTCATGTACGTCGTACCCTTTATGCTTTTGCGTCTATTTGCCTTGTTTTTTCTCAGTATGTTGCCTTACTTCTTTTTCCGGTTGACTCCTTTAGTTCACCCAGTCCATCAGCCCTTCACTTTCATCTTTGGCTTATTTGCACTATTGTATTACGCTAGTCCTTCTTGACTGCATCGCTTTCTTTATGTTTTTACCAGGTTTCCTCTTAATTCGCCTTAGTTCTCCTTTTCCTTGTTGGTGTTCATATATTATATTCTTTGCCCTTTGCACTGATTGTCCCAGTTACTCCGTCAGCCTTGCTTCGCAGTTTGTCTGCCCCCTTTGCTTGACCTGTTCTAATCGTTTTTGTTGTCCATCTCTCCCCTTGTTTCGCCTTTTCCCCGTCGTCCTAGTTTGCTCCATTCTTTTTGAGGTAGATTCCCCTTCTATCGGCCAACTAGTTGTATCATAGGACCCATCCTAGGAATGCCATAGTTCTATTGCGATAGCAATAGAACCGACATTCCTTGGATGGGGATGCCCTACCTTGCATCTCCTATTTATATCGCCTCCTTCCTCATTTCTAGTCATCAGCATTCTCTTAAGTTCCTTTCCATTCTCCTCATTTCTGGCTCCACAAGTCTCCCGCCCTCCTCTCCCTCAATCATATATGAGTTTGTTGGTCATATCTACGTCTGATTTCTTGTTTTCTCGTATTCCTTTATAGAAGTTGCTCCATTTCCTTTTAATCATCCTGTCATCTTTATGTTTATCTATTTTTCTATACCTCTCGGATCGTCATGAGGCCCATGATAACCTCCATGTTTTCTTCCTATCTTCTTTGAAAGTGCATATGTTCTTATTTTTCATTTTTTCTCGGCATGGCACTGTTGCCTCTGAGGCTTACTTATTATTTCATTCTTTTTCGGCGTGGCACTGTAGCCTCCAAGTCATAATTTCTTTTTTTTTTTTTTTTTTTTTTTTTTTTCCTCTCGGCGTGGCAATGTAGCCTCCGAGGCAGCATTAGTCGGATGGTTTTCCTACGATGTTCATTCCGTGGAAGGTTCCTGATTGGTCGGCTGTTGTTTCTTTCTCGGCGTGGCCCTGGAGCCTCTGAGCCTTATTATTGGTTTGATATTATATTGTACTGATGCGCAGGGCACCTAACTCCCTAATAGGTCATTTTCTTTTTACAGCTTTTACTCTGCAGGGTACTCTTGGAGTATCTCGGTTATCACAGTGCGAGGGGTCGTGCTTCATCATTGAGGAGCCTCGCCATCCTGTTTATTGGAGAATTCTTGGCTAACTATATTAGCGGTGGAGCATCCCCTTTTTTTGATGCTTCAAATCTTCGTCTTCGCACGACATATTTCAAGTTATCTTCATTCTGGTTCGGGTGCCGCATGCTTCTCTTAAGAACGTTGGCGACCATTTCTCATTAGGGTTTTCCTCGAAAACCCGAAAGGGCGGGGTTTTTCATCCCGATGAGAAGTTGTTGTCAGTCTTCTCACTTTTGCTTAGTCTACATGGTAGATGATTCGTCTCTTTATCTTGTATTCTTTATTTGTCGCCATGCTCTCGGTGATTATCTAGTTTGGGAGCATGTTTTTTCAAAACTTCAACCCCTAGTACAGGGAACCAATTTGTACTCGGTGTTTCAAAAGGCTTAATGAGAACACTAGTTCGGCCAACTAGTTGTATCATAGGACCCATCCTAGGAATGTACCTTATATCTCAAATCGTGCTGCCGATGTGACCCTTTAGGTCTTCAGAAAAAATGATGTCGGTGTATCAACTGCAAGTATATAGATATGCAGCGCGATCACATCGTATAAATTGAAATTCATAGGCAGATGGAGAAACTAAGGTCTATGGAGCTGGGCTACCACAATATGCACTAATGAAATGTGCCCAATGCAGCAAAGTGTTGTAGATCCTACTTGCAGCGAAATAATAAACGAAATAAAGGAATGTATAATAATAAGGATTTGATATTGTTATGCTTGTGTAGGCTAAAAATTGCATCAGAAAATGTTAATCTTTCATGAAAATGGCATGCAAGATTTCTCAGACTACAACTGAATTGCAAAACGATCCAAATTGCATTACATATAAGGGAGAATGGAGCTTCACCAATTACAATGAAGAACCTCACCCTAAATTCCTTTGTTGGGAGCAATATGCAAGAACTAAACTGCACCAGAACTTGCAAATCTGAGTTGTCAACTTGAATCATCATTTACTATATTGAAATCATAAAAGAAATGAGCATAAGGATTTGTTGTGAAAGCTAGACCAGCAGATATAACAAACTTATAATATATATACTTTATCACCTAGGCAAGGTGGAAGCATGCTATGTCCATCTAGACAGGAGAAAGAGAGCAAAAAGTACGCACCTGCATATGACCAGTTGTGTTTTAGGAAATAGGTCCAGCACATGGACATAAAAATTCTGTGCTCAAGATCTCTGGACATCGAAACTGTAGGTTAGGGAACCTTAGAAACTTATAACAAATGGCTCAGCTACAAACGTGCCATTGGTACAAGTAGCCCAATCACAGGGCAAGGCCCTATTTTTGAGGCCTATATAAGGGTGAGAGCATAAACCCTAAAAACTTTTAGATTTCTGGGTTATCGGCAGATTGGGACTTTCTGGATGTCGTTTCAAGCTTTGGAGGGTAGAAACCAGTCTCATAGCTCGAGTGAAGCTAGGTGCTGCCCCAGCGCCTTAGTATTTGCTGAAGATCGCCATGTCAGGCAGTCCTAGTGGCGATTTGGGCGATGTATCAGGTTGGTCATAGTTTAGCTTGTCAATCCTAGCTTACCAATAGGATTTAAGGTAGGAAGCATCTATGTTTTAGTGTTAGATGATCATAGACCACTAATCCTAAAACCCGACTGACTCAGAAACACTAATCCTTGTATTCCTTAGGATTAGAGATGATGTATTAGAACTGTTGTTCTATTAAGATGTTAGATGATTACAGTATGATACTATATTTTGCACCTCTTGTGTATGAGGATAAGGGGGGTAGAGACCTAGGAGCCCTATGTAGTATGATCCTAGCAGTTAGACCTTTGTAATTCCCATTACAATGTGGCATGTGCATAAAGAGCCTACCTGATCGTGGGCCTAGGGCCTTGACTGGCTCAGAATAGGGGACTTGCTGCGATTGCAGAGGGATCCAGAGTGTGTGTTGTCGACCAGAGATCCATCGCAAGCTAAGCCTAATACTTTACCATTGCGAGAGGGCATTGTATGGGTTTGACCCTTCCTAGGTGATGCCTCACCCAAGTGACATAATCTAATAGGGAGTTCCAGGGGGATTTGATATGGATGCATAAATCACCATTCCTGAGACCATAGGCCATATCCCTAAAACAATTGAATGGGTTATTATTAAAAGAGAGAAATGAAATTTGTTATTTCGTCTACGAGACTGACAGGTCTATGAGACGTTACAAAATGCACTCAAAATTGTAAAACAGGTCATCCAGTGCATCTTCCGAGAATAACATCCTCTATCTCTACCTCTTCCATCTTTTGTTTTTTTAAACATTCATCCCTATGTTTCAGAATATCAACAATACACCCTCCTGTAGATGATCCTGGATACCGAAAAAACCCATCCAGAGAGACATCACTAATCCCATGCTTGGCTCTTACCTCAGAATAAGTGCGACACCAAAGTAAGACATGAGCCTCATCCTCCACCACTTCTTCATCACAAATTTTACAATGCCTAAGATCATGCGCAATGTCCGCCCATCTTCCAACTTCCACGCCGAGTCGATGTGAGCACAGCCGTATTCTAGCAATTGCTTGTGTATATTTCACTAATATCGGTTCCATAAGATATTGCGCTGCCTACAAGGAAGGATTTATCTGAGTTCTATAGAACTCTTTCTTCACATCGAGGAAGATCTTTCAAACCCATCCCTCAATATCCTCTTTCTGCATCTATAATTCATAAATGTTTATCCCCCATCTCATAAGCCATCATATTGCTTTCTACCACTTCATCATATATCCCTACAAAAGGAAATGCTAAATGCACAAGTACCTTCTCATAAAGGGTGTGTACCGCATGTCTGAGCTCCTTTGGAATGTCCAAATCCACCAACCTGTGCCATAAATTTTGGCTGTTCAACATGTCAAAAACTTTGCTAAAATCTACATACACAGCATACATAGGTTTCTTTTTTCCAACTGCTGAGTCCATCATTGCGTGAAGAGTGACCAAATGGTCAGTTGTGGACTTTTTAGGTCTAAAACTTACCTACCCTATTGCTCTAGCATTATGATCTTCTTTCCAAGTGCTTATTTTTCGCTTGAGTATAGAGGTAAACAGAGTCGCATAAAGGCTACCAACTATAATGGTACAATAATTACCTGGAACAGATTTATCCCCTGATTTATGTAGTGGCACCACCCTATTCATCTGCCATGATACATGAAAGCCATCTTTCAAAGCCATATTGAATATCTCTACTAGTTTATTTGCAGTTTCTTCTCTAGCCCATTTAAGCATTTCGGCCACCAGGCCACAAGCATTGGCAGCTTTGCCATTGGCAAGTCTTTTGAGTCCCTCTTGAACATCCTCTATGGTGAAGATAAGCATATCAACTATATTGCACGTCTTTTCTGTCATCTTAGCCTCCACCCCCCGGTACATTATATAGCTTCCGCACATGTGCCATAAGCGTATCCACCTACAACCCATTATCCTTATATTTCAAGGGTTTAAGTCTATTCCAAATTTTTTTGGGATCAACTAGCAGTTCTTCTACCATTCTCTTATGTTTATAATGCAGATATGCCCGCCTTTTGTTTTTAATCAACTTAATATACACTTTTCTCTCATGTTATTTATCCGCCCCGTGTGCTGCTTTGAATTTTAACTTCTGCTGCTTACATTCCGTATCAAGCCAGCCATTACGTGGTAGTCCCATCCGTTGACGATGGGATACAAAACAGTTATCCGTTGATTCGAGCAAAATCTTGGTCAATGCATCACTTATATCATGTACTGTGGCAGACCATACAAAAGATGACACTTTATGATTGCACACCTTGATGTATTCAGTCGCTTTCATCTGATATCATGTTCCATCCAGTTGTCTTTAATTCATTTTTATCCAACATTTCCAACCACTCTGCTTTCCCATTTGGGATAACCAAGGTTGCTTGATGATTTCCAGTACGACCGTTAAAGTCTCCT
Source organism: Isoetes taiwanensis (assembly GCA_021234155.1). Lineage (NCBI taxonomy): Eukaryota > Viridiplantae > Streptophyta > Lycopodiopsida > Isoetales > Isoetaceae > Isoetes > Isoetes taiwanensis. The sequence goes on from JAJEKV010000046.1 coordinate 64,065, forward strand.
AATAGCAAGATTTCACCCGTCAAACTTAGTGCTAATATGTCCTGCTCCAAATGAAAAAATGGGTCATCTTTATCCAAATTTCCCTTAATAAATAAATGATTCCCTTGGTGGGAAATAACAACCAGCCACATATAGTGTACCGTTCCTGCGAGGCAATTCAATCCAGATGTACTGCGCCCATGATTTATGTGTCAACACACCCATTGCATGTGCAATTTCATTTCTAGCATAGTGAACAATGCCTCGGGTACCTTTTAACTTCCATTAGTTATTATTCCATACATAATATAATAATTTAAAACCAAAGATATCTGGGAGACCCTTATCTTCGTGCTCACATATTTCCAAAAAGAAAATTATATCTACATCTTTGAGCAAATCTACGATAGTATATAACTTACTATGTTTCAATGTATTTATATTCCAGCAAACTAACCTGGCGGTCGATACTTCCTATGCATCCTCTACCACCGCTTTTCCACCTCTCCAGTAAGCACGTTTTTCAGCTGCTCTGGTCACTTTCATCCTTGAGATATATTCCTTTCTTTGCTGGAATTGGGCTTTAGTTAAGTCATCATTGATCCAGATATATCTGCCTTTAAGCAATGCTCATTTCTGCATGACCCGCGTCTTAGCCTCTTTGCTTGCACATTTCACCAAACTATTTCTTGTTCCCTCATCCTTCTTCCTAGTCTGATAAGCATCCAAAATGTCTACTTGTACCTGCATGTTTGCTGCAAGAAAGTTTTCGACAGTAGCACTAGTGTTCTCGTTCTCCTCTTTCGGTAATCTTGAAATTCTGAAATTGTTTGCTTTCAGTTCCCTCTCATGCATATCAGTTAACTGCTCCATTTTCTCATTCAATATGTCTATTGCTTCTTGGAATCCTTCATTGTCGTTATGTACATCATCTGGATTCACATTTTCAGATTCATTCCTGATAGGTGCTGCCTCTGATATGTTTGCTAATTGCTTCTTCAACTCAGAATTCTCGTGCTTGAGGGGACACAAAGATTCATTCATATCTTGCAAAAGCTTCAATATGTGTGTCTGATGTGCTGTTGCTTCTTTCCTTGCTTGCTCGGCTTCCTTCCTAGATTGCTCAATGGAATCCAGTATCTGCATCATTACTGTCGATTGCCCAACAATTATTTCTCCTCTAAAGAGCCTAGAAGTTGCCATCATTCCTGCGCCTATCGGACTAGAACTTGGCACATGCTGCTGCATCTCCCATCCATTCTGTATCCCATTCTGCATCCCCGCCAAACCTTGTTGCATCCCAGCCAAAACATGTCCATGCATTATAGATTGTTGTCCTCTTGCTGCGCCCCTGCTTGTGGATTATGCTGCACTTCGAATTGGTAAGGCATTGGGATAGATCCAGTGGGATTTAGAAACAATTTGAAAGCATTCTCCGTGGTCCTAGAAGGATTCATGTATGATGCATATCTTGTGCCTGGCGATTTGGGTATATCTCCATCTGAATCCATACATGTGTTTGCATTCATCTTTGAAACATAGCCTGTATTTGCCACTTTGGTTGGAGCTAAATTAGGCCTCCCTATTTTTGATTCTGCAAGTCGGGCTGCATTCGACTCTTTTGAGGCCAAATCATCTATTTTTAATTCTATCAGTCTGGCTGTATTTTACTCTTTTGGGGCCAAATCAAGCCTTTCTGTTTTCTCTGCAGGTCGGGTTTCATCTGGTCTGTTTCCTGCATCGACATCGGTCTGCACCAAGTCGTCGAATGAATCTTCCCCATCCGACCCATTTACCTCTCTATCTTTTTCCTTGTCATCAACCGCAGATCTGCCAGTCTTTTTAAAATCATTTTTTTTCTTAGAGCTGGCGACATCGACTTTGCATGCAGCTACAGTGGCAGAGGCACTCTTCGATCCACCAGTAAGTTTCGCCATCGCTCGAGAGGGAGGGACTCCGAGGGAGGGAGGGAGGGAGAGAGATGTTGGCCACATCGCCGACTTAGAGATTATGAGACAATGAGAGAATACGAGAGATGAGAGATGGGGGAGAGATGGGAGAGATGGGTGAGAGGGGAAAACCCAACTCTCACCTTGAGAGATGATTCGCCCTAACGGTAGTTAGGGGGTTTTCATTGCCCACTAACCATACAATTAGGCTTAATTTTTGTCGCCTGAAAAATCGCCCAAATAATCGCCAAAAATATTTCCCATTAATCAAAATCGGGGCCATTTCCCGCTTCTTGATCTTCAAGGCCGCTTTAATTCTTGCAAAAGTATCCAATTTCACAAAGCCATTAGCCGACACGATCCGTGTATTCACGATTTTGCACCCATTTGCATTCTGTTTTTTGAGCATTCATACATTAAGTTTTGAACTTCAATTTCGTTTTAAGTCTTCCTTATTCCCCTACAATTATTTGGATTCAGATGTCTAAGCCTCTCGATCTGCTTTGCCAGCAAGCAGCAAGTCTTTCGTGCCTCCTCGGGTTGAAAAAATAGCCCCAAGAAGGACCCGGAAAATGACAGGCCAGATCTCTATGGATGTGCATTTGGAGACAAATTCTGAGCCAATTCCATCACCAAGACAGCCAAAGGAAAGGAGAACCAAACGAGTATTGAGCGAAATTCAGGCCTCCTCTGATATTGTGAGTGAATCTTTTGAATCTGAAGCTGCCTTGGCTCTTGTTGTGCACGAGAAAGAGAATTCAAAAGTGATAGACACAAAGAATAGAAAGTCTCTGGTGCAATGGACAGATCAAGGTGTCTCCACTTTCCTCAATCTCTTAAACGAAATGAAATTAGTAACTAATGGCACCCTCAACCTCGCTAACACACAATGGAGAGAAATTATGATCAAATTGCAGCCTATAGTTGGGGGTTTAGTGGAGCTGAGACAACTTAAGAATAAATGGGATAAGCTCCAAGCTAAATTCAAAGATGAGAAGGAGGCTTGTAGCCAGACAGGGTCGGAACCTTCAACTTGGCAGTGGTATGACAGAATGGAAGAGGTGAAGTATGGTGTAACTTCAGATAATCCAATCCCAGGGGCTGGGGATGATGGCGAATTTTGGAATGAAGCTTTTGAGGCTGCAGACTTGCATACAAATTTCTCAGAATCATTCATGAATGACACTTTCTTTGAAACTGTTGGAACAGAATGACATCCACGACGTCTGATAAACATAAACCTGCACAATAAATTTGTTTGTAAACACGTGTCAACGAAAGAAATGAAAAGATAAGGAGATCACACGACGCGAAACTATCTCTACGCAGATAGCTTCGCGTCGTGTGATCCGATTAAGGTGATTACCATTTGCGGGCAATTTTGGGAAGCTGTTTTTGGTGGAGATTAGCTCTTTGGCCATATCAGCTAAGTTCAAAAGCATCTTAAGAGAGATGCGTTAGATGCGACACATCGAAAGCATCTAAAGCATCGAAGCATCTAAGTTTTAAGATGCGGTTAAGATGCGTTTGAAAAGAATTTAAATTGTCGAAAAATACATTCATTCCATTGCAGCCTTAAATACCTTTGATCTTTAGAGACTTTTAGAACTAAAACACAGAATATATACGAATAATAGAAGAGAAAACTGTTACAGATCTTGCTGTTCCAGGTTTCTTGCTGCAAATCCTTTTGCATTGTTGCAGGTCTTCTGACTGGCTACAACAGACCCTTTTTCTTTGTTAATGACTTCCCAATCCAAATGCAAACTTCTGGCCCAACTCTCAACCTCGTTATAGACCCGACAGACCCGGATTGTTGCCTGCCCCATCGTCAACAAAGAGTTTGAAGAGAAAATGGTTACAAAAGGCCAAAGAGGCAACAAATTGCACCTATTTCAGGGTCAGTGGTACCAGGCAACCTAATCCAAGTGTTTTTGGCAAAATTTTTTTTTTTGAAAAAATAAGGTGAAGCATCTATGTCAGATGCGAGTGTCGATGCGCACACATCTACATCTAAGCATCTTATTTTAAGATGCACACATCTTACGAACTTAGCATATCAGAAGGGGTATATGCATGTCGTATTATTATACTTTCCACTTTCCGGCCGCTAGAATTCAACTTGAACTCTTTTATCCTACCTATCCAATGTGTCCGCACGTCTGATCGCCTTTGTCGCTTAACTCTATGCTCGCCCCTCGTTGATGGCAGCATACTCACGCACGAACCTATTGAGACAAAACCTCCCACTTCTTCACCTTGGGAGTTCGTAAATGAGGCAAGAACACGTAAAATTATAGGAGACATGGATTGCGATGAGGAGGAAGGAGAGGATGCACGAGGTTCGGAGTGTGAGATGAAGTTTGGCCAAATTTTGACAAGGAGTTGGTGACGCCGACAAGAGGGAGTCAAAGTCACCATTATTTTGGGCTTAAGTGACTCCGAAAAATATGGGCCATTAAAATGGTTGCAACAAAAGCTTGTGCATCCCCTATGAAAATCGCCATGTGGATGCCAAGTAAGCCTGCTCATCCTTCTACCTGCCAACTAATACTGACTTTCGTAAAAAAGGCGCAAACCCGATTGGTCGCGGGCCAAATCGACGCGGGAAATCTTTAACCCAAGATATGAGCCATTTTGAGACCCCAAATCCGCCCTAATGAGTGTAAGCTAGGAGGTCCACATCATCAGCATATATTAATTGCATGATGATCCAGTGCAGAAGGTGAGCTCCATCACCTCCATTATCAACAAGTCAACTCTCCAACTGATCAATGTAAAGCCCAAATAATGTTGAAGAGAGAGGGCACCCCTGGCGAACCCCACTACTACTATCGAATGATTAGCTTGTCGGCTACAACTGGCCCGAGCATCTCTCATATAACCTGTACCCTACATTATGCAAATCTACAGGAACCTCCAACTGTTGCAATCTTGCCCATAGCTTCACCTGAGGCATAGTGTCAAAGGCCTTCGCAAAGTCCACAAAGCAACAATATAGGTCCTCCTGGCAGTTCCTGGTGTCTTCAACCAAAGTCCGTAGCGTGAAGATGTGGACAATGGTTGAGTGTCGGGGCCTGAATCCTGTCTGGACGAGGGCCCGCACCTCTGCTGCCTCTGCCCAACCTGCCAACTATTGCCCAGCTAGCAGCTTTGCAAATACCGAACTAACCATGATTGTTCGATAATTGGTTGGACAGTGCAAGTCACCTGCCTTATAGATGGGAACAACTCTGCTATTGGTCCACTACAGTTGGAAGCCTTCTCGTAGCGCCTTGTTGAACAAGGCGGTCAACACCGGTACTATGGATGGCCATGCCCATTTGAGCAATTTTGCCTGCATACCATCCAGGTCTGGCACTTTCCCATTGGCAAGACGCTTATGCCTTGGTCCACATCTAACTCTGTGATTTCCAGCATTGGGCCCTTCTTGCAGGAATAATGCTGCTTGTGCACCCTGAGGGTCGTATAGCTATTGCAAGTATTGCCTCCACCGCTCGAGAGTGATGTTCTTTATGGGCTGTACTGGCTTTTTTAGAACCCTTCGCCAGAAGGTCCTAGAGTGACGTTCCAGAAGGTAGAACATTTGCCTTTGATGCGCTGTGATGTACCTAGCTTTCTTAGCTTTAAGGAAGATGCAATACTGTCTGACTGCATGTGGGCATAAAGCAGGGTCTGTGACCTGGCAGAGCTACCATCTGTATTCCTTGCACTCCCCATCAAACCACTGATTACGTGGGAAGGTTGTGGTCTTGGAGGCCCGTCAAGGGCGGCTTATCCCAAAGCACCTTGCTGTAGCGGTCCTAAGCACGTCAATCAACTGACATGTCAGTTGCTCTAGTGTAGGGTACTGCAAAATTTCTGCCAGGTCATCTACAAGCATCTAGGCATAAGCCCCTGCATGTTCATAATCCAATCACAACTAAGGCATGTGAGGAGTTGTCACGCAGGGGGCGCACAACTTGCCAGGCAAGTAAAGTGGTAGGTGGTCTGAGTCGACCTCTTCATCCCTATTAGTTGTTCCCACCTGGAAGTGCTTGATGACATGCATATCCTGCTCAGGCACTAGCACATAGTCCACCACACTAGATCCGCCCCCTTGGTTTTCCTACCTGCAAGTGCTCTTGCAGGAGGACGACCACTGTGCCAGTCCATTGCAAATTACCAGGTCAAAGATACGACATAGCAAAAGCAACTGCCCACCGTAGTGAGTGATCTGATTGTCATTCTGATGTCTGTGGCCAAGCTCTCTCTGCATGACGCAGCTACAACACATCATCAGTCAAGGGATCAAATCTCATGGGTTGTTCTATCCCGGTGCGTGCATTGAAGTCTCCAAGGAGTATGACACTGCCCAACTGCTTATGCTACTATATGTCATCATATAGATCGACATAGGGGTCCAGTCTATCCACATCCGAGTGGGTGTGCTAAAAGTTGCTCTCTGCATGTGGGAAGTAGCAAGCTGCCACAAAGAGAGGTATGCATCGCAGCTTTGCACACGCACTCATTGTGTACCGATTTGCGGCTTGTCCGCCTTGACCAAGGAAATTGATCGCCAAGACCGCCCAATAGTAGCAGCAACACCTCCATGCCCCGCTCGCCTGACGATTGAGTAGTCTTTGGTATCCCGGGCAAGTCGAGTATACCGTGGTCCCCGTGATGGTCCACGTTTTTATGAGGAAGATGAGATCCATGTCTGCGGCAATCAAGTTGAGACTATTCCCCTTCACGTGGGAAAGCCCCGAGCAATTCCGAGATCATACTCTGAGGCACAATTCCTATTTGTTAAAAGGGTCAGAATGCGATTGGCGACAACATAAGGGGGTGGTAGAAGTGGAAGCGATGAGACGCGCGAGAAACAAGGTGAGGCAACCGAGGCGGGGTGTGCGGTTATAGCAGGCAAAGCAAGGCCATGGTAAGGAGCTGCTGGAGGATTCCCAGCATCCGCAGCAGCATTTGGCGGCCTGAATATTTGCATCTTGCTTCGGATCAGTCCTGCAGCTCCTTCCTGTCTGCGGACTCTTTTAACTTTGGTCAACTCGTGCCTGCGGTCTTCTTGTTGTGCCGGGGCTAGGTTTTAGTCAATATATAGGGCAGTCCCCTCACCGCCTACCCCCGGGCGCGAAGATGGCTGCTTTAACTTGCGCATCCCCACTTGCGGAATGTGAGAACCTAGGGTGGTCTGGATGCTGGATACCATGGCGGCTTGCCCTCATAATGTGTATCGGCGTGTGGAACATCATTCGAGCAAGGATCAACATCTAGTGTCAGTTAATGAGGTCCTCCCCTGCGTCTTCTGTCAGGCCACATAACACCATATTATGGCTTCTCCATCTCAGCTCCTGGAGCTCTCTGATCTTCGGGTCAATGCTACCTGACGCAAGAGGTGTTGTTTGTCGTCGGCGAGGCGTAGGCTGTGGCCTATGTTGGGGCAGTAGTGGCATGGGATGGCTTGGCAATGCAACAGTAGGCAGTCCTGGCTGATGCCGTGCAGACCCTTGGGCAAGTGGGAGTGTCATGGCAAGTGTAGTGGTCTCTCCTTTCCGAAGCCGGGAGCTTATCTCCCCCTGGAATTGTTGATGTCTTGACAATTCACACATGTATCGCTACAATTTCTCATGAGGCTCTGCGTGGAGGCCCTTGCCTTGTTGAGCGATGGCTGCCCGCAGCTCCTGCACCTTTTGATCTCGAGCTGCAGAGCTATCTCTAGTTTTTGTAAGCGAGAGTCCATCGTAGGGTTCATTGCAGATGCGGCCACTTCCTATGTCTCGACCCTACTTGGAAGGGCTCTCCATTGCGACTGGCTCTCTTCAAAGGCGACATGGATCCTTCGCATCATGGTAGCTGCCTCCTCAGCTTCTGATCGAAGGCGAGAAATGGTAGATGGTTACCATTGTCTCCTGCTCAACACGTTACATGTCTTGTGTCATGGTTTCAATGGCGGTGGACAAGGAATCTGTGCGAACCTGCATGTCAGCGAGACTCTTCTTGTCCTTCTGTCTTTCAGAGTGCACTAGGCGAAGGCCATCCTCTAGCTGCTCTAGACGAGTCTCCATGTTGGAAACACGCTTCCTTTCAATAGCCAGCTTGCCTTTTGAGCAATTTGGGTGTGGAGGTCCGCATCTCCTCTGCAAAGCAAGCAATTCGAGCTGTGTTGCCTTTTTCCATTGCTTGAACCTATTTCAAGTGCTCTTCAACTGCCTGGTTTGGTGGCGACGATGCACGGTTATGGCTTGCCGCTAGGCTAGAGTATCTGTTATATGCCTGCTGAGCTATGTTTGTTGCACGAGACTTTGCCCGCGCTTCTCTTTTGAGTGTGCACTTGTCAATTTTGCTTGTGTCATTCCAGACACGAATGTGGGGATATGTTCATTAGTGATGGAAATAGATCGGATAAGCTATGGAAAAATCCAGGCGTGAAAATGATTTCTATCAAATTGAAGTAAATCCCATACTAATTTATATTGAATAGACTAGGATTATCGAAATGATAGAATCGAAATAAAAAGAGGAAGCTCATCTTACAAGTACATATCACTTGGAAATCGAAGAGAATAGGATGGACATAGTACATATTAGATGGCGCCTTTGTTGGCGAATTGGAGTGGTATAGACTTGCATTTATAGTGGTCTATATATGAGTCAATGCGGCAGCAATATAACATCTATGTCCATACTTTTTCGAAGCTACTAGATATTCATGCAACAAAGCTGAGTAACTTTCTAGATGATTGGTGGAAGTACCGAATGGAAACAATTGAAACTTTTGAGTATGTTGACATGGAAGCAAAGGGATTACTAAACTATAATCATAAGTACAGTAGATACAACACATGCTATGCATCACATGGAGGCCAATCCACTACCTAATCGCGATATCTTATGCTAGGAGTTGCTTGCATATGATTATCTAGTTCATATCGCAGATTTAAGATCTATATCACAGGACTGATTGGTCATATTTGAATCCATGACCTCGGGAGCAATGGATTTTAAGGTCATTACTAGACCAATATTGGCCATACTTGAACCCATGACCTTGGGCGTCGTGATTTTATTTCCAATTATCGACGATTGCACTATCGATTTCATGTGGTTCTTCATACATGTGATGCAATAGATGTAAATAGGCTCACTATCATGCATTCTATAGCTATGGCTCCCCATTCGCTACATCTGCAGTAACAGGTATTTGGTGGCCCGCCTGTGAAAGAAGTGGTCTCCACGTAACATATAGGATACCAGGCATAGGATTGGAGGAGGCAGTGTGGGAGAGCCCCATAGACGCACCCCCAGAAGCTTGCAACTCTAAAATCGGCCATCGGGCCATGAGGCATCCCCAAAAGACATGCCATATTTAAATCTTTTGTGAATCAGAAAGTGCCCCATAAAATGTTAGACCAAATATGTGCAAGTCCTACCAATGTGATTTCGACTATAAGATGATAAATCCGTATGCTCCATCAAACTACATGGATCATCCACATATAATTTGCCATAGCTAGAGCCATCGTAGAAGGGGCACCCATAAGCTACACTCTCCACAATGGGCCAAAAGAATGCAATTGCTTGCACAACTACAGAATGTTCCAAAATGGTCGAATGAACCTAGAAATAACATATTCTTGTGCTAGCACACCGTGGGTTGCCCTTAAATATGTTAGAAATGGAGAATGAAACTTGTCTTGAAAATTGAAATAATATGAAGATGTGACTATGCAGAATCATGCCCGATAGCTTTGATTTTGACTTAGCAGCCTCCATTCTGCCTCCTCCACTTCTGCCTTCAACCTTCTGCCTTCCGCATATTCCAGACTTGGATTTAAGGGTTGATATGCTTAGATTGAATTGGAATTTTTCTAGAGCCATAAGGGCAACAAGAAACAAAACCATTGCAAATAATACCACTATTGTAGTTATCATAATCATAATATTAACAACATACGGATTAGACGCAGATAGAGGATCATCGTTCTGATTTGTTGGTTTTTTTTTTTTGGGGAGGGAGTTTGGGGGGGATAGATATAAAATGTACCGCATTACTCCCCGATCAAATTTTGAGTAATCCTCTTGCTCTGTGATGAATACAAAAGTAAATAGTCTCCTGCTTTGAGACAATGGAATAAATTTGACCCCTTACCTTCGATTCAAAGACACGCTTTTACGACCCAAATCAACATGAACAACCGATTTGAAGCATGATCAAAGACTAGATTACTTGCATTCTAAAATGGCCCGCCAGATTGCATGCCAACGGTAAATGCAAGCAAATGGCAACCAACCCATCCCCTACGCTGACTAACACAACTGCATAAATGATCCCCACCTTTCAATTAGCCCTCTAACCCAATCTCCACCATCAAAACATGAAACCCACAAACCCTCAATGAATAGAATAGAATATGTAGCAAAATAACAGGGGGTTTCTTTTGTATTTTTGTACGTTTTTTCCTAAGGTTTTTATATGATTTCATGGATGTATTTGATGAGGTATACTAATTAGTATACCTAGAGTGCGCATACGCTTAAACTATATTTGTCCAATGGCTTAGACCCATATGTCATATATTTCTTTATTATATTATTGTATTTGTATTTTCTTGTAGTACCATATTCTGCTCGACATGCAAGCCTCGAGATAACCCATTTTAGGGTTATGTGTTGGGAATTTATTGGCTTTCTTCAAAGATCCATCGTGCTTCTAGTCGCCTCAAAGATCAACATTCGAAAGCATCCGAAGAAGAACGGCAAAGACAAAAGTTCGAACACAGGGATCTCCATCCCAACGCATAAATTATGTCGGCTCCTTTTTACGGTAAAGCCATGGAAAGCATGTTCTTCCTTCCTAATTCTTTCCGATTTATACAGAGTGCTTAAGCTATTGGATCTTTGCTTACGATTCAGTGCCCGTGTGCCAGACTTAATGACATATACGGCTCCCTTGCCATAAATTTCCTTCTCGCATTGAACTCTTGCGGTTATACTGATCCCTAAAATATTCCCTTGCTCGAACCCCCTTGCTTCATAGATATAAACTCGAATCGTGGTTCGAGGTAGATCGAGCTAAGCCCCATTGTTGATTATCTTCAGTTTGCAAACCCAAGGTGCATACTATGTTGATGTTGAGGTTCTTGCTCTACAAGGTTCTTGCTCTACAAGAAACCACCTGGCTTTGAATCATTTCTTATTTTCTCGCCTTCGCGCAACCTGAGCTTTACTCAAACCGCATCAAACCATGTCTTTTGTTGAAAAAATACCAGAGCTAGATTTGAAAGAGGCATTTTTTTCTAAAGCCTCGATGTGAAAACCGCCAACAACGGCAAAGAGTGCATTGCTTTTAAATGCCCCCGTTCGGGATGGTCAAGTGACAACTTTTGTGCCCTGTGGTTTTGAGTGAAAATATCAAGAAGGAACCGACAGATTATTTGGAGATGAGGTGGAGAAATCCTACTCGGATGTTGATATTAACATATGCATCTTATATGAATTGTAACACGATGGTTCGTGGTCTATGTCTAATCCTATTTTTCCGCAAAAAATGACCGGGTAGATGCAATTTCAACAAGATTTCCGGTAGACAAAGCAGAGTTGATGCTTCTTTCCAAAGTAAGCATAGTTTTCTACTTCATTTAAAACAATGATACTTAATGTTGGTATAGCATGGTCAGCAAATGTGTAGAATACGTGTAGAATTAGTAGAAAAATAAAGAGATCTTCCATCTCATTTTCTACTTCCCGATTCTTTTATCCCTCAAGATCTTGAAGATGTGAAAGTGATATGTTCAACTTGTTGTCCTTAAGATGCCTTAGAAATTTAGAAAAAGTTAGTGAAAAATCGCATAAATAGGAAGTAAATTGGAAAATAGAATCATCCGCAATATATGAACATGTTGATGTGTTTACTTTGTATGATTTTAGGAACATCTTTTGAAGCCGTGGATTTGTTTTCAACTCAAGTGTGGATTTGTTTTCAACTCGCAATGGTGCCATGTGATATGGGGACATTGTTCTAGATGTGTGGCACAAGGAATTTAAAGGTCGATAAGCAACATGATCGCTATCTTTGCACTCCATGTTGCAAAAGTAATAGACCATAGAAGGCAAAGTATTTTCATCCAAGTTGCATAAGTTTTATGGCAAAGTGGCATTGTACTTTAGATGTATAAGTGGTATTGTCACTTCCTCCTACAGACTAATTAATTACATGTATTGGTCTGACATTTTCCTAATTGTCTCATCATTTAAACTAAGGAGACATTTACAACTGTCATCAAGTTCAATTCCTTTTCATGTACCATCTTCCATGAATATATAAATTTAAAAGCAGGTTCCCATGCTCCCTATTTTGGGAGAGTGAAAAGGAAGCTTGGTATAGTCTATCAGTGGATCCAGATGTAATTTCTAGAACTAGCACAATGCCACAATAGATGTTGTCACATGTTGCTATTTATTCACACCTTTTGTAGTGTGAACATTATTTAGTTTGATTTCAAAGAAAAAATTGTAACTTATTCACCTTGATAGAATAGCAGGGGATGTTTAGTGTATACAAAAGGTCTGAAAGAGAACGTTCATGGGCGCTCCTGGCTTCATATTTACATTTTAGAATAGGAAGCCTTCTCATTTCCAAGTGGCTCTTCTAGCAAATTGAGACTAAAAGCACAAGCCCCAAGTAATGGCAAATGTCGTTGCCATTAGTTTTACTAAACTGTTGTTCATACGAGTAGGTTGTTTAACGATTTAGGCCCTTAAAGTCTATCTACCTTTGCTTTTGTTAGGGCCCGAAGGGCCCAAATTTTTTTTTAATATAGCAATCAACACACAACTACCATTGACATTATCAACATAAACCGTTGCATTTAACACATTTAAATTAAAATCTCCCTTAAACCCCCTTTGGTTTGGGTGCATATTCACACGGGGGGTTACGTAGGGCAGCGAGAGCCCTAAAAATATATTTACAATACATGTACAAAATTAACACCATTAAGTACATTTTCTCAAACCTTATAGTATTTTGCAAACTTTAATATATAGTATACAAAGACTTGTACATGCATACCCCACAAACGAGGATTGCTATGTACGGTCTAGATCTTGGAATAAAAGGCAAATATGCCCATCCGACAGCTCTCGTTGCCCAAAGTAATCCCCCGTGTGAATAGAATAGAATATAATATGATTTTATCGAAAGGTTTGCCCTTTTGGCAACCGAAAAACATTATCCGGATAAATAAGAAATACGGAAGTTTTAAGAAATATGAATATGAATAAAATAGGTTAGCTCAATAGAAATGGAAAACAATTGTGGTTGACGACCCCATCTGGAGATCGCCGAAGATGGCACCACCTCTCCTCTCTCAACGCAACAACCACTCTTTTCTGCATCCAAGAATTGTCAGAATTGATGTTTCTAGGGGGATGCTCAAGGCTAGAAACGCTCCGTTTGGAGATCTGTTGAGACAGCTATGTACATTCTTTTCCCAGGGCGAATCGCTGCGTTTAGATCCGTTTTTGTGGATGAGGGTGATAATGCTTGGAAGGTAGTTCCGATTTTTATCCGTTTTCAAAGCTATATATGGGATATAATTTAATTAGGCTTTACAGTATTTATGATTAATAGTACGTAAACCATCATCCATTATGATGGCTTTACTTCTCCTGCATTTGGAGGATAATATATGAAGGTTTTATGACGATCTGACGGTAAGATAGGGCGTTGAAAGAACCTTAAAAAACATGTAAACTAGATACTTATAGTGTTGGAATGCTGCATTATTGTAAATGGGTAGAGACATGGTCTAATCTAGTATTTCTTTTATGAGGCATGAATTGCAACTACTGACTATGGGCAATAAAGAGTAAATTATATGTCAAATGCTTACTCTCTTCTCTTGAATGTGGATTATAGGTAATTGAGCTGAAATTAATCTATATTAATCGAAGTTGGTCATGTCTTCGTATCATTCAGCAAGCCAAAGGAAATCCCAGCTCAGCCCAACAATGGTAATTTTCAGACTTCATAGAATTGGTTCATCGTTTTGTAATGATGCAATGTAACTTGGGATGGCGTCCTGATAGCGAGGCCAGAAAGATCCTATTAATGTCTGAGGGAGGCTGCATGGGTCTGTGAGCCCAATTAATCCAAAGATGACAACTCAGAGTCTTCTCTCGAGGAAATGCGATGTTATGAATCTTTTAGGATATCAACATTCTTTATGCCCTTAACAGCCAAACATTCCGTCTCCTACTCTAGTTGGATAGCAATCACAACAATTGGAACAGAGGAATCAGCTCTTGCCGAAGAATGCACGTTCGTTCTTCCGTATGCAGATGACGTTATATCATCCTTATTAGGCCTATGGAAACACGTGCTGGTGGCCGTGGAGGGAGTTCTGTGCAGGAAAGTTGTGCTGTTGAATATAGCATGACATTAACCAACTGACAGTAAGGCTCATTACTATATGTAACTTAAGGACCAATTTCATGCAAGATGCAGTTTATGCTACGTGACGCTTACCAAGGTTTGTTCACTTGCTAGAAAAGAGCTAGTTTCCAGGATGGTCGGGCAAAGATACATCTCTTCAATTCTTTCCTTGAAGGTTATTCCAATGAAAATGTCTGCAATAATTTCTCTTCCCAAGGATACTTGTTAATGGCATCTTGTATCTGTGAAATGGGAAAGAACCTGGAGGATTTGGAGCTTTCTTGCACATCTCATAAGCTGTCCCAACCTGTGGGTCTTCTAGTGGCCGTTCAAATTTTATGGCAAAAATCTCGAACTAAAGCATGGTGGCATAAATGCCCAAAGTTATTGCTTGAGATGGTTTAAAAAGCTACTCATACATTTCCATCATCTTTCAGAGTTTGCTCTCATATCTATGCCTGTACTGAGGATCTTTTAAACGTTAGCTATATTTTACTGCCCCACCCTGCAGTGCATGATCCAGGTTGTCAATTGATCGAGAGCCTTAGTTGGCTTCAGAACATGTCAGCGGTATTTTCCATTTGACATGTTGTGAGGAAAATCCTTACATGTGATTATTTGTATTGAAATCTCACCAATTGCAACTTGACGTCAACAGAAATAAAATGTAGTCTTCGCCTTCATTCTCAAAGTTCTTCTTTGGACGAAAAAGATGGCAGCTATTGCCTCCCTTGTATTGGTTTCCAACTCTCCTAGCTTTATTGGAACACGTGCACCAGTTTGTTACATTCTAGAAAGCCTTAAAATTTGCGTATTAGATAAAGCCTGTTGCCGGTTACGATCATTTACATGAAAATATTGTGCAAGGATGAAAGCACGATATTTTACTGACCTTGTATCTTTTATCTTGTTCCGCCATTCTTTTTCTATTTTCTTCCCTTGTGCCAATTGTTGCTTTTCTTGTAAATCCTATATCGCGCTTCAGAATATATCAAGATCTTTCTCTTTGTAGTCCGACATAGCATATGCAACAAATTCCTCAAATCTAAGTCTGTTAATTTTGGGTTTTCAGCAACTTCTAATGGCGGAGGATTGGCGTGGATTAGCACATTTTCGTACAGAGAGCCGAAGAAGGGTCTTCAAAAAGAGGTATCTTCTTGGCATTTCTATGATTTTAAGGAACT
Organism: Isoetes taiwanensis; assembly: GCA_021234155.1. Classification (NCBI taxonomy): domain Eukaryota; kingdom Viridiplantae; phylum Streptophyta; class Lycopodiopsida; order Isoetales; family Isoetaceae; genus Isoetes; species Isoetes taiwanensis. The sequence continues at coordinate 79,607 of JAJEKV010000046.1, forward strand.
AAAATTTTGTAAGTGATTTGAAAGATCTAATTTGTTTATGATTCTATTGCCTAAGCCCTCCTGAAAGGAAAGCAAACGAGTTGTACATTTTAGAGGAAGTGGTCTCAGAGATCAAGCTTATCAGCAATCTACCCTTTTCTAAGCGTATAGAGGCAAGCTAAAACATATTGCTTTTTGTTTTTATTAGTGCTGGTATGTAAAGAAATAATGATGGAATTGAACTATTGGCCTCACTTTCATGGCACTTGTTTCAATCTAATGGTATGTCATGGGGACTTGTTTAACATTCTTTGGTAAACTTTTCTTTCATACCAGGTTTGCAAGCTTCTTTTATATGAAGCACATGAAAGGAATAGTGTAGGTATGTGGGTTGGAATTACAAGTTGTTATTTGTCCCTAGAAACAGCCCTTATGATTATGACTTTTTATATTACAGTGTACAGAGAAGGTGACATTGGGGACAAGTTCTACATCATCTTCACAGGGTCAGTGAAGGTGCAGATCATCTGAGTTCAGTTTTTGAATAGTCGGCCTTATGATAGCTCCTTTTGTCATTCGTTCTTAAATTTACACTGATCTCTTGGTCTTGAATATTCATGATGTATCTATCTGAGGCTTTGTGTTTTATCTGGTGTCAGGTTACTAATCATTCCCATGATGGGGGAAAGGAAAAAATACTGGGAGTACTTTATCCTGGAAATTACTTTGGTGATGCTGTGCTCATTCATGGGCACGTAGAAAGGTGAAGCTGATTCAATACAGGATAAGGATATGCTTAATGCAATAAGATATTTAGTACATTGTTTTGGGATTATTGTTAAATTATCTCATTGTGTTATCATTTTGCAGGTCCGAGACTATTACAACACTCAGCAAGGTGGGCTTGTTGTCTTTTGCAGAATGTGCACTGTCAACTAAAGCTAGCCATTATTTGTTAGTGGTGGAACATATCAGTTCTGAATTTATGTGACTTAATGGATGGATTGACCATATGGCATGAAGTATTTGCGTGTGACAAATCGGTTGATTAAAAAGCATATGCCATTGCACCCTCTTCCTTGATCCTCCAATTTTATGATAATATCTATGGCTTAGAGTCAGACAAAAGAGAGGCAAGCATGCAGGTAAGTGTAGAGTTGGATATAGATACTAGTACGGGACACTGCCTTTGAACTCCTAGCAATTTTATATATGTCCTGGGTAAAAGTCCTGTGTAGTAGAAGCCTGGATTTGTATTCTGTAGATACGCAGAACTAATTATATAGTCCTTTCCCAATGAACTGGGGTTTGTGTCAATGCATAAATTTGCTGGAAAGGGGCCTCTTCCTTTTGAACTTTCTATTGCAAATAATAACCGTTTTATAAGTGCTGGAGTAGTATTTGGTACGTCCCTGAACATAGAGTAGGCTTTAGAAAGTTCCATCGTAGTAGGAGAAGTTGTTACACTTTTCAACCTTGATGCCATCATGCTGGATTGGCCAGCAGTTTGCTCTTTTTAGATCATGCTTGTGCCATGCTGAAGGAAGAGGGACTTCATTTTCATAAGTGAAAATCAGATATATAAATATATTTCACAGGCTTAGCCTTCTGTATTGTCTTCTTATAATGTATACATAACAATACAAATGCATCTATAGTTACATGTATCTGTTTATATATGCTCAGTTAAATTATAGGCCAAATAGAGAATTCTCATTTATTTAAAGGACGGCCATAACTAATAAGCACCTCTTAACTAACATCAAGCTTCATAAATATTATAGATTTACATTCAGTGGCACTGAGTCACCCATTGAGTCATGATGTCATATTTTTTGCAAAGTAGTCTGCAAAAGCTAGACCTTTAGTTTTCTTGCTTATACGTTTTCTCTATGCAGTGTGAGTTTTTGACACTAAGTAAACCTGATTATGACAAGATTTTGGAAACAAATCTTTCGCCGGAAGTATTACGGAATTTTGGCGTTTTAAAGGTAAGCTGTAGAAAAAGTTATTCTATTTTTTTAACTTAAAAAAGGCGGAAAATCCCGTTGATATAGAACATAGGTTACTAGGTAGCAAGGCAATAGACTTTTGAATAGGTAAATCCAAAAGAGAAGACATGCAAGTTGTTAACCAGCGATGCATGTTCGGGATGAATCCGTCATATTGGAGAATCAGTAGATGTCACTAACAAAGAAGATTGTCACACGTCATAAGCTTCATGCAGTTTAGCATCCATATGAAAAATCTCTGATTACTTCTTAGAGTAGGGACTGTTGTTAGAAATCAATTAGTGGGAAAAATATCATGAAGACAAATTGATTCCATAAGGAACCCTAATCAATTTTTTGGTAACTGTACAAACATGTTTATCTTCCGCATGATTCTTTGCAACGCAATATGCTGTCACCTTTTAGGTGCAACACCATATTCCCTCCAGTTCAATAAGCCAGCGACTATTCTGTGAATCATGCATAATTTTTAGGGCAGCGAATTGAAGGATTGGGTTCCTTCTCTTTAATACATAGTAAAGGTATATTGCTGTTCCTAAAAGGCCTGGCATCATTTTTCTTAAATGCTGAGCAGTTTGGTCCTAGCTAGAGAAATTTTTGAGTTGTATTAAAGGAACATGAACAAATGGATCTGAGATTAAGTAGTTAATACTTACCATGCAAACTAAATTGAGAATATGGTTAAACAGGAAATTAGTGTTTTGCGAAACGTTCCTATTCCGAGTTTATACCGACTTGCTAGCATTGTTACTTCTCGTACATTTGCCAAAAATAGAGGTCAGTAACTCCGGCAAGTTTTGACTTTACAGACATAGAAGTTGGAACTGTTAACCATTTATTTTCTCTGACGCATATTGTTTTCCTTGTCATCCTGATATTGTCTCTCCAGTAATCTATGTTAGATGCAATGATGGCCAAGTAAGAACACGCCTGCGACCCTTACCTAATGGCCATGTCTGTGATTGCTGAAGTTCTCTTTACCTGTAACAGTGCAAATTGTGTTTCCATTGTGCATTTGTCAGCTTGGCCTAAGATTCGCCATTTTCATAGTTACAATGGTGTAGATAGTGGATAAATAATGAGCTAACTCTGTACCGGAAGGCACATTAGACTCACAGAGAGAAGGTTTTGAGTCAAATCTCTATCCTGAAATCAAAAAGGAGTTCCATAATGTACATATGTAGTGCAATTATAATCATAATCACATTTTGCTTGGAAGTATTAAGTGTAATTAAGCTCTTGGATTGAAGCAAGAGGTATGAGGAGGTCGAAACCATAAGAAGGTTTTTAGTGTCATCCTTGGTGGTATAAAAGTTATAAGGATCGATTCTTGACTGGGAGAAGAAGCATATATTTTCTTGTCGCATAAATTTCTTTCTTAGCATCCTTAGGCATGAATACACAAAATGTCCTTTTTATTGTCTTTTAATAAATATTGCATACTTATTCTTTGGTGTACACGAATTGCAGCTATTACTCTCCAAGGGGACGAGGCTCGTGAAATGTACTTTATTAAGAGTGGAGAGTGTAGGGTAAGCACAAAGGACCTTTTAAGGAAAAACCTCTCTCGAGAACATTAACCATTAAAATAAAGATCAAATGTGGCTTATTACAATTTGTATAACTCTTTAATGGAAGGAAATGATGGGTAAACATAAATACTATTATATGAAAACCGTTTGGGATATGCTGGGAAAAGGACAAGGTTAAAGCTCTCTCCTTATATTACTATGGAATGCAGAGAAGAGTATTAGAAGCATGTCTAAGACATTCAAAATGGCTATATTATAATGTTAACTGAAATTGGGACAATGTATCCTGGTAGAATCTACTTTACTGGTGTTAGATGCCGGTCAATACTCTCCTTTTGTACAATCAATATACGGATGCTTACATTCACCATTGTTGCTATGATCTTTCCACCCTTATCCATCAAAGTCTATGGGAACTGATGTGCACCATATTTCTCTGCATGCGTTGCAATGCATGGAAGTAATCGTATTTAGAGAGGACTGATGATGGACCATTTGGATATTGAAACTGGGACCTCCTATGTACAAGCCAAGTATTCTAGAACGTGCTAACTGCCTTGTACATGCTCATTACGCACGTTGTCCAGCACTCCTTGGGACATCACCCAAGATCTTTGATCCATGGCCAGTCAACCATGTTAGTAACTAGAGATGGACCAGCTGGGTATTGGACCCGAGATTCTCACTGAGCAGGCCCTGTGTGTGCAATAGGAAATGATCTGTATTTTCTAATGATCAGGGAGGGAAAAAAAGGGTATCCAAATAAGCAAGCAACAAAAATATAAAGATGGGATTTGCAAGCAATTAAAGGAGATATGGCTCATATTGATTACTAGTTAGGGTTTGAACTTTGCAGGTTGTGATGGAAGTCATTGGCGAGCGAAAACCACCAGAACGTTCTCTTCCTCGAGCTGCATCTAGTCTAAGTCAGTACAGGTTGGCTCATGAAAGCCCTACATTTAGAACCTTTTGCTATTGCTTAGTAATGGCCATTATGAAAACTGTTCGCAAAGATGCTATGAACACTTTAACTTGAAGACTTAATAGTCTTGAGTGACAGATTCTTCCAACTAGGTGCAGTCAATTCACCTTTTACATTATTGGTTTGGTTATTCAATATGTTCATTCGTTGGCAACATTTTGCACTGGGTGCCACGGAGTTCCCTTCATTTTCACTTCCATATACGCTCATTTTTTCTAGGATGTGCTTCTAGTGATTGGATAGTCTATCTAGGCTAGAGGCTAGTCTAGTCTAACAAACTTGTATTCCATCACATAGTGGTTTTTCTGCAATTTTGAATAAGAATCATTACACTAGTTCCCATATAGTTTCCATCCAGTATATACAAACGACCTTTTGTTTCTTGTCTTGTGGGGTCTTTCTCACCAGGTTCATGTTATGTTCCATTACAGGGCTACAAAACACGATAAATGCAAACAAGAGGTGAAAGACAGAGAAAAGAACTGGTGGCATCCTCAACGGTTTTCATCGCCGATACCAATGCGTAGATGCCAATCGGTCCCGCCAATACTTCCATCTAAGAATATAGTGGACTCTCGGAAGGGGGAACGTATCTCAGATACCCATTCAAGGAGTGCAGCTTCTTCTCCAACATGTGAAAATGTTAACAGACCATCTACAGCACCTGTTCATCGTCAATTTCTGAAGAGGAATACGCATACTCCTAGCCTTGGAAAATTCAACAGACCCAATAGTGTTCCTCTGCTAGGTAGTTCTATATCTAAGCCGAGAAGGCGGACTGCAAATGGAGTTTCAGGTGTTGATAAAGACTTAAAGTCAACGACTAGTTGTTCCAGTGACACAGGCCAACTCCTCAAATCAAAAATGTTCAAGGCTCAGAGAGCAAGTGGACATTTTGATACAAAAGATAGTTCCTCAAGGCAGGAAGTTAGGTCTAGTCCTAGCCGAAGGGCCAAAAGAAAAAAATATGACTACTCTTTGGCATCTTTTCTTAAGGAAGTGGATGAAAGGATTCGTGATGATTTGATTCAAGATATGGATTTCTCTGACCAGGAGCCCTTTAAATGGGGGATGGGAACACATGATACAGGGATGCTGAGAGGTGATGTAGGTGATGCTATAGTTTACCAAAGTAAGTTTGAGAAGTGGGCTAGAAAAGTGATTGCAAGGGAGAAAAGGATTGCAGCATGCGAGGCCATATCAGAAGCTGGTGCTCCAACTTACAGGAAAGGATTTTTAATTGAAAAGGGGATAAATGCGGAAGCTTTTAATGATACTTCAACTGTTACGCCAGGAGTGGTACGTACATTATGGGATTGCTATTACAATTGTGATTTATATTATGCAATTTGTATGCACATTTTTTTAAGTTAGCAAATGCACATATCCTTCTTTGTAGTAGACATTTCCTTCTTAAGTATCGGGATTCATGGTTGAAAGGAACTCCATCCTTAAACTCACGAGATTTGATATCTGTTCTCTTTCTTTTGTTTCTACGTTGCGATACTAGCAATTAGGTACTTATAGAAATGTATGTCAGCATCATTTATCTAAAAACCTTTCCAAGATAGAGAAGGAATATTAGCTGCCTTTGTCCAGTGAACAAATTTGAAACTGAGAAAGGCATGCCATTGCACCAGATCTCTATTACTGGATTAATTTGTTTGCATTTATTGCTTTTAATTCGGTAAAACTTCTTATTTCATGCTTGTAATGTGCTTGATGAGTACACAAAATGGAAATTTGACTTTGATGGATGAGTGCTAATCCAGGCTAGAATGAAAAATTAGATCATTCTTAGTGTTTTCTGTTAGAAGCTTCGGAGTTCAAGCATTTTTTTTGTTATTTAGCATAAGTGGTCTTCCTTTGTGACCATCATATTTGAAGTTAAATCTTAAAAGGGAGTCTTTGAGTTTCGGAGGTTAGTAGGCACTCACATCTGTATGGTGGTTATACCAGGGGATGAGGATCTTAGATGTTGGATCGCTTCATGCAGGCGAGTTTTTTGGAGAGGTATGCCCAATAGGGGAAAGGAATATTTCCTACTTATTCCATTTATTTAATTTTAGTTTGATTTTCTTTCACGTGGTCTTTTCCCTTGGCCTGTATTAGCCATCACCTAGCGATGAGTAGTATGACTACTAAAGGGATCTATTATATTGCAGATAGCCCTTCTTCAAAAATCGATAAGAGCAGCAAGCATCTTAACTGTAACAGATGTAGAAGTTCTAGTGCTTAGTAAGTGGGACTTCTATAGGCGGCTGGATCGTGATATTACAGATTGCTTGTCAGCAAATGTGTGCTTCTTAAACCCAACTTAATCTCTGTGGGGGAGTGTTTGTAGCTAACTAAGCATTTATTTTTCCAAATTGAATAGGATTATAAAAGACCAGATTTCATCCAAAACGAGTACAACAGAACTCGTAGATGGGCTTTATTTAAGGTAGTTTCTCTTCTTCAAGTAATCTGTAATTTACCGTGCAGTATGTTTATGAGACACCTGGTTCCCTTGCAGAAAAAGGTGGTAGATGAAATTTTAGTGTCGAAATGTCAAGTTTTCCCAAATAGAGCTTTTCAAGAACAAAAGGCTCTTCAAAGGCAGAGAGTTGCATTAGCTATTTAAGTTACCATGAGCAAGCTGTTTCAACTTGGGTGGATTGCGTCCAAGTAATAATCTGTGTTTTGCATGGATGTGGGGCTTTTTATCTACCACAAGTTTTTTTAAAATATGAGATGCATGTTAAGATGCCATCTTGATAATGTGAGATGGCCATGTGGTCTCCCATATGTATATTAGCAAGAAGCGCCAAAAAGCGTTTGCTGCTTTGCTTGACAATTTTGACAATTTTGGTGCGCTTCAGCTGCTTGCATCTTGCGGTTGTGAGCTTCAGATGGCTTTAACTTCGGAACATACAGTAATCTCTGCCTTTCCTTCAACTGAAAGGAATGGTTCTTGTCCTGGGATCTCTGGTCTTGGACTGATCGGTAGGCCATTGTATTTAATTTTGTATCTGGCCTATTGTGGAACCACTTCAATAAGGTCAGTGTACCCTTTTTTTTTTGGTTTAATAAAATCAAAACATCTTGCATCCAAAAAAAACAAAAGAAAAAGAAGGGAACAATTTTGACTAAAGTCAAACAATCTTGCTTCTTTGCTCGACAATGGCCTCTGCTTAACCGCGTCTGTTTCCTCCTGGGAGTGAATTGTAAAAGATCATTCCTGCAACATAAATGCAAGTTGAGATCAATTCAAGCGTATCAGCTACTCATGCTGCACCACATGGCATCCTTTGTTTTTTTTAACAATTTTTATCTCGAGGATATCACCTATTTTTACACATGCCGTTTTGCTAGTTACACTGGCCGGGCTTTGCAAAAGAAAGAAACACTTACGCCCCTACATTTAAAAGATTCAAAGCAGACCACCTCCTAGGCCAATTGATCACGAAAGTGTGTTGCACATGAGATAGTTTACGAGAAGGTGGGCTTCCCCGGCCACAAACTTGGTCCCTAGGGCAATGTCGACGCTTGAGTCCATTGGCGAGACAGATCACGCAGTTGGGAGAGGGGAAGTTGCCCGTCGCCCGGTCGCCGTGGCCTTCGGGAGAGGACTTTTGGGGCAAGCCGCCTCGGTGGTTTTTAGGTCCCGTGCTCAAGGCCAACACCCTCTACGCCAAGACACGCCGCAAGGTCCTAGTCAACCGACAAGCATAGAGCCTCCTCAAACGTAAACCCTATGAGTTGCCGTGTTCTACTTGTGGTTTGCATTTTGGGTGCCGAGTTTTGGTCTTTTGCACTTGGGACGGGCCCATCACATGCAGCTTGAGAACGCTGAAGCAAGGGGAACCCGACGGAATGGAGTTTGGACCTGCACTCCTCCCTGTGGCGCTTAGAAGTCAAGGGCCGCTTTTGCAATAGGCAAGACATTCGTGAAGTTCGTAATTAATGCATAGTAGTACGGACTTAAATTTCGATTTTTGTCGCCCTAGCTTCTTAAGTCATCGCCAACATACAAAGCCAACTTTCAAAAATTTTGGATATGGTTTAGATCAAATAGTTTGCACTAGAACGGTAAAGGCACTGTTGTTGGGCAAACCGAAATGGGCACACTTGCCCAAGTCAAACAAGGCCGGGACCTTGCAAGGCCTCCTCATTAGAGGGGAGAGTCCGAACCCGTGAGGCGAGCCCCAAAGCTTCCCGAGGCGCCTTTTTCGGCAACAAGCCCACGGGGCGACGCTTAAAGACCACACTCCCGGATCTCGGTTCCCGTATCCGACCGTTGAATCCTTTGTTCCAGGAACCTGGTCTGAGAAGGTCCAAAAAAATCCAACATCCGTCCGGGAGAACATATCAAACCGCGAAGCGTCCTGCGGGCGACAGCGTAGAAACCAAAGTGTTTTGTCGTTCGGACATTGCGGAGGCTCCGAAATGCCGATCCGACTTCACCACATTGTGGCTTTTCTCTACATTCTAACGATTTTGCTGCACATGCTTTAATACTTGCATTTACGTTTATTTGAGGTTTCTCGCATGTTTGTTGATGGGTTAACCACGTTAGAAAGGTTTCTCGCTTCTCGCATGTTTGTTGATGTGTTAACCACGTTAGAAAGGATTGTATCTTCAGTTTAGCACAAAGGTTGTTGTTTGGATACCTGCGTTCCTTCTAATCTTTTATTCTAAAAATATAGGTTGGATGAATGAAAGAATTCCTATTTTTTTTCTTTTTCTTTTTTGTTCTTACTCTTTTATTAAGAGATTTGTGCTTTATTTGCTATTGGAAATGTTGTGCTCTTCTACGTTGTGTCGTTGGCATCTTTGCGCGCATAAAAGGAGTAGGGGCTCTAGCAGAATAACCTTTTCTTTTATAAAATACTTAACGCCCTATATGTATTTTCTGAATGGACCTTTTTTTTTGGTCCTTTCTTGATTATTAGGTGAGTCTTATGGAGAATTAAGAACGCTCAAGTAAATCTCTTTTAATTTTTTATTTAAATTTTCTTTGAATTCACTATTTTAATATTAAATTTTACTCCTGTGATAATTGAAATTCCTTTTATGAAATAGAATAGAATAAAATAGATTTTTTATCGTCCACGGAGACCAATTGGCCTATGGGACCCAAACAAAAAGAGAGCAAAGCAAGCGTGATTATCGTGGGATTAAAAACCCCACCGGGCGGTTTTCGAGAAAACCTTAGCAAGCATAAGTATTGGCCGGGCATCACCAGACAATTGTATAGGGACAGTTCAAATTTGTCGGAGGACACAATTGAGTCCGTGCATCCATAACCTCCTGGAGGTATGACCCCAACAAACCCACTGACGCCGTATTCAATAACTCATGCAACGGTTGGCCAGGCAGTAGTAATTGAACATACCGCTCTCGGATATGGGCAAACACTGGGCAGATCTGGAGGGCATGACATTCATCCTCAATGGCGCCCTAGTGGCAACACCGGCAAAGTCTTTCCTCCCGTGCTTCCCGAGCCAAACGTCCTGTCTCAATGTGGAGATGATGTGCACCCATGCGAATGGAAGCTATAAGTCTACGCTTCTTCATGGGCAAATGGATGTACAAGTCTTTGGTGTGGGCCTCGTGAGTCTAGGATTGACTTGTCACGATAGTGTGCCAACTTAACGGCGCCGAGCATCATCTCGCATCCCGGGAAGCCATGAAGGAAAGTAGCATCCGTGCATGCCTTAAGTGCATTGTGATCTTTCTTTGTCCGTACCTGTACGCATCTGTTTGCCTGTACATCCCATCGTGAGAACCACTGAGCTTGCTTGTCCTTCTAGCAGTGCTTTGAGGCGCTGGGGCCCATCGCCATGGCCAAAGCAAGGTTGGGCAAACGTATCACCCATAGCGACCACCACCTCGAAAAGTAAATGATATGGCTCCAATGCAGCTCGCTGAAGGGGTAGAAAACCCCGCCTCCGGAGTAGGATTTGGTATGGAACTGCGGACTTTACCCCAAGGGCTCTTGCCAAGAAGGCTTTTCGCACTGGCCGGAGGTCATTCCAATTGCCGAGGGATATCACCGGACCCCACACTTCTGCCCCATACAAGAGGACCGGGACTACCAAGGCCCTAAACAAGTGTGGATCGTGGCCCTGCATACAACTCGCCTTTGTGGCTATTGTTTCAGATGGCATATAGTGTTTTCCAACCCGGCCGTGACCCAAGAACCTCGATGGCAACATCCCCTGGGTGGTAGCAGAGAACTCGATCCCTAAGTACTTGTAGGTCGGAGCCACCTCTACATCTTGTCCCCTCGTAAGTGAACGAGGGAAGCCTTGGTCGACGGGATGATGAAACTAGCAAAGACACCCTAGTTTTGGCCAAGTTAACTCGCATGCCGCTGAATCGGGCAAAAGTGTCAAGAGCATCCGGATGACGCTGCATGTCCTCCGGAGTATAGGCCAGAGGTTGACATCGCCAACATATATGAGATTGCCGGATTGTGTGATGCATGAGATGGGCGCCTCGCACTCCGCGCTTTGAGAGCCAATCTTCCAGCTGGTCAATGTATAGGCCAAAGAGTGTGAGGGAGAGGGGGCAACCCTGACGCACTCCAATACTACTGATTACCAGTTGTCCTGACGATGGATCTATGGAAACTCAATATTTGCCTCCTAATTTTGATTCTACTTAAGGGAAACACCAATCACCTTTATACAAAAGTAATAACAATTTGCTTCAAACCACTGCACACACCAAGTATTCTGCACCAGCTTGATTAGAAAGTACTCAAGTTGATCAATCGCCTGCTCGTTGCAAATGCAAAAGGGCAAAGAAACATAAGTATTTGACAATTAATAATTGATTATGCGGCACAAATTTTCCATCTCTTCTCATTAAATTCATGTATCTAGTCTAGCACTCTCTTTGGCATTTCAGTAGATGCCAACTATAAGAGTAAGAAAAATAAAGTTCAACATGCCAACGATAAAACAAAAAACTACAAGGTTCACAAAAATAGAGATGTCAATGTATGCAACGCATTCACCTGGCACTTACAAACGTATACAAATATTTCTATGAGCACCAAATAGGCTATGCAATGCAGCGTATGCTCTTAGCTAGCTGTCTAATATACATATCTGCACTAGAGCGTTCAGAGAAATATAGCTAGACTCACTTGCTTCTCTGGAGAGTATGACCTCGTAGTGGACCAACTTGCATGGTAAAATGTCCAATTACCTTTTATGAAATAGAGAGATGGGATTGGAAACTCAATATTTGCCTCCTAATATATAATTTTACTTAAGGGAAATACCAATCACCTTAATACAATAACAACACTGCATATACCAAGAATGCATATACCAAGTCTTCTGCATCAACTTGATTAGAAACTACTCAAGTTGATCAATCGCCTGCTCATTGCAAATGCAAAAGGGAAAAGAAACATAAGTATTTGACAATTAATAATTGATTATGTGGCACAAATTTTCCATCTCTTCTCATTTAATTTTATGTATCTAGTCTAGCATTCTCTTTGGCATTTCAGTAGATGCTAATTATAAGTGTCAAAATAATAGAGTTCTACAAACATGCCAACCATAAAACAAAATAGTTACCAGGAACGCCGTTCTGAACGCGTTCTCGTTCCGGAACGCGTTCCCTAGAGTTCTACGTTCCCGAAACGCCAAGTTCCAGTTCCGGATGGTTTGTTACCAAGAACGCCATTCCGGCCGCTGTTCCCATCTTTGGGAACGATGTTCCTGGTAAGTTCCCAAAAAAAGGTAAGAAAATCAATGGTTTATAGTTCATTTTTTCTCACTTCTCTGCTTCTTTATTTGGTAGGAAAGAATAGTGCAACTGGCAATGGCTCTTTGCTCAGTGTTTTTCTACAAACATGCCAACCATAAAACAAAAAAATATAAGGTTTATAAAAATAGAGATGCCAATAGATGCAGCACATTCACCTGGCACTTATAAACATATACAAAAATGTCTTTGAGCACCAAATAGGCTTTACAATGCGGCGTATGCTCTTAGTTAGCTATCTAATATATATATTTGCACTAGTAGCATTAAGATTGATATAGCTAGGCTCACTTGTGTCTCTGGAGGGTATGACCTTATAGTGGACCACTCTACATGGCAAAATGTCCAATCGTCTTTCTCCTAAGTTCTTTACAAATAGGTTTAGTCATACCTAACTTGGAAGGGATCCATAAGTGTGTCATAACCACCCCTTGTGACTACGAAGGGATCCACTTCCAGTTCTCTGATTGTTTCATGGAAGCCACAACATGTCCCATAGGCTGAGTCTCTCAACATTTATCACAGTTTGTAGTCGGTTGCACTTCTTTGGATGCTTTTTGTGACAAGGAAGAGTCGTAAGCATGAGACAACATTATGGGCATCCACTGTGATATATTTGACTCTGTCCTCAAAGGGCTTGGGAGATGGGCAGGACCTGGCTTATAACATCGAATGTGCTAGCCTTCTCAACAAACCTCTTGTCTAGAAAGGTCCAAAGTTTCAATATCTGACTCTCATATAAGCTAGAGCATCGTCATATCATGTGCACTTTGAAGGTAAGATGCTCTATCACTTGTGTTGGTTACGTTCTTACGCACTTTCGTTGGTTAGTATAGAGTGTGGAGGGGTTTGGAAATGTAAAAAATGGGATCTCATAAAGGTGGGGGACTCTTTTGGAGTTGCTGATCTAAAATGTCAAAAGTTGTTAGTAAAAGTCTCTAATTAATTGGTAAATTCCACATTGAGGGAACCCCAAGACTAGGCATGACCTTAGCATCTCCCGCTTGCCGTAAAGTTAAGTTGAAGCAGCCTTTACGCTTAAGAAGTTAAATTATTTAACCAAAGCAAAAAAAGAAAAGAAAATATAGAATTATAGAAAGGTTAACTGATTTGTCCGTGGTCACTTTAACTTATTAAGCATCAACCTAAGTTAAACTCTTTAATAGTAATTTTGACAATTTGGGCAACTAGTTGACCAAGTGTCCTATATTTTGATAGATTGAAAAAATGAAAATGTCTTAAAATAGCAGGTGCATTCAAGATTGTTAATTGATTAGTACTTGATTAGAAGGTCCCAAAACAAAGGGTTGACTACAAATCAATTAATTGGCCATTGAGTGTCTAAGGTAATAAACTTGATTGACTAAATGTTTGTTAATAAAGTACTATCTTTGATTAAGTCAAAGGGTTGACAAATTTTGACTAACTACTCAAGTAGTTTGACCAGCATATATTTTCACCGCGAGTCAATTCATTGACTAGACTCAACAACTTGACTAGGTTTCACAAGGTAGTCAAGCAATTCGTAAAAGTAGCAATTTGACTAAAAAGTCAGCTTACATCAAATCCTAGCAATGGCATATCCATCACCTAACAATATCTTTTAGTCAGAGACAAATGAACAAATTTATCTCTAAGCTAACAAACATCCTAGAAGCACATGCTCATTGAAAGTTGGGTTAAATTGATTTCATCAACAAAACTTAAGTGGTCCATAACTGGCATAGTACATATCGTCACAATCCTTTAAGTTAGCCTTGATTTAACGACCTTAATTGAAAAGCACAACCTATTTTTTGTTAAGTTATGGAATAACCAGCTAGTTAAGTTCATCTAACCTAACTGTGTGCGAAACCACCCTTAAAGGACCAAAGTTTGATCATTTCCTTTTTCCCATACAGTTCTTTGCGTTAGTTAAGTAGAAGTATTCAAATTTTGGAAATAGAATAATGGTGTTAACTGTTGTCAGCCATGTTTGCCATTACTTTCGATAAAAATGTCCATTTGATATGAACCTTGCTCCATTGGGTAATCTTATATATGAAAGCCCTCCAGAAAGTCTATTTTTACCTATTGAGAAGGCCACTATCACTCCTTCATCGGTTAACTAATGTCAATTTTAAAAATTCAAGAAATTTTGTTAACTGATGACAACTAATTTGCTCATAACTTTTGATAGCAAGGTTGCATGCACATAAAAATGGCATCATTGGAGAGAGCTTTTTACCGTTACCCTTTTTGCCTAGTGTATGCCTACATTTTTGGCGGCACTGCTTGCAAAACAACCCCCTTCTCACATCTACTTATATATCTTCTTTCAGTCTCCTACGTTTGGATGAGTAGAAGTTTACATCCATATGCTTCCTTGCAATGATCTTTAGGTCTTTTACTTTATCTGGCATCTCATCACTTCATAATTTGGAAGTTGTGGGCCTAGTTTTCAAATGGTTTGAGTTGTATGGTTTGATAAGGTTACTATTTTGGACCAAAGTTGCACAAAAACCTTACATATGCATGCATATATTTGGTTTAGCAAATTACCTTTTAATATTTTGGATTTAGGGCAAATTTGAGAGGGAGCAATTATGGTGTGTTCTATTTATTGGATGACGGCATAGAAGCAGACTCGCTTCCTGGATGCGTTTGCAGGTATGCTTATGTGTGTCCTTGTGGCTTCCTATTGTGGGCTAGAGGCGACTACATTAGTTAGATTTGTATGAGGTAAGGTCAAAGTTGCTTGTCCTCGAACCTTTCTATTGCTTCAGAGATTGCTATAACTGTCTTTGGCATGATCCTATTGTAATAGAGTTGGCAAAAACTATCTTCGGTTGGGATTTGAGAGATGGCCAAAACATTTACTTTTGATTTATGGGGGCTATGCCAAGGCCTTTGCCTAGAATTGAAAGCAGATTTGGTTTCTATTCTTTGACACACCCCCCCAACTTATAAGCATTTGTAATATAGATGACATATCATCTAGTGTACTAGAAAGTATTATCACGCATGATTATTCTAATTAAGAGGCGTTGGAGGCTTTAGAGATATCTTTAGCCTCTTTTCCTGCTTCTTATATAAATGCTTTTGCATTGGAGCAGATACATCATTTGGACCAAAATTTAGAATTGCCAATGCATCTATTGGATGATTTAGATATTAGGATAATTGAAGCTAATGAATTTTTCAACGTTGATGGATTGTGTGGCAGATTATGGCTCATGGTTATGGATCATGGAAATCATAGGCTGACAATAGATCAAGCTATTATCACCCAGTCGGGAGGGTTAGGGCATTGATTACTAGACATCAAAGAAGATATGAGTTGCTATGGAGAAATAATATGAATGATTGTTTGTGCTAAGTTGCACGGGTTTTTTTTTTTTTATTATTGACACATACCTTGGTCATTGGCCACAGTGCTATTGCTATCAACTTGCAACTGTTACTATACAAAAGAAGTTTAAACTAGGCCTATGCGTAGAAGAAACTACATTTGTACATCCTTATTCATCTTGTAGGGACTGAATATAAGTACTATGATTGTTTTCACTAACAATTGGACAGGTGATGCTTCTTAATTTGCTGGACTAACAGTAAGCACCCTAGAGACAGCTTAATGGGTCGTGCATATAACGTATTGAATATCGAACACCGGAGATGACATCTATGGGAATCCGCAATGCAAATAAGGCAATGTATTTCAATGTTGCATCTATTTGACAAGTTATAAGGTATGTTATTTACTCCAATGTTTTATTTGGTAAAAGATTCCATTTGCCATTATTATAACAAAGCTAGAACCATTTCTTTAGGGGGAGTGGTTTTAATAAAAGCAATTCCATATCTTCGTAGATTTATGGTAACCTTTTTGCATAAGGCTCCAATAAATTTAAAAATTTCTATGCATGGAAGCTTGCATGTTAGGCACATGTCACTTCACCTTTTTCCTAAAGTGCATGATACCTTTGCTCTATTGGCCCACATTCGGGTATGCAAGTCACGTGGACAAAAAAATTAATTGCATGTATATTGAAAGGGCAATGTTTGCCCTAGACTATTCGCTTCCATTTTGTAGCCCTAAAGTATGGCGGATGAAGGCAGCCATCCTCCGTAAACAAGTGCCACTTTTCTTGCCACTTTTCTGCAAGCGATCAGATCGTCTACAAATTTGCATTGCCCATTGCTATTTCCGCTCCTTGGAAGCAGGTGGAAGGATTCCTTTGAAGATGTTTTTCACCTTAAACACAAGCTTCAGGCGGCTACATATAATATTGTGCTGGGTTTGATAGCAATGGAATTTCCACTGTGCATTTGCAACAGTTTAGTTGAAGAATGTAGATACTCAGCAAATGGCACAGCCAAGTGAAGGGGGTTCAAAACCCAAAATAATTTACAAATTACTTCGAAATGGTTTACAAGATCAACGACATGCTCCATAAAGGTCAGCATATTTGTTCTTAAAATGTTGGTTTCTTTAAGAAGTTATTCAAGTTTCTCTCGAACAGAAAGTTCTGATTTATCTCAACGACCAAGGTTCTATCATTTAAACTTGAAATGCTATCCCTATCACTTCTAGAATAGAAGATATCTTGGAATATGTCATTTATCTTAAGTGGTAGCATTAACTTTACATGAAGTGCACTATTTTGCACGCATTGCAATGGGCTGATTTTGTTCAACATAAAGTTGCATTACATTATACGTGTTATCATGGGAAGCATTTTTCTAGAAATAAATGTCTACATTGTTGCTGCTGATGTGATATGCAGAACCATACTAGACAATGGGTTGTTGAAATAAATGTCTACATTGTTGCTGCGGATGTGATATGCAGAACCATACTAGACAGTATGTTGTTGATGCATGTTATTGTAATTACTTGCTGAATTCCACGTCGACATGTTTAAATCTATTGGTTGTAGCAGTAAAAGTTGTTTCAGATTGACCATGATCTGAAAATCGAGTTTGGAATTGATTGAGTTCTTAACATGGTTGCATTGTGCAAAACTATATTTTATAAATGTGTTTCATTTGTTGCTTTCACATGGTGGTCTGGGAGGCCACTTATTCCAATCTGTTGGGAACTTAAGATTCACTCGCATTGCGTTTGGATAATCTTAATGTTTGAATATTGCTGTTATTAGTGTTCATTTTATGAATAAGAGCACGGTGATGGGTGATAAACCGTGGTGTTCCATAGCTTACCTGACGGCCCTCTCATTGTTACCCTTTTCAGGCTAACATTTGTCTGGTTGGCTGCAGGTAACCGGGACTCCACCTCCTTGTTTTTGTTCATTTAGGATGGTGTTACAACTTTTAGTTGTTATCATAATTTTCAGAATCCAGATAAGTTATCTGAACTCTTTAATCTCATATGTCCTTCAAGCAGAACAAGAGGGAATCTTATTCTAGGATATGCTGTCTTAATGCATGTTCTGTTTTAGTGCAGGACAACATTTCAACTCTATTCATGGCTATATATTTAATAAGGCAAAGACGATACGAGATTTACTCAAGAACTCATCTGATTGGCTTGATGGGCCTCCTTTTAAATGCAATGACGCTTTTTGGCTATAAATGAGGTCTTTCTACGAAGATGTTTCTATTTTGTATCATCTTATGAGGTATTTTCTTATGAGGTCTTTTCGTAAAACAAAGTAAGTACAGAACTATATGAGAATAAGTACACATGACTTTTACCCACCTGCATGTTTACGTTCGCTGCATTATCTTGCATTATCTTGGGTAATTTGTTAAACCTTGACATTATGAAAACTGTACTTTACGTTTGAGATAATGAAATCATTCTTCTACCCATTCATTTATTTGATAAAAAGAGAATAATGTGCTTTACTTTTGAGACTATGAAATTATTCCTTTACCCATCCATTTATTTGACGAAAATAGAATATACATGTCTATTTATCCATGTTTATGGGCCATTCATTGTTAAGTTAAAATATTGCATTTTGTACATGGTTTATGGATATAAACTTGTTTCGGTAAATGTCTCTTTGATTATAAGGATAAAGGATCGTTAATTATTGATTATTAACTTGTGATCAAGTCTTGGCCTAAAAGGAAAAAAGCACCTATTTTCTTTTAGGACTGCTTATTGGTCTTTAAGTTCCTAAGTCTACTTAGGAATGGTAAGATGGAAGTCCTTATGGTCTTTTTTTTTTTTTTTTTTTTTTGTTAAAGGCAAGTTTTTATTTGGACCCCTCAAAGGGCCAGATAGGAAGAATTTAACCCATAACAACTATGACTGACAGTAGTTTTCTTAGAACTGTCAGCACGGGTTTTCTTATTTATTTGTTCTATTGTTTTTTGTTTTAGATTGTGCTAGTTAGTAGGGTTAGGGCATTGATGACTAGGCATCAAAGAAGATATGAGTTGATGTGGAGAAATTGTATGAACAGTTATTTGTGCTAATTGTGCGTGTTTGCTTATTTATTTGTTTTGTTGTTTTTTATTTTAGGTTGTGGTCGGCGCCCTTCTGGGGCAATGCATTGTATTACTCGTAGTAGTTCTAACGTCATGCCACTTTGGCAACACCTCCCCAGGACATATGATGATTGGTGGCAACTCATTCTCAGACACACACCACACATGATGAGACTCATAGTAGCGTCATACCACTTTAACAATATCCCCTTATGACAACTCTCAGACACACATCACACATGATGAGACTCATATTAGTTTTAATGACATACCATTTTGGCAATATCCCCTCCCGATATATGACGACTCATGACAACTCATTCTAAGACATACACCATACATGATGAGACTCGTAGTAGTTTTAACGTCATACCACTTTGGCAACATCCCCTTCCCCCAGGATATATGATGACTCATGACAACTCATTCTCAACATACACCACCACACATGATGAGACTCACACTCACTCACATCATTCTCAGCATACACCACATGATGGTAGAATCCACGTGATAGCACTAGGGGCTGGAGCTCGCGGGTGGAAAACCTCTAGCTAGATCGCATCTTGTGAATAAAGTCACATGCTCTGGGCAGATGAGACTTGCACTCATCCACTTCCACCTAATGGTAGCCAGTGGATTTTGAACCCTAGTGGGGTACACCACAACCTAAAGGCCTAACCATTAGACCACCACCACGATGGCATAAAACTTGTATTATGTCGTAAGAATTGTGCCAAAATGATGGCAGCACCATTTTTTTGGTTTCTTTCTGGTGATATGTGGTTCATGGTTTCTGAGGTGATGGCACCAACACCATGTGGCTCTTGTGCTCCTTGTCCTCTTATGCTCTTGGACATTAAGTTTTAAAATTAATGTGATATTTGAATTTGCGAGGGCTTGTATTATTTATTTATTATTATTTTTTTTTCATTTCCAATTTGGGGAGTTCATTGGCTCATCTAGGTTCGATTCCTAGAGGGTGCAAATTTATATATTCAATTTTCGATTTGGACTTTCACAAACAATGTACTTTGCATTTTTATGTGCTTCTATAACAAGTTTTTATGTAAGACTTGCGGCTATAAGTTGTCAATTCTAAGAGCTATAATCTAATAATTTTTTGAAGTATCCATAAGTCATATTGATCCCAATTTTTACTAAAGAAGATTCGACACAGAATCCAGGATAAAAATAGGACTAAAATAGTTTAACTAGACTTATATATAAGTCTAAGGGCAATAAATGATGCACTCCATACATTCTAGTTATATTTACATAATAAAGAATTTTATCAACTTAAATATGGTGAATAACCATGTATTCTTTATATTTCACAAAATTGGAGTTTAGTTAAGGTAGTAGTATACAAAACTCATATTTTATGATAGGCAATATTTTTTATGAATGTGGCACTTCCTTGGTAACATAGACCTTGAATTTCATGTTAAATTAACACACTATGTACAATGCAATTCTAGCAACCAACTAATTTTTTCAAATAGAATACCATAAATGAGATTTGTATATTCTTAAGGCGAGTTTAAAACCAATTAAGATGAGGATTTTCTGGCTTTTTTAATGATCCTAAGCCATATGGACCAGTAATGGAAAATAGACATAGCAATATACCTTTATTTTTCATAGTATAGCTTTTTATATTTGTTCGTCATTCTTTTGCATTGCTTCCACAACTTGAGAAGTTTGAAAATACAAGTTTTGAGTTCAACATTCAATGCACAGGTTTATGAACTCCATGGAATGCGTAATCTAACAGATAACTTTAAATGGACATAAGAAAGTTTACTCTAAACCTCAAGATCATGAGCATTGATTATTTTTAATGGATTGAATAGAGTAGCTCATGAGGTGCTTATATCTCGTAATTGAAACTGAAATCGATTAGTATGAGGGAGTTTTTAATTTTAAAAAGAAATGGACCAGTAATGGTCTCAGGTATACAAACATTTCTTGATTTCTTGAGAACAAACGCTATGCTTTTTTTACATGTTTGTTTTTGGAATGGTTCCATATCGTGGTAACCTTTCATAATACGATTTTTTGGAGGATGACTTTAAATCATGTGACCTCTATATAGACATAAGTTACCAATCACTTGTAAATGAAAAAATAAAAGAAAATTAAAACTTCATCATTAAGGCTAATGGACATTAGAAACCAGTATCTCGGAACAGCTTTATAGAACAACCCTATCTCCCTTCTCAGATCTCGGATTGAGGTGCCGTTTTTATGTCTTGCTCTCTAACTCATGAAGAAAAATACGAAAATAATGAAAAACATCATAAAAATCTTCTTACTGAGATAGTTTTACTATTCTAGAATGGGGCTCGCATGAAACCAACAAACCGCCCTAGATAGGCTTCTCATTCATCTCAGCAGATTTTCTACAATGGTGGATAGTGGGTAGCCGCACACATGCGAACTACCCACGAAAAATAAAGGGAAAATCCAATTATATCATTTGGACCCCAAAAAATACAATGCTAATAGATGTGTGGCTGGTGTGGTGTACTTAGAAAGCTTATCAAGGGATTAAAAAACCCAGCCCTTCGGTTTTCGAGGAAAAACCCTAGTGATAAGCCGCCCGGCAAGGGGCTTGGACAAACGTAAGACATAGAAATCGGCTCCCAAAAACCCACGCATGGAGAAGTCGAAAGCGGATGCCGCTTCGCCAACCCTCACGACCGCACATCACCAACACAACAAAGCGAGACAACACAAACCTCCCAGAGTGAAGTTGGTCAACGGCGTGCCCAGCGACAAAAACAAAAACCTCTTCAAATAGAGGGGCTGGTCATGCGTGCGGCGACAAATACAATAAACAAAGAAGGGGGAGGGTGGGTTCAAAGAGAATAAGGTAATGCTGGCGAGAGAAGAGGAAGCGATGAGACGTTGATGCAGAACCGCGCCTAAAATAGCTTAACTCCCAACCGTAAAGGGCATGCGCCGCATGCATGCATGCAAGACATGCATGCTCGCCCCATTCTAGAATGTCGATCCGATGTCTTGGATCGATGGGATTCTAGAATGGGGCTCGCGATGAAACCAACAAACCTGCCCGAATACCGAGAACTTCCTTAACAAACTAGAATCGAGGACAAAGGTCACTGGGATGAAGGCTAAAGAAGAGCCAAGGCGAAAGGACATGCCACAAAGATGAAAGAAATGCCAAATGGGCCAAACCAAGCAGGAAGAAGCCCTCCCCGCCTCGAAACAATTCAAAGAGAATAAGGCATGGCGAGAGAAGAGGAAAGCACCGATGAGGCGTTGATGCGTAAACCCGGCGCCTAAAATAGCGAACTCCCAACTGAAAGGGCATGCCGCGATGCATGCATGCAAGACATGCATGCTCGCCCCATTCTAGAATGTCGATCCGATGTCTTGGATCGATGGGATTAAAATGAAGCAAAATAGATTTGACCCCCTTGGGTTTACCTAAGCGTAACTCTCATAAACGGGAACCAATAGATTTTTAGGTATTTTTTCTATGGACATGACTGCCATATATTAACATGTAAGAAGGGTTTGACTCATAATTGAATCCTTGATTTTATATGAATTTGAAAGTGAACAGTGCAAATGCACCTTTTCTCGTACATCATGTGACGACTCTAGTGTTAAAGTTATGGTGGGATGCCTCTGTTTGAAAAGTTTCCACCTTGTTACCTGCAGGTCACTAACTGTGGATCTCCCTCCATGCTGGATATTTGGGCTACCCTTGCCTTCGCTGCACTTAGAGTGATCCCTATGTCAATTTGCCTTATCAAGATCCCATACTATCGTTTTTCCTCTTGCTCAGGAGCTAACACATGGGGTGTTTTTTTGCTTATGAGTAATTTTACGTTATTGCTACGCCTTTATTGTAGAGTTAGAAATCTTGGACCTCATAGAAGTCTCTTTAATTATATCCCATATTCACTAACCTCTTATTCTCTTCTATGAAGGGGTCTTGATAGCCATGGTTTTTTTTTGGTGTATGTTCCATCCTCGGTTTTCTAACCCACTTTGCCCTAATCCTACCGATGTTTGCAAGTGCTCAGAATTGGCTGGGGATTGCTATAATTCCTGTTCAATTGGGTAAGCGCCATTGAAATTCCCCAAGGGTAAGGTTTCACCCAACTGATCCGTGTATGGGATTAATGAGCAGGAGTGAATAAAGAGTTCAGTCGAATCATCCACTTCATTTGAGCACAAGAGATTGATTTGCCCGCCAATTTAAACTCGACAGCATTGAATACCTCGAATTGGAAAATTTAAGCGGGTTTATCGAAAATGACTTGGAAGATGGAGAGGGCCAAGTCTAAGAAGGCACAATATATATATATAGCGGTGATAAACAAAAGGTTCAGATTACTATAAATTTTGGCTTAAATTATAACACACAATGTCTCCACCGCTGTCGCATAGTGGCGCTGCTATCCTTTGTTTCCTCTGCAGTGCTCTGCTCGGCAGAGTTTCTATATCCCTTTGCTCAGCTCGGATGCTCAACTCGGCTCTGTTCTGCTCGGCTCTATTTCCATGGCGGCACTTCCATAGATCTGTCTTCCATAGATCATATCGATGCAAAACGTGCTTCTTCTGCTCCTTTTTGTCACTGTGACAGAGCTATCCTCTGTTTCCCTCTACTATCCGTTATTCCTTGTCATGTTAGAAGATCTAAATAGAGTAGTAATAACAGTAGCTGCACAGATTTCTTATCATTTTCCTAGAAGTTACGGCAAACTGAGAGCTGAATCTCGCAAGAAATGGGACCGCCATAGTCGCATCAGATATCTTTGTTCGTAATCTGAATCTTAAGTTTATAATCGACGACAGGGGGGCAATCCGCCCTCACAAGGCCTCTCGGCGGCGCTGCCAGCCTCGGATGGAGAGGACCAAGTCTAAGAAGGCACAATATATAGGAAAACAAATCGGCATTTGTGTTTTTAACCACTCTCGATATATTTCCCTTTGTATAAAACAAGGTTGCATATGAAACGGGAGCAAATCATTGAAACGGGAGCAAAAGGAATATTCCTCAAAGATTCCCTTTTTTTTTCCAAAAAAGGGCTCAAATGAAGTAAAAAAAGGGCATAAAATTGTATTTTGACCCCACCCAAAATAACCCTTTTTTTGTGTGAGGAGAGAATTTACCGTGTCAAAGTGACACTTTTCAACCAATTAGAATTTCCCAGTGTGTTTTTTGAGAGAACTCCTGTTTTAAGAGAATGTAACCTTTTAACTGAAAATAGAAGTGAAGTAGTAACTGGCATTGTAATATATTAAAAAATTGAAGATAAAATCTTGATAATCACATGCACTTTTTTTAAAATACTCACTTATGTACAAAAGTGTGAGGAGTGATGAGAGAAGGATCGAGCACAAAAAACAATGATTAGAGTTCTTTGATCTAAAAGGGCCAACAAATATCCAGTTTTCCATGTGTCCTAGAAATTAGCAAATTTCTCTTGTTTAAATAGCGGAGATAGTAGCAAAAAAAGTATATTGTGTTCAAACACAAGAAACCCTTTTTGTATTCTGGAATACACTTGTTATTCCGGAATAGCGGAACGAAATAAAATATCAAACCCTTTTTGTATTCTGGAATACACATCATGTTCTGGAATAGCGAAAGGGAAATACAAAGCAACATCAACTAGGTTTTTTGGCATTTTCTATTTATTTCAATGACCTTGCAATTTTCTGTTGTATAGAAGTAGTTTTTTTATTTGTTTTGTAAAGACTAGGGATACTGGAATGTGGTGCAAAATAATTGAGGGAAATGTATTTCGGAATACACTTTGTATTTCGGAATACGTTTTGGTGTTTTTTTTTTTTCTGCGTTCCGCAAAGGCAATCTTCCTTTGCAAACCTCGGGCTACCATTTCACAGTGGCGATGGCCTTGGCATTGGTGCTGGCTACAGTTTAAGCCATGGTGCTGGCTTCAAAGTTCGTTTCTGCCAGTTTAGTTTGGCCTGGGATCATGGCTACAGGAATGAGAGAGATGGGTTGGGCCAGAGATTTAAGCGCCAGGACGGTTTTGCAGAGCACCGCTGAGAAAGTTATGCACTGCTGATAATGGAAAATACAATTATGCTCTGGTGTTTCTCATTGTGATTGTCATCCTCAGATTCATGTGTCAGCCATTTTATTGTTCGAAATGCCTGCTTAGGCATGTCATAAAGAAGTTCAGTGCTCAGAGCCTTACAATTAAGTTTTGCTTAATCAAGAGGTAAGAATGTATTGTGATTGCAATTAGAATCTGACACTGCAGCACTGAACGCGTGAAAGCTCGATCCAAATAGATTTTTGGGATATGTTACCATTCTTGCATTGGTTCCGATGTATTTTGTATCTGACAGCTAGATGGTTGTTTTATCTTCTCATTATCTGTGAATTACAACATAATGTAATCGAAATATCCACATCTGGATGAGCTGTTTCTTCTTCCTTGTACTTATTAGCTAATGAGCTAGATGCTTTTGGAAGAAGGAAAATAAGCATGCATAGCTAATGATATCGCAAATGCAAAATCAGACCTCTATTTGGTCAGTCTTGAAAATAAGAAGTTAGGAACAATATTAGGTCACAACCTTCATGGCAATGGTGCCATCATTTGCACATACAAGGGGAACCACCACCGCTTTGAACGAGTTCATACTTGAACCAGGTAAATGGTCTAGTCTAGTGTTCTCAGTTGCAATTTCAGGCATTACACTCGTTTAATAAACTAACGGTTTTTAGATTTCAGGCATTACACTCAGTTCAATAAACTAACGGTTTTCAGAAAGCAATTGCATGCATCCAGCAATGGTGAAGTATAGTAACTCAAAGTTAGATAAAGAGAAGTTGGAACGAATCAATGTCTTGTCTGCTTTAAAAAGATGTGCAAAAGCGAATCACTTAATGGAAGGCAGGGATATCCACAAGCATGTAAGAACAAGTCTTTACAAGGATGTTTTTGTAATGAACCATTTTACCAGATGTTTGGAAGATGTGGAGCCATAGAAGATGCTAGTGTTTGAGAACATGAGTGCAAAGATTTTTTTTTCGTGGAATGATTAGAGCTTTTGTTCAGGAAGGGTATATGGGAAAGGCTTTGCAACTTCTCCAAAAAATGCCAAATCAAAATCGAAATGTTGTTTCTTGGACTACATTGATTACTGGTTATGCGGTGCTTGGATGCCTTCATGAAGCAAATCAGGTGTTTGAAGCAATGGCAGAAAAAAATGTGGTAACATGGATTGCTTTACTTTCAGCTTATGCTCGCGTTGGAGATACAAAGGGCCTTGGAACTTTTTTCACGGAATGTTGAGCAGATATCATATCTTGGACATCCATGATTGAGGCATTTGTTGCAACTAGTCAGCTTCAAGATGCTTTTGAATTTATTTCAACAAATGCCTCAACGCAACATTGTTTCTGGAATATTATGATTACAACATTTTCTCAGAAGGGCTACTTGGGTGTGGCTCAACAATTATTTGACCAAATGCTTGAGCCCAATTTAGTTTCATGGAATGCAATGATTACAACCTACATAAACAAGAAGCAACTCAGCAAGAAGCAACTCAGCAACGCAGCAATGCAGCAATTCAAAAGAATGCCTTAACGTGATGTGGTCTCATGGAATGCTATGATCAGATCCTATGCTCAAAATGGTTAGCTTAAAAGTGGCTCTCTACTTGTACTGCCTTGCAACTGCAGGAGACTCAAATGTATGGTGGAGTTCTTGCAATTTTTTGCAGAAGATATGATCACTGAGTCATAACCTGAATTCTTCAACTGCAATGTCACAATTGTGGGTTGTGGTCTTTACCAACACTAACCTATCACCGGAACGTGACAGATCATTGCCCCCTTTGCAGATAGGCATCTCACAAGAAAAAGATTTGGTTAGCCATATTACTGCTATCAATTTGGCAAGGGAAAAATATGTTCCAGCATTTTTACTCGTATAAGTGTAGGCTTGCATTCAGATCTTCGAGATGATCCTGTTGTATCCATCACATATTTCTAAAATATTGTAAACTTGAAACACTTAGGTGATTGCAACAGCCCAACGTCCATGACCCTTCATGAAGTCTGATGTGCAGACATCTTTGTGTTCATATAAACTAATTGGTAAGTAGAAAACTATGGCCTACATTTCCATCTTCAAATTGCTCAACATGACATCAATATCCAATGCTTTTACAAGGTTTGTGTCTATATATAAAGGTACATCCCTAGACAAATCATATCATAAAACGAAAATCATATAACCTGACAACAAGTTCCTAAATACTACCACTTAAACTTCCAACACGAAGTCACTACATTGCACCTTTATCTAATACACCACAAGTATACACTCCACTAACTTGACAACCTTAGCATCGACATTCTCTGTATTTCTAACAACGTCAACTACTCTATCTTCCCTTCCAATTACAAACACAATAGTGCTCATGCCCGAACGACAGGCACCATTACTAGTTAGTTTTGAGTTTGTAATCCCTCTTTGCTTCCAGTAGGATGCTGAAAAAGATATCTTTGAAACCTTGGTCCTTATTCAGTTTGAACTCATCAAGCCATCTAATGACTTCTTTCTTCACTCTTTCCTCGTATTCACTTACTACAATCGGAAACTTAAGCGTGCTCTAAACCTTAACACATAGGCAATATGTTGTTCAAGAATAGACGTTTGATTCCTTAGAAAGCAAAGGTGTATTTCAGAATATTCCTCTGAAAATCCAAAGTATGTTCTGGAATACACGTTTGTTTTTTAGAAAAGCAAAAGTGTATTACTTTTGTTTTTATATTTTTATGTGTCCTAGTGTTCATTTGTTTCTTGATTATTTTCTTTTTTTTACTCAGCCAAAAGAACGTCATAACATGTCAAACATGTTTGATGGAAGAACTAAACGTGGAGACTTGGGACAGATACCCAGTTGCAATGTCTGACGAGCATATTGTTCCATATGCATCGTGCCAAATTGATGTACTGAAAAACCTTAAAGAAATAATAATTATTTTTTCTTCTCTATTTTGATGTTTTTGATATCTCATCCTCAGAGATTATATATTCATGTCTATATTTTGCCCCCTCAGGGCAAGGTGTTTTTTATATTGCATTTATAGGAAATACATGAGTTCCTTTGCTTATAAAAGCAAAGTATATCAAAAATTCAGAAGTTTTGGAACTGCTATGACAGCTAGAACCTTATAAACTTATAACCAAACTTTAAGATAAAAAGGAATAAAACCGTGTTCAAAGTAACTACTAGGAAATCTGTCAATATCCAAAATATTATCCCTGTAGCCTTTGGTTTAGAAGACTTCACAGTAGAACTGTTAAGCCACATCAAGCACGCCCTGCAGTGTAAAATCTGGGATGTCTCTCTTGCCGAACATCCTAAGCAACATGTCCAAATGGTGTATAATTAGTGAAATCAAGTAGAAGCAAGACATGGGCCTGCCTTTCCTGCTGCCATTTATGGAACAGAAAAGGCAGGCCATTTTCAGGGGTGTTTCTATGCAAAAAATAGACTTGTCACTTAACGAGGAGCCAAAATGGGGAAAAAAAAAATGAATCTTTTCAAATTCTCAAGTTTATCCAAAAAAGACCAATTTTAAGAGCATGGTGTTTTTTTAAAGGAAATCTTTGAAACGAGAGTTCTGCAACACTCCCATTTAATTTGCAACCTTGTTATAAGTGCATCCCTTCAACCAAAGGCCTTTCGAGCTTGATTAAATAATGTGGCCCCGATCGAAAACTATAGTTTTAGAACTCTAGATTTCTGAGGGTTTTCTAGGGTATTCGCACAAATCATTACATCCAACACTCTAAAATTAAATCCCCCTTGAAACCCCCTTTGGTTTGGGTGCATATTCACACGGGGGGTGACTCCGGGCAACGAGAGCTGTTGGATAGGCATATTCACCCCTTATTCCTTAATCTACACCGCACATAAAATTCCTCATTTGTGGGGTATGCATGTACACAATTTACTATACTGTATAACAAGATTTGCAAAATACACTAAGATTTGAGGTAATATACTACATGGTGTTAATTTTGTACATGCGAAACATAATTTTAGGGGCTCTCGCTGCCCTACGTCCCCCCCGTGTGAATATGCACCCAAACCAAAGGGGGTTTCAAGGGGAATTTAATTTTAGAGTGTTGGATGTAATGATTTGTGTGTTAACCCAAAAAAATTTTTGGCCCCTTCGGGGCCTTAAGAATTGTCGAACGAATTAGAAAACATTCATAATGATATTATATGTGTCATATGTGTTGTATTAAAAAAATATAACGTTCCTATATAGTAGCATTTCATATGCTAAACATCTGTTTAGGAAATGGACCCATGAAGAATCTCACATTTGCTTAAATCACTAAACTGAACCAAGTCAAGTCACAACCATACCAACTAAGCAACCACAATCGATAACAGGAAGAAAGAAATGTGCAGCCAATATCATTAGAAAAATTATTGCACATAAACATGTCATTTGAATTATAATGATATTATAAAAGAAATTTCGAAATGAACATATAATTAGTAGCTTAATAGCGACCTTATAATATGGGATTTCAAACTCATTATATCCGTGCATATATATCTTTGAAAACATATAAGATTGCACAACTGGACATTCTCACAAACACATTTCCTTTAAGGTGTCGGGTTCCCCATTTACATACCAAGGGCCGCTTACCACAAATTGCATACTTTGGCAGAAAGCAAAAGAATTAGAGACATTAAGACTTACCTGATGGCCGTTTTCTGGGGAGAATCAATAGAAAAAGATGTAATGAACAGCAGAAGGATGGATGCCCTGTTGGTTCACAGATATGCGTCCCCAGATATCCTTCTAGCTGCAGCAAATTGCGCATCGGCCCTATGTAATCATTCTGCCAGTAAGCAATGATGGTACTAATGGGAATTAAACAGAGAGTCAGCTACATCAGGGCAACTAAGGTAAACAATGTGGACCTTTTTTTCTTTATGGCCATTTTTCCGGGAGAATCAATAGAAAAGATGTAATGAACAAAGACAATGGGATGCCTTTGTTGGTTTACGCATTGATGAGCTAGCTGCAGATATGCATCCCATCTGCATCTATACATGTATCCCGCCACCGCTAAAGAAATTGGGCGGGCCCTATGTAATCGATCGCCATGAAGCAATGATGGTGCTAATGGGAATGGGCACATGCAATGCAGCAATAGGTTATTTCAAGTTCCCTGTTCAAAGCACCAGCAGCCAGAAAAGCGGATCAAAATATATAACAACTAACCACCAGAATCAACTAGAATTGCTAACCTGAAGAACAGTGGCCTTATTTGAGATGGTGGATCCATCTTATTCAATCTTTCACCTCTCTTCTTCCATGCGCTCCTTCAAGTTATCAGGATTATTAACAAACGGGTAAGTTTTATAGAAAGCCGTCTGAACTTGAGATTTATGACCCAAGCTTCGGTTCGACGACGCACTCATGAATCTGCTCTGCATATCACTACAACTAATATATTAATCACAACCTTCTATTTATCGTGTCCAAAAACAAGATTCTACCTTAGACAATCCATCCTCGTATCCCCTAATACCACAATTTCAAGGTACAAATTTTGGAATTCCAACTCCGGCGAGAAAAGTACCAGTAATCTCAGATATGGAAGGAAGGATGCGCCAAGAAGAATAGTCCAATGGAATACGTCAAAACCCCATCTCAGTTTGTCAGATCCGAGAAAAAACAGAACATTGGCTATGGCCATCGGCAGGAGCAATGGTAACAATAATACAAAAGTGAAAGAAAATTCCAAAAAACAGAGGCATCGACATGGCCATGGCGTAAAATAAGAAAAGCGATATGGTAGGAACCCAACAGAAAAAACAGAAAAGAGAACCAGAGTTTATGGTCGCATATCGTGGCTAGTGGCGTAGAAGTGGGGGGCAATGGTAACAATAACATAATTTTTTTTTTTTCAGCAAAAACATCATTGGCGGATATGGCCATGGCGTAAAAACAAGAAAGGATAGAACCCAATTTAGAAAAAACTAGTGGCTATGGCTATGGCGGCGTAAGGAAAGAGGGCGAACCCAAATTTTTTACGCGGCTGCGTGGATAAACCTTCGATGGTGATGGTTATGGCGGATTCGACGCGGGTGCCTGGAAACGAAAAGCGAATCGTCAATCTTGAAGCATGTTCGAACCCTGCAGCATTGTATTGCTTTCGATTCTTGCCAACCCTAAAACATGATGGCACGATGCTTGCATGCAAAACTTTGAAAATGACAACTAAAATAAAAAGAGGGCTTTTGTTGTGAGCCCTTGGATGTTGGACCATTGAAAAAAAAAAAGCTAAATCAACGACTAAGATATTGTGCACTCTAGATGTACGCATTAGTACATCCATTCGAATACGCCATGAAATCTTAGAAAAACCTTTGTGAAAAGCGTACAAAAACACAAAGAAAACCCCCTATTATTATGCTACATATTCGTATTTGAATGCGTATGAAGCTGACGCTGGCATGTGGGTTTTGAGAAGAAGCTATATATTGTGCTTGCGAAGGTCGAACTACAGATAAGATCCCGCGTGCGCCCTGGGCATATGGCGAGCAGCCGAGGCCTTTTTAAATCCGTTCCCTGCAGGTGTCGGCATGGCCATGAAGCGGATGGGCATGCTGCCATTGTTACTGTCTATCATTTTTCTGGTCAATCTAGTGGGCCTATCCTTACAACAAGACTCTACTCAAATCTTTAAATGTAGTAGGTTTCAGCAGATATTCTTGCTATGATTTCAATTTCAAAGAACTCCTCCTTCAATATGCTCCTGACAATTCTGACAACTGATCTCCTGCTATACCCTATCGATCTCCAAAGGAACAAATGGAAGTTTTGAGACAAAGGATTGCTGGAATAGGCCTTTGTTTTGGGGGCAAATTACACCCATAGGCATCTCCAAAGCTTCCGCCTATAATTTTTGTTGTTCATATTTGACTTAGAGTTTCCATTGGAAAGCACCCTTAAAATCTTGTTAATTTGGAACCGGAGGAGCCTCCAAATCCTCAGCAGCTGGGCAACCTATTCGATTGAGAAAAACATCCTGGGATTCTTGAGCTCTACCAGGGTTTTTTGCCCATCACCCAAGTTGTTTTGCCCATTATGCTTCGATCAATTGCTCGGGCATCAATTCTTTCCTTTTGTTATGTCCAAGAGTGTATCTGAGAATTGGGTATTCAGAATAGCACACTGGACGATGCAAATATATTCAGGGATTGTCAGGCCGATTGGCCTCAGTGGACGATCAAAAATCATTCTCATTCTCATTCTTTTGTAACTTGCTTCATTTGCCGTGTTGTACTCATGTGCTGTTGTGTTGTATTCACGTGCTGCTGTGTTGTACAGCTGGAGTGTGGCTGAATATTGTTCCAACCCATGGGGCGCCCCTATTAAATGGGGCATGCTGACCTGTAGCAAGAGGCCAGGATCTTCTGGGCCGGCATATTCCACACAAGATGCCGTCATCTCACCAAGCTATAATGAATGCACACACCAAGCTATAATAGGAAGGCAAAATAAACGATTGCAAACCCTACCCTACCATTTTTGCAGTGTCCAGGTTTTAAGGAGGGTTTTAGGATTTCAGATAGGTGCGCATGGAGCAGAGCTCAGCTAACAACAGACTTTTGACCATCTCACGTCATATCTCGTATTCACCTCACCAGGTCCGTTGGGTTTCTATTTGCTTTCCTTCAAGGTATAGTTTGATAATTTGGTTTCATCCTTTTCTTCAGGTACTTGTAGAAAATGCCGAGGCTATAGGAATCAGAATCGAGAGCTCTGTACGACGTGCCCTTTTAGAGGGGCAACCTGTTGTTGCTCTGGAATCTACAATAATCTCCCATGGTAAACCCTTGTCATGTTTAATTTTTTATTATTTAAAAATGAGACAAAGTTTGAGATATGGGCTTTCCAGGCATGCCTTATCCACAAAATTTTGAGACTGCCAAGGAAGTTGAAGCCGTTGTGAGAAGAAATGGAGCTGTTCCAGCTACTATAGCAATCCTTGATGGCACGCCATGCATTGGTGAGCATGTGGTTCACCTAAAAGATAGCATTACTCAATAGGTATATAAATGCCGTGCATTTGTACAAAATAGTTTCATACTTTTTTGAGGATATTTCTTTTCTGGAAAGCTGACAAATATGGGCATTTCTTTTTACCATATAGGTTTAACACAGAGTGAGCTGGAAAAAATCTCTGTGCTTGGGTCAAAAGTGATGAAGACTGCTCGTCGTGATATACCTGTTGCTGTAAGCTTTCATATGAGGGAACAGTTTGTATCATTAAGCATAGGAATGCCTGCAATAACTGCTGATTCTGGTTATTTTGCATTGTTCATGTTTGTTTATAACCATGTTTGAAAGCTGGATCCCAGATGGAAGAAAAGGACATTGAAATGGTTGTTTAACTAGTGGTTTTGATGCTTCTTTCGTTTTCTACCAGGAGATCAAAATAAAAATTGGTGCCACAATTGTGTCTGCAGATTGCTAAAAGACAGAATGGTGCAACAACCGTGTCTGCAACCGTATTCTTTGCCGCAAAAGTAAGTGTTTTCAACAACATGAAGATCTAACCACAAATTTAATGCACTTTGGCTGTTTAATTAAGCACTAAATTTTTTGTTTCATAGGTCGGCATTTATGTTTTTGTTACAGGGGGGATTGGTGGGGTCCATCGTTTTGGTGAATCAAGTAAGGCCCGCATAGCCCAAGTATTTTTAAGAGTGCAAATGATGCGCTGCTAATAAAATTTCTTGAGCTTTTCTGAAAAATCTAGTTTGGCTTTTTCTAATAATATTGTGCACTTCCTAGCCATGGATATCTCGTCGGATTTGATTGAACTTGGACGAACACCCATTGCTGTCATCTGTGCCGGGGTGAAATCCATACTTGACATTCCTAGGACGCTTGAATACCTGGTATATCTAGATTTTAACCATTTCCTTCATAATTAAAGATCTCATTTATTTATCCAACAAGTAGTTGCGTCATATTTTCTTTTGGCTTAATCCACATGAATTTGTTGTCACTATAGTTTTGACTGCAACTGGACTGCTTGCAGGAGACACAAGGAGTAACAGTTGTGAGCTATTCTACAGAGGAGTTTCCAGCATTTTTCACACGTAAGAGTGGTTGTAAAGTATGTATCACAGCTTTGGCTGAATTAATATAATGTAAACAAATTGCATAATATTTTCTTGCGACTCCATGTGTTTATGAGTGTTGGATTTGAATGTAGGCTCCATGTCGTGCTGATACACCCAAAGATTGTGCTGCTATTATGGGTATGATCTGTGCATATTTAAGTGTCAATACTGGTTGTTTGAATATTATATTTGGACTAAAACGGTTTGTCTTAACTTTGTGCTAAGACTGCGCAAGACACGTAAAGAAAAGGGTTTTCCAATTAAAGTTGGTCAACTTTTAGTGGCGTAATATTCCGATTTGTCATTTGTGCAGGTGCGAACATAAAATATGGGTTGCAGGGAGGCGTTCTCATTGGTGTGCCTATACCTGAAGCACATTCAGCTGCTGCCCAGAGTGTAGAGTCTGCAATTGAAACATCCCTCCAGGAAGCAAGGTATGCCTCTATACTCTAGAATAAGCAAGATATGCCCTTATCAAGGACATTATGCATATTGTCTATGCAGCAATCAAGGAATCCAGGGAAATGCTGTGACACCATTTTTGCTCAAGCGGGTAGCTGAACTTACTGGAGGGGCATCATTAGCTGCAAGTATCCTTTTGTTTCCTTCTAGTTGTGTAGCCCGCCTTTGAAAGATGCAACCCTTAATTGATTCTCAGATATTGCACTCATAAAAAATAATGCTCAAATTGGTGCACAAATTGCGGCTGCGTTGTGTCAGAAAGCTTAGGGCGTCATAGTTGAAGCTTTAATCTACAAAGTGTGCCTGTGCAGGTTGAAGCTTTGGGAACTAAAGTTCATGGTTCATTTTATTTGGCTGCTTTGCAGGTTTCCACTTATTATCTTAAACACAATTCTGTGCAGAGTCTGTGGATGTTCTAACTTAATCAAGTGGCAGAATCAAGTCTGGTATCTCTGGATAAATTCTTTTTTTTGGCCAAATTACACACCCTAAGGATAATCAAAAGCATATCTTATATCTGTCTTTAGAAGACGCAGAGAGAGAGTTTCCTAGACACAATAGTGTTTCCGTTTAAAATTGAACTTATAACATAGCCGCGATATATTGCAAAACGTTGGTTGATGACTGTATTTTATTTCGTATACGGATGTTTAAACGAGGCGTAATCACCGGAAGGTTGAAATTATGGCATATTTCCTTTAAAATAATATTTGGTAATAGTGCTCCTGGTTTTCCTGGTTTTGCGGAGCGGCGCCACCGCCTCCTCTGCTTCCCGTCTGCTTCCCCTGTCTGCTTCCCCTGCTTGCTTTGCCACCGCCTCTTTCCCGACTGCTTTGCCTGCTTGCTTTCCCGTCTGCTTTGCCTGCTTGCTTTGCTTTGCCTGCTTATGCTTCCGGTAAGGGCGCCTTATGCTTGCTTGCCTTTCCTTGCTTGCTAGATGGAGATGGCGTCCGGCAAGTCAGAAAGCAGAGAGCAGAGTATTCTCCATTTTTTAGTCCACAAGCAGAATTTGAAGCAGAATTTCTAAAAAAGAGATACGTCCAAGGCGCCCTACGACTGTTTTAGATCTGGAAAACAGATGTCGGAGACGATTTCTTATGAGCAGCTCTGGATTTCTTAGATTTCAGCTCGGGAATCTTCAAACCCTTGGCAACAAAGGCGCACAAATAAAGATCAACAAAAAAAGACGAAGCCATCAAATTGTTTCTGTTGCTTTCCACAAGCAATAGACTCGCCAATGCCGCTGCAGCACATTCCTGGCCCTGATTGGGCTTCGATTCCAGCAATTTTATCAAATGCGGCATGCACCCTGCATCGCCCAATTGCTTCCTGATCTCTGAACAGGTTGCAACCATAATTTCAACCTTCCGGTGATTACGTCCGGGAAAGTGCACCTCTCGGAATATTCCCTCGGGAATATTCCCTCGGCCGCAGCCAAAACGGCGGCGGACAAGCGGCTTCTCACGCCATGCCGGCGGGCGGAGTGAGCTCAGAAATTCCCCTCGAGGAATTTCCTCGAGGTGCACTTTCCCTAGTACATAATTGGCCTGGGCAGGAACATTGTTTTGAAGGCAATTTTAAGGGAGTACATGCGTTACAAAGGGGCACATGTTAAAACCACTAAATGTTGGACATCAATAAATGTTAAATCCACATTATTGCCAATCCTGAACCTTAATTCAAAGAGTACTGAAGTCCTTACAACCAAGATACGCCCATACTATCTTTGTTCGATTGGGGCTGAAAATCTTAATATCCTAGAAATGAAAACCCTTCTAGTATTTGGGTTAGAAATAAATTTTTTTGGGCTTCAATATCCAAATTTCTGTAAAACTAGGAAGGGTTTACCATGTTGAAATTTCCTAAAACTAGGAAGGGTTTACCATGTTGAAACGCGGAAGGGTTTCCGCCAAAAATTCTTGAGAATTTTTAGATGGATGACAACCACCATTAATAAATTCTAGGCAAGTCAATGAATGCAGCTATTTTTGAAAGAACCCGTTTTTGAGCTCTTCATTCGGCATTGTGGATGCTTGCGATTTATCTAAACCAAAGCATACAATTCGAAAGTGTTTATTTTTTATCCGAAAAGGTTCCCACACTCATATCAAGTAACAAAAAGCTTGGTTTTTTTTCTTTGAAGCCGTCTTATTTTGCTCAATTCTTTGCAGGCCAAAACCATCTCAAATGCATCGCGCCTAAGCTCTGCTTTGACCGCTGCTTCATCGCATATGCTCAATGTGTTTGATCTTAAAGCAGTACTCTTCATTCGGTTTCAAAAATATGTTTAATTTGATCTTGTAAGCGGATTCTCTATTCTTTCTCAGGAGCAAGAAACTAAACAAGCGGGTGCCATTTTCTTCGCTATCTTGGAGTCATAAAACATAGTCTTTTTACAGCGGCTGAATGTGAGGATTTTGTAAAAGGATTGACAATGGTCTTTAATGCAGCAGAATTTGGAGCACAATCAAGAAGGGTTTTGGGGTGGGTATTTGAGCTGCGGCTTTGAGCAGTCTGAACTACTCCTATCCCAGTACAAGGTTATTAATTCTTAACAACCTGGCTGGGATCATATCTCAACCGTTTCTTGCAGTGGTGTTATCCACCAGTAACACATTTAAGGGCGCATAAACACCTAGTTTATTATGCCAAATGACATAAACACCTAGCTTGTTATGGAAACCATCATAAAGCTCTCGCACCCAGTCCGTTAAGGCGGATAACACATACAAACTCGGGTGTTATGCCCCACTATAACAATCTTAGGCATCCAGCCCTCAATTGTCATAACCCCCTCTTTCCACTCTCTCTTCTCCATCTTGTCCTTTGATACCATTTTTTGTTAGCAATTAGAAGATAAATAATTGCATCCAATTTCTTGAACAATATCTAGCATAATAACAGAGGGTCGTTTTTGTAATTTTATACGCTTTTTGGCATGGTCTTCCTATGATTCTGGTGTTGTATTCATGGAGGCATACTAAATAGTATTTCTAGAGTGCGTCATTTTTGGGCCATTGATTTGGATTTTTAAACAATCTAAAGGCTGTTGGTGTCATCACTCCATTCATATACATAAAATCCCATAACTTTTGTCCTCTGGACCTTGCCTTCTCATACTTGTTGTTGCTGGCGGATTTGTTTGGTGCTACTTATCAGTATGAGGTCCTAGCTTTTGTTATGCTAGGTATTAGAGATTGGCTTTTGTTATCTTTTCCGGTTTAGCACAATGCCTTTTTTCTTTTACAAGCAAAAAGCATTGACGAGCTCTCAGGCGATGTTGGCCACAACATGAAAATGATGCCCTCTGTTCTTGAACAGAAAAAACCTCTGGGGTTCCGTTTCTGCCATATCTATGTCTTGGTTCTGCCATGCTTCAGCAAAATCAGATAACCCTAAAAAAAATAAAAAAAATCCGTTGCTTCATCTTTGGGGATCCATTTCTGCTATAGTCATCTCTGTTCAACAAAATCGGGCAACCCTAAAGAAAATACAAAAACTTTCCATTGCTTCTAGAAATGATTCGAAACTCAGAAAAAGGCCAACCTTCCTGTTCAAGTTTCGTGGCCCATTTTTATTGCCCCGGGGAAAGCAAGAAGCATATTTCTGTTGATGCTCTTAAGTTTTGAATAATGCCAGAAGTTTGTGGTTCGAATTTGGGGCTCCAACCATGCAGATGCTTTTGCACATCCTTCTACCAAAGTGTCTTCTTGCCAAGTAATGGATTTGGACGCACCATTCTTTTTGCCCTCTCAGTCTCATCTTTGCATTGATGATGGCTAGAAGTTCTCTAGAATGCCTTAATTCTTTGCAAAACATATCCCGCACGATGTATCTTACACACAGTTCTTTCATTTGACAAATTCCAAGCCGATGATCTTTATCCGGTCTAAAAATGTGTAGTATAATAATGAAAATAGATTATACCTTTGAGAAAGCTTTTGCAAATGCAGAGATATCAGTAAACCAGAGATTTCCACGAGCTGGATTCCTATATTGTATGCATGAGACCAGAGGAAGTTAAATATCAGTGGAATAACAAGCCTTTTAGAAGCCAATGCAATTCATGTTTAACTTGTTTTTAAGTTGCATGAGGGTCAAACTCATGCTGGGGATCTGATAGCAAATGGATTGTGTAGTAATTATCATAAGCTGAGGTGATAATTATCAGAATGATGGAAAACAAATGTAGCATTTCTTGTCTTTGGAGTGTGTAACCCTTAAAGTTTCTAAGCAGCATGCAAAGCAAGGATTCACTAAGTCCATCTTCACTGTTATTCTACTGAATTAAGAGCATATGAGGTGCTGGCTTCTATTGAGAATTGTCAACGTTGCCATTATCACCAGAGCAGACAGAAGTGCTGATTGAGGCATTTGCCTGATAGCAACTTCGACGTCCATAAGATTTGGTATACTGAGTTTGGTAGTAACTTAGAGGTATTTAGACTGTTTGAAGAAATGCAGCTTCAGGGTGTATCACCACACAAGTTTACCTTTATCACCATTCTTGGCACTTGTAGTGTCTTAGTTAATTTGTCAAATGGCAAGCTTGTCAATGTGCATATTATTTCAGCCAAATATTACCTTGATGATGTTGTAAGCATTTTTGATATAGGATTGGCTGCCTTTGATAGTGGCCATGCCATTTGAACCAAATTTATTGCTATGGGTCACAATAATTGCCACTTGTACATTTGGAGACAAGAAAAAGAGTATATTAATTAGTATAATTGCGTATCATGGTGCCCATGTTACCATTTGATTTGAATATTGCACATTCTGTTGTCTCACATTCTACCTGATGTATTATTTATAGATGTATTATTTACAACATCTTCTGCAGATTCGACAAATCACGATATACAACAAATATTGTATACAAACCTCTAAGTGTGAGTCTAATACTTAAAAATCACAACTTCTAATTTCTCTTTGTTCTCATTGACATCTTCTACTTTCTTTCTTCCTTTTATTTTTATCTTACTTACTTACATCTTCATCCATGTAGATGGTGCGTATTTTGGTCCCGTGGTATATCTTTGGTCACCATGTCGCCAAATGCCTAAAGGGTGATAGGAGCTACCACATCTCCCGTGTTACTTATGTCATACGCGCTCTTGGATCATGGTATGACTGAGAACGAAAATACCATGCTCATGTACATGGGGTAGCAAGTGTGGAAATTGAGGAGCTCATTGCAATAGCTCAAAGAAATATTTAGACCTTGATAAGGTTGTCAAGTTGGAGCTTTATCCAACTAATTGATGACTTCTGTTTGCTTCGTTTTGGAACGTTGTTTCTGTGGATCCTGTGAGAGAGGTAGGTGGAGGATGATACATGTATCTATTTATTGGGTAATGTAGTGCTTTGACTAACCTTCGATTGTTTATCTTTTTTATCAAGATGAGAAACATACACCAAAGCAATGGCTCAATTAGTGTTTTGGTAGCAAAAGAACTCACTTGCGTTGGAAATGTAATGGAACACTTTTAGGGTCTACAAATCATTTCTTCCGGATCTGGTATCGGGATTCCATTATACGAGCCTACAATGAGATGAGTTGTCTCATGTGCTTGATAGTCATGGAGACATCATGGATGAATCAATGTCACCAGTACATTTCACTTTTAATTCTAAGATGTTAACGGAGAAAAAAGATATCATGGGAGCATCCAACAAAATACAACATTAGTATCCTTTGATGTGCGCCATGTGGAGATGTATATTTAGAGTTCCATCGCTGAACTAAAACATCAATGGCCAAGACAAGATTTTGTGTTTTATATATTTTTGCTTTTATTTTTTATTGATGTATTATTTTAACTACTTCTAAGAGTGACGTTTTCAACATCAATTTTGGATTTGTCTTTCCAGATTTTTTGCCTTCAGAGGTAGATTAAACTATCTCCTACATTCATTATAAAGCATTGTTTTATCTATTGAAATCCATGAACCCAAATGCTACTGGCATTATACTATTTCAACAAAAAATTTTACAAAAGCAAATAACGTCAAAATTTCACATATAGATGTTTGAGGCAAATATTTACTAGGGTGTTAAAGGCCAAGGAAAAGCACATGCCTAGGAAATTAGCCCGGCAATGCCGGGCACACGTTTACTAGTATTAATTAGTAAGAATTCGTCCACCAACATGACCTCCATTAAATAGTTGAACCTTATTGTGATCAAGCTTTGATCTATGATGTGCCCCCATGGCACCCGGACTTAATTGGATCTCCAATTTGGATTTGAGCCCTGATTTCCATAAACCAGATAACTGCAAATCCCAAAATATCCATCAAACCCATTGTCAGAAGTTTGTAAGCCAATGGAAAAATGGAACAAAGATGAAAGCTGCAAGTTGGGGATGGAACAAAGATAAAAGCTACAACTTGAGGAGTCATTGTCAAGGATCATAGTTGAAATTCATTTAAGAGTGTAAGAACTCATGATTCATTAACAATTTTAGTTGGCCAACATGACATTTAGTTGACCATTCATGAGTATGTACAGTCTCTAGTATGTCATTTCATCTACCTCTATGCTTTATAATCTCATACCATGTCATTTGAATTACAAATTTTGCATTGCATTGTTAAGGATTGTGGTTGAAATTTGTCTAAGAGCGTGTGATTTATTAGCAATTTTATAATCCATACCATACAATATCTTATATAGAATCTTTGGATATGACACGAGCCATGGTGAGGCTTTGGATATGACACGAGAAACCATGGCGAGGCAGAAAAGGCATTAAAAGTCTTTCTAAACTATTACTTGGTCATTGAGAAATTTAGTGTTCTTTCTTCATCGACAATTTAAAAAAAAAAAACCATTTGCCAACATAATCAAACTCATGTGTAACTTTTAACTCTCCATTGTTTCGCTTATTGTGGCAATAAAAAGTGGCAAATCCAATTAATTTAGCATTTATGATTGCAAGATTGAAAGTTCTCTTTGTTTTTTTTTTTTTTTCAAGTCATTGATTGCTCAAAACTGGATACCTTTCTTTTTGGGTTGCCCCTAGGGGGGCAAACCCTCGTTTATGTGGATATGTGGGCATATTCAAGTATATCCGGCATATACCTAGCATATCTTTGATGATCTGCTAAAACCGGGCTGGCTGTAAATGCTCATGGCCATTACGATGGAGGAAGCGGCGAAGGAAGATTTGAGCTCACTCTTGGATTTACTCCCAAAATCACAAATCGAAAGTGGACAAAGCTAGCTTCGATTCTTTATGCCCTTCGCATGATCAGGTCACGGGATGTTGTCTAGTGAAGTCCGCGCGAAAAAAAAGGGAAGATGCATTTTAAAGGTGCTAAAACAAAGATAAAAATAACGTTGGAGCAAAGAAAAGAAGGAGAGTGCAAGTTGGAAAACAGATCCGCAAGCGTAGAAAGGTTAGATTTGAGAAAAGTTATATCAGCCCCATCAATGGAGAGCAAATGGGCAAAATGAAAGTGGTGTATATGGGCCGATTGCGCTTCATTTCTAATCCAAATGCCCGAATCAATACAGGATTTTTATCCTTGCAAAACTTTGCAACATGTTGAGAGCACCTTGTTGTTAGCGGTTTCCTTTTGAGATATCACAAAGAATCTGTAAAAATTGTTTGCAGCTGCCATGGAATCATATTCAGTCCTAGGAGTTTTTGTGCGCCGCTGATTGTAGGGTTGGGATTTTGCACAATCTTTCCCTTGTTAACTTCCAAGTGATGATGAACATTGATGTAATGAAATACACGGTGCAAATCCTTGACTTCCATTTCTTTTGAACACCTTCATACTTTCACTTGATACATCTCCGAATGTTCATGCTATCTTTTTTCAGTTTGAGATGACAAAAGGGGGCCCTGGAAGTTACAAACTTAAATTGAACTCATCTGAGATTGATGCTGAGATCCACACGCTTCGGGATGGCGGGCTTCTAGTCCAGGTTAGTTGTTGCTACTAGAAATTTTTTGTGCACCTCTTTCATAGCCACAGCTTG
Organism: Isoetes taiwanensis; assembly: GCA_021234155.1. Taxonomy (NCBI): domain Eukaryota; kingdom Viridiplantae; phylum Streptophyta; class Lycopodiopsida; order Isoetales; family Isoetaceae; genus Isoetes; species Isoetes taiwanensis. Next base: position 121,988 of record JAJEKV010000046.1, read on the forward strand.
GTTTTGTCATCCACTAAAGCATATGTTAAAATACAAATATCAAAAGCATTGGTGAATTCCCTATTGCATGTAATTTAATGTATATGTTCTCTCTGTCACCGGACCGATCTTAATTGTTGGCAGCTTTGATGGGGGAACAAACCATGTTGTATATGGTGAAGAGGAGGTCTGCTGGGACATGGATCCTTATTGATGGCCGGACATGCCTACTTCAGTTGTCGGGAAGAAGATATGATGACTATTAAGTATCGAGTTCAAGTATCTTGGTTGTTTAATGTATGGTCCTTAATTGCAGAATGATCATGACCCTTCACGCCTTACTGCTGAAACACCATGCAAGTTGCTTAGGTTCCTGCATCTGGTATAGTTCACTTCAAGTTGACAGAGGGTCAGGCTATGCTGGTAAGTGGTTAGGCCTTTCTTCTTGCAGGATGATAGAATGTAACTAAAAGTTTATTTTTTCGCAGGCTGGTGATTTGATTGGGTTCCTGGACTTGGATGAATATGGTGAAGAGGAGGCTGCTGGGACATGGATCCTTATTGATGGCTAGACATGCCTACTTCAGGTTGTCAGGAAGATATGATGACTATTAAGTATCAGAGTTCAAGTATACTGGTTGTTTAATGTATGGTCCTTAATTGCAGAATGATCATGACCCTTCACGCCTTACTGCTGAAACACCATGCAAGTTGCTTAGGTTCCTGCATCTGGTACAGTTCACTTCAAGTTGACAGAGGGTCAGGCTATGCTGGTAAGTGGTTAGGCCTTTCTTCTTGCAGGATGATAGAATGTAACTAAAAGTTTATTTTTTCGCAGGCTGGTGATTTGATTGGGTTGTTGGACTTGGATGATCCGGCTGTAAGGAAAGCGTTACACTTTGAAAGCAACTTTCCCGACGGCTTTGGCAGCCCTACACCAATTCCCGGCAAAAGAACATCAACGTACGTGCAGCAAGCATTAATGCACACATATGGTGCTAATGGGATATGAACATGATATTGATGAGGTGATATTTCTGGGCAACACATATTTGCAATTTTTTACTATGCTTACAAAGTAATGGTTATAGAACATTGTTTGAGAAATCATATTGCGTTGCTCTTTCTTAAAGCAGGTGGTGTAGACACTTTTAAATTGTCTGGATGATCCACAATTGCCACTTCTTCGGTGGCAAGAGTGTATGGATGTGTTAGCAAACAAGGCTTCCAAAGCAATCAAGGCGGAGGTAATTTATCTACTTGTATAATGCCCTTTTATGTCTCTCAGATAAATTAACTTTTCTTACAATCTTGACAATAACCGCAGCTTGATACGATATTTAAAGATTATGAGACCTCATCCAACAAAAAGATCGTGGAGGTGCGACTTTCCAAAGCCAAAGTCTCTATGCAAAGACTAGAGGTAATGCTTTTCCTTAAAACATTCCAAGGCATTGCCATCCAAGTGAATTAATCTAATAGATTGATTTACTCTTTTCAGAATTGTATCATTGCAATAGCATGCTGGATTGCACAGCCGATCTCTTTTTCAAAATGGCAATGGATCCCCCTGAGGTCACATCTGCTGCATTCCATGCTTGTTTAGATCGGCTTCTACCTTGTACCTTGCACTTTGTGCTTAGAGACTATAGACACTGTATATTAATCAAATAAGCCACATCATCTACAGTATTTTCTTGTGCATCTTCATCTCCTTATAGTGACATATCTTGCACTTTGTAGTATGAACTTTAATTCCAATTCACTCATATATGTAATAAGATTTCAGATGGAACATAAATATATTCTAGGAATACTGTTAACGTTGGCAGAAAATTTAAGTGCTTGAAGTGGTACTTAACTTCTCTGATCATTTTTATATTTAAGTCTATTCATCATTGGATGTGATTATGCCACCGTTTCTACGTGAAAGGTCTTGATCAACTATATATAAGGGATAACAAAGTGTTAGCGCTTGATAGCAACAACAAACATGTAAGCAATTAAGTAACATTAAGAATATTTGTTTATTTGCTTCTATGAATATATAATTGTAAGTTTGCTTCAGTATACATCCAATACGCTACACTATTAGGGATACTTATTGCTATGCATTTTAGCAAAAAATATACCGAATTCAAGACGCCAGGTTGAGGGAACAACCCACTTTCGCGCTTTGTTTATAAATTTTTGGGTTGCCCCTAGGGGGGCAAACCCTTGTTTATGTGGGTATGTGGGCATATTCAAGTATATGCTGGCATATACCTAGCATATGCTGATGACTGCTAAAAATTGGGTCGCAGTAAATGGTCGGTCATCCAGCCCCATTATCACACGCTACACAAATGCTATCCGGTCGGACTTTGCTATGGCTTACGCACCTTTGATTACGCCCTACCGCGCCTTAGTCCCGGGGGCGAGTTGAGCACATGTTTATCCCTTCCTTATACCCTCTAGGGCATAATCTCATCTCCCTTAATCTCAGCTATGCAATTCTTAACGATTTGGGAGATTTTTGCCCTTCTTTCTTTACCGCTCAGCTCATCCAAAAAGCATGGTTTCATTAATTAGAGAAATTTCGTTTTCTCGTTTGACAACCGAAATAGGTTGTGGTCACCGGGGGATGGTAAGAAATGATTCCTCTCTACCAAAACCAAGCCTCAATAATCCTAAGTTCGGCTTGAAAAAAAACGCGAATTTAATTTGACACTGTGCCAGTAGGCCAAAGCTGGCATGACAGTAACCGAGGGGTTTGAGTAGCATCACGAGTGGTCGTAAGGATCGCCATTGCGATTCTAGCGAGAACAAGTGAAGGCAGAATACAAGAAGCACATTGTGTGCTTCGTGGTCAAATTACCATCTCGGGGATGTATAATCGATGTACTAATCGCCACGCGCACGATCTTTTCGAGACTATTTTTTTATCCAATTCTAAGTTGAGATAACACAAAAGCATAGTGTACAAAAGTTGAACACATAATCGAACTGAAAAAGCATAACTCATATTGAACACGAAAACAGTGAAAATGTAAACACAATGTTATAACAAAACTTTGTACAAAATGCCCAAAGACAAAGGCGAAGGCTATATCATCGAAGTCTCAAATCTGGTCTGCGGATCAATACCATGTTGTTCAAAGAACTATTCTTGCAATATGCTCCTTTCCAATAGCAAGGGTCTGTGACAGGTCCATTTCTGTATATCCAGTTGTTTCTGGGATGTCAACATCCATTGCCCGTGCTGCGTTCTGAACACGCTCTGACATATCTTGGCTATTAAACAATTCGTCCGCGAATTGCTTTCGAATATTCATTAGAAGGTACCACCGCCTTTTAGGTGAAGGGTCTGGGGAGGTTCTCCCCACTTGGCGGCGCCCGAAGTTTCACCATACTCCAAATTAGGAAGGGCCTTGTCCAGTTGCTTGTCCAGTTGCTTAGTTAGCAGTGGCATTACGGTGTCCAAGTTCTGGTTCAGTGCTTCAAGCTTCTTGAAAGTTGGATCAAGTTTTGCCTGTGCCTTCTCAGTCTGCTTATATCGGTTCCGGGTCTCCTTGATCCTTTCTTCAAGCTTTTCTTATCCAGGCCTTCTAGTATCCGATCCATGTTCTTGAGATCCGTTCCACCTCGTTATATGAATATCGGGCTTGTCGGAACCTTGCTCTTCACGTTGCTCATCTTGCTCATCACCTTCCTCTTCCATGTCGGGCCTTGCCATTTTCTCTAGAATCTCGAAGAAAGATCTAAGGAAACGGCATACCTTGTCGTCAAACTCAAAAGCAACACCGCTTTTTCCTTGCATCAACGCTACCCTTGAGGCAGTTCGCTTTGAGAAGAAATCCAAAACGCCAACCTTCTAATGGTACCAGCTCCTTCACTATAATAATAGACATAAGAGGTTTTTGCCGGCTCTTGAGGGAAGTCGCCTTCCATAGCTGCCCATGAGAATTTGGGTTTACACAGAAAGAACTCCAAATACTTTCTTTTTGTTTTTGCATCTACATCGCCGCCAGTTATCGGATATTTTGGAAAGAGTGCTTGCTGGCGCTTTAGTGACTTGAGTCAGCGTAGCTCCAAGTTGGGTTTAACGGGCAAAGACATTTAACGCCACTCCGTTTATTGTCACATGGTGACATAACACCGAATTCTTTTATATTTTTTGCTCTCCCATCCTTTCTCTTCATAAGCCCCTAGGGAAACATGGGAGCTACCTTGTATCCGGGCTAAGATCAGACAAACAGTTTGGCAAATGTACCGATCCGAGAAAACACAATATGGTACACTTTTATGTGTCATGCCCGCAACTCAAAAAAAACTGCGGTATTTTTTCACATCCCTGTGGTGGAAAAACTACGCATGTCTACAAAAATCAAACCGGCATTTTCCGACAACCGGCGTGCATACAAGGATGCCACTTTTTGTTACGTACGCACGATGTTTTGCTTCTCTTTTTTTCGGCCTCATCTGGCCTCATTATAGCAACAATAGCTTCAAAAAACTATGCAGCAGATTACCTTGGATCCTCTTTATTATAGTTTGCTTTGACGTGATTCGAATGTGGTAATGCGCAATATCCGAGGAGACGTTGCTCGCATTGTACTGAAAACATGAAGCCAACTCTTCAAAATTATTGTATAGCTTCTCCGAGATAGAATGGGTATGATAACACTTCACGACGATGAGTGAAAGTGTTACTCGATGTCTAGAGCCCTCCGACCGCAATTAAAACGCCCCGTATACCCTGGCGACTTTCAAGAAAAACCTTGCCCCCGTAAGATTTCGGTCCATCAACTGCTTACCTCAAAGATTGTTCATTCCTCGTAGGTTTCTCGTGAATGTCTTGTTGAAGAATTCCTTTGAAGGTTTCTCCGTAATTCCCCCCGATCATCGGTGAGCTTTCGGCTTGCCCATTTGTTGACAACTTTCTACGAGGTTTAGACCAGAGAATCTTGCATAAATAGGAAGCGCTTCTCATCCTTCGGTTCCTTAACCTTCGATGTTGTGGTAGCCACCTGACAAAATCCTGCGAAGTCTTTGGTTAGGATCGCGGTGGCGATTTTCCCCGAAGCAAATAAACAAAAAACATACCTTCCAGCGGATGTCACTGCCAGTTCTGCTAGCCCTTGTGGAGGACATCCGAATGCCTTGGCCGGTTTCTTAGTTGTTGGAGCTTTTCTATCGCTGGTTCTTTTGTATTGTTTTTATGCGACGGCGTCGTAATCAGATGGAAATCGAATGTATTCTTTGTTGGAGAGATTACCATTTAATACACGACTTCTTCTTTTTAAATATGCTTTCGCAAATTCCAACCTTTGCTCGACATTGCCCACGCATGTGCATAAAAACTGTGCAGCAAAAATGCTGTGATTACCAGAAATAATATAAAATTTCTTGTTTGCCAATTCTTCTGGGCGCGACCAAGTGACTAGTTTCCTGCAAGTGACCGAGATACACTAGTTAGTGCAAGAAATTGTTCACGAAGATCGCGACCGCGATCCGGTTGAGCATATTTATATATGTAACCAATATGACAAGAAAGAAATAAATATGATGTAACAGACCTTGTTAAAGGATCATATGGAACGAGATCGGCAGGTGTAAGAACCTCCGTCGGGTATTTCTTTGCTTTTTTATCAAGAAACCGTACATGGTCATTCGACCGACTCTATATGTCATATTAGCGGGAGTGGTTCGCAATCGAAAATGCTAACCCTTTGGAACCCGTTTACACCCATTGGGTAATATCTTTTGAACTCCTCGAGCTTGATGCCGCCTCCCCGAGCTTTTTTTTCTTCATCCGGATTAAACTTCAAATCTTCCGCATTTGGGGGATCGGAGTTCTCCCAGGGCAATAAGTGGCTGGTAGGTGTTGCTTTAGTGGACGAGGAAGGAGGTAGAAGACGAAGGTTGCGCGACCGTCATCCGCGGCGCACCTTTGGAATCTTTATCCTGAATGGCGGGATCCTCTTTGATGGCTGTCCTTCTAGTGCCTCGGAGTCTCTGGCGGGAGCAGTCAAAAGCATGACGGGAGCTGAAGGGTCAACTACCGCAGAACAACCAACATTTCTTTGAGGGGCTGGCCATTCTTGTCAAGGAACAACAACATTTGCCTCTATGGGCACTACAAAGATCCTTTGGAGTGGATGGTTCGGCCAATAGCCCCCCAAAGGGCCACGGATCTCTTCTTTGAAACAGCCCCGAGCGGGTTGGTGTCCATCCTGAAGGCAGCTTTGTTGTCTTTAGTAGCCTTCAAAGCGGCCAGAAGGAGGTTTCTTATCACCGAAAAGACCTTTTACGCACATGCTAAATCCAACAAGTATATCCCCCTGTTGCACTTTTATACCCGGCAAACTTAAGGAATCATAGGATGGCAATATCCAGCCAAATCCCTTTAGCACCGTGGGCATCCCTTGCCGCTTTTGTCGCTTTGTTGACTTTACCGCAATCATAATGGATGGATCATAATTCTGCCATCTCAAAACGCACTCGACAAAACTGCAGCCCTTGAGTATCTTCTAATACCGCAAATTATTGCATCCCTGCATATTACATTATTTTTTGCCTTCCCACATAGCAATAACTATACTTAGTCGCCGTAATCTTCCGGACCCTTCCCATTCCTAAAGAACAAACACAAGTCCTTTCGGGCGGTCTCGGTGACATGAGGTTTTGCCCTGTGAGATTTCAACACACCACTTCTGCGCTTTTATCGGGAGTGACAATTCGATTGGTTCTACATTAGGCCCGCTTTGAATAGTTCGAGGGCGCGAAGCAATTGAACACAAAAGTTAGATGCACTAGTATTGGAAGAAGGCGTTTCCTGGGATCGCGGCCGCCGATCCGATTCATCGATTGCAAACTAATAAAGGGTGTTCGGCCACCATTATTTCGGGCAAGAAACGCCGCCGTTCTTTACAAACAAACGAAGTATTACGTTTTTATATAAATTGCTTTCGCCACTATCGCGGCCGCGATTGTCTTGAGCACTACCTTCGGAAAAGAGGGAAGGTCGTGGTCAACTATCATGACATCGATAAATGCACCATCTAACTATCCTAAAAGACATGGCCGGGTTATGGCTTATACCTATGCTATAAAAATCATGGAAATTACCTTCTCCGAGGGGCGTAGGCGCCGGTGACATGGTGGCGCTTAGAATATTTCGGATGGCTTAGAAATTTGTCAAGGCGCTAGAAATTTTCGGGCGAGGGTGATTCTAAAATGAACGCATACGCTTTTATAGACATCGCCATTATGATTGGCTTCTTCCTTTATGATCGATACCATTATGATCAGGCGGCGCTTCATTATGATTCGGCCATTATGGCATGGCTGCATATTCCCCATTACCCCTTAAAAGCAACTTGATAAACAGCGACGGGGCGGTGAACGGAGAATTTGTGTGAGTGGATCGTGGGGCAGTTGGAAAAGGACACAGAAATCACCCACGGCATGTCGGTTTAAATTGGATAGGGACAGGGGACATTAGGGCATAAAAAGGTCCCGCCCGAAGGACACCATTTTGAAATTCAAATCCATTTCGAATGCGGTAAGACCCTCCAACAATTTCATTGTTGCAAAGCTTGGGAAGGAGTTGTTCGAGGCGCCGGAGTTAATTTGAAGGCGCTATGTTGGATTACAATGGCGCTCTGATGAATTTCAAAGCATCCAAGCATATTTGACGTTGTAGAATTCATTGAAGGCCAAAGACAGGCAAGTTCATTCATTAAACTGTGTTTTCAGTTAAATCTGCCGCATGCACCCTTTTTTGTGTCTGGTAAATCAAATCCCGTTCTAATTTGGTAATATAGATTGCCTGCATCAACAATTCTTAAGATGTTCCTATTTATAGGCGTTGATGTCATTAATCTTCCTCTCGTTCTGGTGATCCTTAAGGCTGGCTTAATCATCGAGGATCGCTGGGGCGATCTTTCCGAACATATTCTAGACTAAGGTACCATTTAATGCTCTCCCATAAAGTTACCCATCGGGGGTTATTGATTCATCTACTTCTCCTTGTGTCGTCCCCTACATAAAAGGCTAGTACTATTAGGATCGCTGAAGGCGCATTTTTGCTAAAGATAATCTAAACAGCCGCATGATAATCTAGACTATGGTATCGCTTGCTCTAGGAGACTATGTTACGCTGCTTGCTCCAGGCACGCATACAATGTAGACAGTGTAATCGCGCTCTTAGAAGATCGCGATTCGCTGATCCCGCTAACCACGTCCTTGCTTGAACTTGGTTTGTCCGGGTAGAACGTGAAAGTGCTCGCGGGTCGCGCGCGGCGTTTAACCGAGCAATAACGTCCATTGTGCTTTGAACGCATGGCTGCCCCGAGGTCCATACTATTCCATGGAGTCAAAGTGGGCGAAGGAAAATTACATGCCGACCAAGCACCAACTTGCCCTTGCCGAGAGATAGCATTGTAGTGTCTATGGAAGTTATTCTCGGCCGGAAGCATTAGTTTGCCATATCCGAACCGAATTTACAACACTTTCGCGGATTCGCGAGGGAGTTTTATTTTGTGGCAAGTAGGTGATAGCTACCCCTTACACAAGAACCCAAATATCCACACCTGCAGAGATTAAAAAATTGATTGGTGGGCTTGCAAGCACCGGAAAGCCCTTCGATGAATAACATTCGAGGCATTTCAAGGGGGCGAGCTAGTAGAGAAAAAGTTGCACACTACTCCATGACGGCTGCAACATTTAAGTATGCCCTGGGGTGATCATCTTCATTGACCCTAATCGGGTTGTCGACATGAGATTGGGAGAAGACTACTTGGCGGCAACCATAATGAAGACATTCCCTATGCGGATAGGGTCACCATGCGATGCCAAGCATGTCTTTGAAATGCCACAGGTTGCACGACCTAGTGAGGTGGCCATTGCCTTGGTGTTAGTAGACAATGTTGTTCAACACTCAGCAAAGACCGCGAAACAGGCAAATGGTTGAAGCGTAACCCTATGCCATGCAAATTGAGCCCTGAGAAAAAGGCAACAAAGAGGACGTATTGAATGGTGAACCGGACCCCACGCTCACCTCACGGGGGCCACTAAAGGCGAGAGAAAATCACGGCGCCTTCCATTCTAGACTTTAAGTTCGCTTTCATCATGAAGATAAGATGCGCGCCAAACTTTCACATCGGCCAGATAGCGTGTATCGCGTGGGTTCTATTGGAACTTGGCGAGCTGCATTGGGACCACATTTGTTTTCAACATGTTAGACGCCCCGCTCCGCGAACGGCCGGGTCCGTAAGCCGATGCTAAATAATAAAGGTGTATGCTTGAAAGCATGGCATAGAGCCTATGGTATACCAATGTCCACATTCTATAAGTGGCTTAAGACTTTTCCTTCTTCGGGTCACAGAAAGGCCGAAAGCATGGTAACACGGTCAAGGTTGCACCAAGAAAGGGAGAGAAGGGGATGCACACACCAATATCCTACCGGCGGAGCTCTCCCCCCAAAACAAAGGCAAATTGGAACATTATTCAATGTTGTGTATCAATACATGAAGTACAATGATATAAACAAAACAGTGATACTAAGAATAGTATTAGGAGCCACCCAACCACCTACTAATAATAAACCGCTACTTAGTTAGGAAGGTTCATCCACATAAGGTGCTTTATGTCTTCGAGATGTAAGGCCGATACATCACGCCTAGCAAAGAAGATGGGTGATCTCGATATCATATATCTCGACACTCCTCCTTGATGAGAGGTCACCATCTCCATGCTCACCCCCTCCTCCCGGAGATGAGATCCGAATTTATCAAGACCAATACTTAAGGAGAGGTGTCGCTTCAAAGAGCTCTCGAGCCAAAGGCTTAGTCAAGAGATCTTAGGTATTGTCCCGCTTGGAAGGGAACATGCTCAATTTTCTCATGTTTATCGCCCACAAGGTCCCTTACAAAATGATAATGCTTGGGAACATGCTTAGATTTTGATGTCGAACTTTCGAGAAGCACCAATCAATGCCACCTTTGTTATCCATGAGCATCCTTGTTGGTCCAGAGTGCATTGCCCAATGCCGCAAGAAAGTCCTTGAAACTAATGACCTCAGGGCTTTGAGATGCCGCAACAACATCGCCTCCGGTGGATGAGAGATACATGCCCTTGTTTCTTCTTTGATCCAAGCAATGGCAAAGATTGGCAAGCGTAAAACAAATGGGATGTGGACACCGAGTTGTCTATCACATCGCTAAGTGAGGAATCACTATATGTCAAGAATGAAAAAGCATCACTATTTGCTGCGATATGTAAGGCCATAATCACCGGTGCATCTTTAAGTAGCTTAAGAATGTGCTTGGCCATTTCCCAATGCTTATGACACGGATCCGCGAAAATTCATTTAGAGCTATAACAAACAAATGCAATATCGTCTGGTGCAAACCATGCAATACATGAGGCTGCCAATCAATTGCGAAATGGAACTTTGCCATAGAAAGACGCTCAAAGATCGATTGTGGACAATCTTTCTTAGTGAGAAGAGCAATCGAGTCATAGGAACTTTTAGATGGATTGCAATCAGCCATGCCAAAGCGCCAAGCATTTCTTCAATGTACTTCTTTGAGAGATATGAAGAATCCCATTTTTCCGGCCTCTTGCAATTTGCAAACCCAAACAATAGCGTAGCTTCACCCAAGTCCACCATTGGAAACTTAGCAAAGAAGCTTTGTCTTGAATTCAGCAATGTGCTCATTATTATTGCCTATGAGCAAGGAATCATCCACATACAAAGCAATGATGAGTAAGAACTTGCCTTGACGACGGATGTAGACATTAGAATCAGCCTCAATAGGCTGGAATCCTTGGTCTTTGAAGAAAGAATCTATGGTCTTGTACCAAGCACATTGATGCTTGCTTTAACCCATAAAGTGCTTTCGTGGCCAATTTGCATACTAAATGCTCAAGACTGCCTTTGACATAACCCCGAGGTTGCTTCATATATATTTCTTCATCAAGTTTGCCATTAAGAAATGCTGTTTTGACATTTGTATGCTGAAGTGGTGAATATGCGCTGGGAAGAGACCGAGAGTCTTGACAAATTCGCAGACTGCATGAAGAACACCTTCGGCGGCATTGAAGCCCTCCGGAGAAGAGAATAAGATCTCTCCTTCATTGCAATTATTCTTCTTTCTTAGATCCTTACCCAATACTTTCCATGCTTTTGCAGAAATCTTGCAAATTGGCATCGACATGGATCTCAATCGTGCAATCACTTCCGCCAGGAGGAGATCATGATGAGGAAGGATCTTTGGGATTATCAAAGACGAGCACAATGCTTTCTTTGCAGGTCATTCCGAGCCTCAAAGTCCTATGCAAAAGGGAAATGAGAAAGCTAAGAAAAGAAGAATACCAATAGCGGCAATGCCTTCAAGGGTGTTGATAAAAAAGGCTTGACAAAAAAAGCAAAAGGGTTTGTGACTTTTGCAAAGAAAGGCAATCATAAAATAGCAGAATGTAGGAAGAAGATGAAGGATCTTGAGCACAAACTGAAAGCTTTGGAGACAAACAAAGCTTCAGCCAATGTGGCCCAAATTGTTGAAGAAGTGAGCGTATAGCCAATGTGGTTCCCACGCAAACCGGATTATGTCTATCTTTGTAAACAAGTGGCAGCCCTCGCTCTATCAAATTCATCATGGATTCGGTGCTACAACTCATATTAGTTGGCACAAAGATTGGTTTGAAAGTTTCAGACCTACCTCTTCCAATCACATTGTTCAAATCGGCGACAATAGTGAGCATCAAATCTGCGGAATGGGTGACATTCAAGTACCCACAAGTCAAGGTTGCACCAAGAAAGGAAGAGAAGGGGATGCACACACCAATATCCGAGAGCGCAAGCTCCCAAAACAAAGGCAAATTGGAATTGTATTCAATGTTGTGTATCAATACATGAAGTACAATGATATAAACAAACGGTGATACTAAGAATAGTATTAGTTGCGGGTTCACCCAATCGCCCACTAATAATGTACCATTTATTTAGTTGGGGTCGGTGCTCAATGCCGATAAGGTGCTTTATGTGCCGAAAGGATGTAAGTGCTGATACATCACGTCTAGCAGCAAGATGGTGATCTCGATATCATATATCTCGACAACACGGGCACGAAAAAGCCGAGGCCTCACACTCTCGCCGGAAAGGCCATACCGTCTATGTACATCGATGAGAATGCGTAGACGATGCCCCAATGTGATCCAAAATCACCTCGGAAGGGGTGAGAGAATGTGAAGAGGCTCCCCCGTCCTAACTAAAAAGGACATTCTTCAAGAGGTGGGCGCCAATGTGATGGAGATGACGGGCAAGCACATCTCATTCTTCATTCTCACGCGGTGGAAGCAAAATCATTCGTGAGGTTGCAATAGCAAAGAGGACAGCTTTCTCCAAGTGCAATACGTATTGTAATAAAAGAGAAAATGGCTAAAACCGAGAGATCCACGCGGAGAGAAGAGAATTGCAGATGGAAAAGGAGTTGAACACATGATGTCCCCAAATCTCTTGTAGGAGCTTGCATCGGTCATGGAGAGCTTTGTCCCATCGATCGCCCGGACCGGGCAGCTCACTATCATACATGATAAGATGGACCAAAACAAGACTATGATTCCAAGACAGCCGGAGAAATTAGCCAAATCGGTATGGAGAGGTGAACGCTTGAAAGTTAGCGTGGATCGGTGCACTCATGCATGGCCATGGCACGGGTGCCTTAGGACATTTCTCACTCGATCTTTGGAAGGATGATTCAAATTTTCATGTTGGTTCCTTGAATCATGCTATCAAAACACGGAGGACACTTAGAAGACAATTGGGGTCATTTGAGAGAAGAAGCTCACTCGAGGGCATGTGGGAACCAAGAGACTCCTAAACAGTGCGGGGGTTGAGGACCAAAAAAACAATTATTTGGGGTAGACTTTGTAGCACCTCCTAAGCAAGCGGCGCAATTTAAGAGGCTACCTAGGGCGGCTCTACTTCCTGACTGAACAACCAAGGCAGGCGAGAACAAGAACGAGATATCTCTTCTCTTTACCTATCCTATCTTGTGTGGTTGGGTGTTTTGATCAAATACAAAGTTGGCTTCATGATGGTAGGCCACACTCATGATGACATTGATGCTTCTTCGGTAACTATTCAACGTTAACGTTGTGTCGGATGCTCTAACTATTCGCAACTAATGCAACTCTTGAGAATGTAGCACAAAAGGCACAGACACCATACCTTGTTACCGAGGTTCCCGATTGAAGGGGTTCGTAAAGGTTACATTCTCGATAAGAAGGATCGTTTGGTTGGTCACTTGGAGCCCCCGTTATTCAAGTTCTCGCATGAATGATGGGTGGCCATTAATGTATTACAAGATGAGACCTGGTCATAGAGAATGGTTGCCGGAAAAGGGTATTCGGATGTGGAAGCGGGTGATGACAATGGTTTGCCAAAGATAATCGATTGGCTCCAAGACTGTCGTGCCATATGCATGCCTCAAGGACATAGGAGCATTGAGGTCAGATCCATTCGCGAAATACATTATGCATTGGGCTAACATCTCCGTGGCTGGTGTGAACTTCGTGGTCTAATACCTACATGAACCAGGTCATGGACTACCCGGGTGAAGTGATGCGTGTGCTAGGTGAAGTACCCCCGCAATCCGTAAATTCAGAACTTCGCCCCAAACAAGGCAAGTTGTGCTTCAAGAGCCCGAATCTATTCAGGTCGATCGATATGATGCCCGCCGCCTATGTTGGGCCCGCATAAGGATAAACCCAAGAATGCGGTGGAGATATTTGACCCATACCAAGATGTACGAAGGTATGTTTCTTCTTGTGAGACCGCCCGGATGCATGTCCTACATGGTTAGCGATGTGGAAGAGGATCCAATACAAGATCCCCCCTCATTATAACGAGGTTTTTGTTTCTTGGTGGGAGCCCGTGGCTAGAAAGGCACCCCCGCACGATCAACAATATCGGATCTGGCTGCATAAGAAGGAGGCCGAATCTAATGACACCACGTTATCGGCCTCTCAAAAGCGATAGACTATGCTTGGTCCGTGGAACCAAAGCCATTACAAGGTTGTGATACCTCCTCTTGTAGGAATCCGGCCACAGAATTGTTTGCTAAAGAGGCATCCGAGGATGGAGATGAAACTTGAGTCTTACGGGTACATTCTGACATTTCACAAGAGAATATTTATTATCCATAACATCACTACAATAGACTATTTATTATTTATTACGCCTTGCATTTTTCATCTTAACACAAGAGCTCTTACACTATAACATGTTGAATGTGTGATTCATTCATCTTCGGGATCGTAGTAGTGATCCCCGATATCTCATAGCTCATGCGCGCCGGGAAGCCAAATCGGATGGATCATCACGAATTGACGCAGGCAATCAATCTCGGCACCCAAAGCTTTTTCTTCGCAGGTAGGGATCAAGAAGAAGATGCCCATCTAGGCAACCAACAAGATCGAGTGGCTCATTGAGCACTTGATCGCCTCGATGTGGTGAACCGATGAAGGCGAAAAATCCATGGGAGATGAATGAACTTTAGCCCCAGGTGATAGTGAGGGTAGAATTATTGGGGTAGACTTTACCCCAATTATTGCGCGTGTATAAGACTGTTCTATACATACAAGTATAATACATCTTTTTGTGCTATTACATCCTTACATAGTTTATAGGTGCTCATACCATTATTACATCATAAACAGATACAGTAGTCATCACTGATAACATTGATTCACTCATCATCAACATCAAAGCTCGTGATGCTATTCAGCTCATAGATCTCCTGATCAGGAAGCCAGTAAATGTGGACTTTAACACGAAAGTGAGCTTCCCCGCAAGCACTAGCAGGACCATCAGCCTTAGATTGGAGCCATGGATCAAGATTGACACCATTTCTTAGCGATTCATTCGGATCATTGTAGCTCAAGTAGCACTTGAAAGATCGGATGTGCTCTGGACGAGGCATCGAGGAAGCCATGGAAGATGAATGATCTCTACCCCCGAGTCAAGCTGTTTTTATAGTGAAGTGAAATTATTGATGTGAATTATTGGTGTAGAATGTAGGGCCATTATTGGGCTTCTACAAGTATCATGTACACGTACAAGTATAACACATAATTTGTATGTATATGTGTATGTTAATTACCTCATGTTTGTTGGGCTCGAGAACAAGGTGAAAGTATTCGTGCTTGAGCAAATAAGTTGTGCTTAAAATTCTCAAAATTGCGTTATTTTATCCAATTAATGAAATCATGCTTCAAACAGGTGACTATAATGCTACCCAGCTATGGACGCCGGAAAGCTTCGTTTTATTCATCCAGGTATGGATTCTTCCAGGTATAGGATTTCTGCCTATGGCAAAGGTAGTATTTGTCTCAACACTCATTGAATCAGTAAATTAACTAGAATAAGTATATGTTAATTACTTTTTTGTTAATTGCAAGTAGTTGCGCCCCATGGATGCGGCTATCCAAGTGCATGGAGCTGCAAGAGTAAGTTATAATTTTGAACTTGCTCATATATGTGCGGCACCTAGGACCTTGCGTGCATGGAGCTGCAAGAGTAAGTTATAATTTTGAACTTGCTCATATATGGCGGCACCTAGGACCTTTCTTCTCTTCGCGAGATGGGCGGATGAAGTCCATGTGGTAGATATAGTTAATGCCATTTCCCTTTGCCCGAGAAAACAAGAACTACATCGTATGCCACAAAAAGTTTAAACTTCATCTTATGCCAAAAGTTTCAACTGGCTTGGCTGCTCTTTTAACTGCTACCTTTTTTTAGCTCCATCCATCCATCCTGGAGACTGAGAGTTGATTGGCTTTGAGGTATAGCTTTCCTTGTGGTCCTACAGATCCTATGCCAGCTATATTATATTTACCCTCATCCATGTGGGTTTGTGGCATATTCCAAGTATATGTCAGTATATGCTCGAAAATATGACTTTGAAGTGTGATTTAAGCCATTTCACTCTCGGGTCACGGAGGGCAACCCTCCGTGCGCAGCACCTTGTTTTATTAGCAATGTCTTTTCACTATATTTTCTAAATGTCTAACAAATAATTATGATCGTTCATTGGTAATGTGTTATTACAGATATGGACGGATTGGGCATGGGTTTCTAAAAAGAGGGTGCGATGCCACAACCCCCCCACTGTCGATTAGCATGTTCGTGCCTGATAGATCAGTTTCCTATATGGGCTTACATTTTAGGACATTTTTCAAAGTGATTGTAGACAATGGTGTCTATTGAGAATATTACACACTAGCACTTCTGGCGATAACCAACACACCAAAAAAGGGCGGATCCTTCATGAGCCCCAACCTCTAGGAGGCTTTATCTCATACCCCAGGCATCCAGACCGTATTAATTCCTCCTCTTCCTCGAGATGCTTGCCCTCAAGCATGTGAACACACCAATGTTGCCACATGAAATTGAACCTTGGCTCTGATACCAAATATAATGCACTAGCACCTCTAGTGATAACCAACACACCAGAAAGGTGGATCTTTCATGAGTGCAACATGCATTCCACAAGGCAAGAAGATTGATACAAGCTAGATCGCGAACGGTAAGTGGAGCAAGGACTAAAACACGAGAGCCTAGAGACAAAACCGCTTCCATGACCATAGCTGAAGTCGAAGTTGGTAGCATTACATTTGGAACTGAGGCATGGACTGCTGAAGCACAAGTTCAAAGAGGAGGTAGAGCAATAGTAGAAATACAAGGATCAAAGTCAAAAGCAAAAATTAGAGGTGACGTAGAAACTAGAGTTGGAATTAGAACTACTAGATGTAGAATAGGAACTAGAGGAACTAAAGCCAATAATGGGATTAGGAGTAGAAGGAAAAATAGAGACATCATGAACAAGATCAAAACTGGTGCATGATTTGAATTAGAAATATGTACAAGGGTGGAAGTGGATAGCACCTTTGGATCTATAACAAGATCGCGAATCGCACATGCATCGAGAACTTTAAATGGAAATAGATCTGACTCTAAATATGAAACTGGAAGTGGAACTTGAGTAAAATCATCAATAGGATGAGGAAGAGACATATAACTATCTAACTATGTTTGCTCCTGGATGATGGCATGATGCTCCTCATTCTTGCCTTGCATCCCTGGAAGCGCACAATGCTTCAAGCATCTGAGTTATGCCATTGCTCTGGTGTAGCTGCTTCAACTGCAACAACATCTGTTCTCTAATCTCTCATACTAAAATTTGAGATTCTCTATCATATCGAGGACATGCATATGTTCTAGATGGCTACCTACAACCATGACTATAGCCTAATTTCACAACAAAGCAAACTTGAATTCAAGAAGGAGATTCCGGCCCAAACTCTCACGAGCCTGCACTGAGAATACAAAAATACAAGAGAAATACGCAAAATGTCCACACAAATATGATATATCAAAAATAGGTATGTACAACAGCCGAAAGAGCAATCAAGAATGCAAGAACTCGAGCTAGAATGCTCGATGGGAAAACAAAAGAGCAAGAACTCGAACTAGACAAAGAGGCTCACAACTAGCGTTGAGCCAGAATGGTCTTGCTATCCTCGAACTCCTCTATTTAGAGTGCTCCATTGCATATGGTGTCTATTGAAACTTTTTTTTTCCTTTTTTTTCTTGTTCCTTGCTAAGCAGGCAAAAGCTTAATCTACCATTTTCCCTATTTTTAATTTTGTCATGAACCTATGCAAAACCAAGGGAAAATATAGGAGAAATATGCAAGAAATATACAAAGAGTACGTTAGAACACTGGAAATACTTGATAGATTAGAGTAGAATACAAGGGCTTAATCTAGAAGGTTCAAGATTGGCATTGAACCGAAATGGTTTTTGCAATACTGGAACTTTCAAATATATATACCCCTAGCCTTGTGCATGCTCACCACCTAGTGTCAATGCATGTTTGCCACTTGGCTAGTGTGCATCGCCACCTAGGGTCAATTCATGTTCGCCATCTAGCTAATGTGCATGTTTCCCACTTAAATATCATACACTATGAGACATGCATAATATGTACAATGGCAGCGTGGTTGTTAAAGTCTAGGGCGTGCATCAAGGTGATCATGGGTTCGAGTCCTTGAAGTGACATATGACATCTTGAATGATTATGATATTTTGTATACACGACGAGTTCCACAAGTTGCAATGCAGGTAAAAGATGAGCCTACACCAAGAATATGAAAATACAAGAGAAATATGCAAAATATCCACTACAAATATGATACATAAAAAATAGGTATGTACATAAAAAATAGGTATGTACAGATAATAAATAGGGAAAATTGTTAAATAAATAATATAAGAACCCGAGCTAGAATCCTCGAGAAGAGGGCAAGAACTCAAACTAAACAAAGAGGCTCACAACTAACTTTGAGCCAGAATGGTCTTGCTAACCTCGAACTGCTCTATTTATAGTGCTCCATTGCATGAACTGGGACTGCACATGGTCGTCACCTAGCGTAGATGCATGCTCATCACTTGGCCGCCATGCATAGTGCCACTTGGCAGCTATGCAAGATGCCACTTAGAAGAATATGCTCCATATAATAGATCCTTAATCCTATGGTCATTGATGAGCATGAATAGCATAGTTGGCAAGACCAATGTGCACATGTGTGATGGCCATCAGTAGCGTATATGGTCATCCACACTTACCACTCTCCCCCCTTCCCCCTCCCACCCTTTCCATTCTTACAGTTGGCAAGACCAATATGCACACGTGTAATGACCATCAGTAGAATATATGGTCATCACACTACATCCCTCTTCCATGGCGAGCTACAAGTCAAAATTTGTTGACCTCCTGGATCAAAGATGACCATCAATGGAGTATATGATCATCACACAACAAACACACCGTCCCCCCCATGACTAGTTCCTAGGACTAAAACATGAGAGCCTAGAGGCGAAACTGCTTTTAAGACTATAGTTGAAGCTGAGGCTGGTACCATTACAATTGGAACTGAGGCATGAATTGCTGAAGCAGAGGTTGAAAGAGGGGCTAGAGCAATAGTAGTAATACATGAAACAAAGTCAAAAGCAAAAATTGTAGGTAGCGTAGAAACTAGAGTTGCAATTAGAACCACTGGATACAAAATAGGAATTAGAGGCAAGGATGGAGTAGGAACAAGAGTAGAAACTAAGCCAACAATGGGATTAGGAATGCAAGCTAGAGTAGGAGGAAGAACAGAGCCAGCATGAACAACATCAAAACTGGTGCATGATTTGAATTAGAAATATGAACAAGGTTGGAACTGGATGGCGCCTTTGGATCTATAACAAGATCATGAACCACACATGCATCGGTAACTTCAACTAAAACTAGATCTGGCTCTGAATCTAGAACTGGATCTGGAATCTGAGTGAAATCATCAACATGATGAGGAAGAGATATATAAGTATCTAACTGTGTTTGCTCCTGGGTGGTGGCATGATGCTCCTCATTCCCACCTTGAGGCTTATAACACAATGGTTCAACCCTCTGAGTTATGTCATTGCTCTATTGTATTTGTTTCAACTGCAACTGCATCTGTTGATTCCTCTCCTCTAACCTCTCTTACTGAATTTTGAGATTCTCTATCTAGACACGCTTATGTTCTAGATGGCCACCTACAAACATGACTATAGCCTAACTTCAAGGCAAAGCAAAGTCCAATTCGCAAGAATACGAAAATACAAGAGTAATACACAAAATGTCCACACAAATATGATATATTTAAATAGTATGTACAATAGCCCAAAAAGCAATCTAGATTGCAAGAACCCGAGCTAGAATGCTCGAGGAGGAAACAAGAGAGCAAGAACTCAAACTAGACAAAGAGGCTCACAACTGGTATTGAACAAGAATGGTCTTGCTATCCTCGAACTCCTCAATTATAGTGCTCCATTGCATGAACTGGGACGCACATGGCTTAAATGATAATAAATAATGTAAGAACCCGAGCTAGAATCCTCGAGAAGAGGGCAAGAACTCAAACTAAACAAAGAGGCTCACAACTGACGTTGAGCCAGAATGGTCTTGCTAACCTCGAACTGCTCTATTTATAGTGCTCCATTGCATGAACTGGGACTGCACATGGTCGTCATCTAGCATAGATGCATGCTTATCACTTGGCCGCCATGCATAGTGCCACTTGGCGGCTATGCAGGATGCCACTTAGAAGAATATGCTGCATATAATAGATCCTTAATCCTATGGTCATTGATGAGCATGAATAGCATAGTTGGCACGACCAATGTGCACATGTGTGATGGCCATCAGTAGAGTATATGGTCATCCACACTCCCCAATTCTTACAGTTGGCAAGACCAATGTGCACCGTGTAATGACCATCGCATAGAATATATGGTCATCACGGTACTCCCCCCTCCCCTCCATGGCGAGTTCCATGAGTCAAAGTTTGTTGACCTCGTGGATCAAAGATGACCATCAGTGGAGTATATGGCCATCACACACACCCCCCAATGAAAGTTGGATCAAGAATGGGAAGTGGAGCAAGGACTAAAACACGAGAGCTTAGAGGCAAAACTGCTTTTAAGACTATAGCTAAAGTTGAGGCTGGTACCATTACAATTGGAACTGAGGCATGAATTGCTGAAGCACAGGTTGAAAGAGGGGCTAGAGCAATTACTACAGGAAACAAAGTCAGAAGGAATTGAAGGTGACATAGAAACTAGAGTTGCAATTAGAACTACTGGATGCAGAATAAGAACTAGAGGCAAGGATGGAGTAGGAACAAGAGTAGAAACTAAGCCAATTATGAATAGAAGCTAGAGTAGGAGGAAGAACAGAGACAGCATGAACAACATCAAAACTGATGCACGATTTGAATTAGAAATATGAACAAGGTTGGAAGTGGATGGCACCTTTGGATCTATAACAAGATCATGAACCACACATGCATCAGTAACTTCAACGGAAACTAGATCTGGCTCTGAATCTGGAACTGGATGTGGAATCTGAGTGAAATCATCAATATGATGAGGAAGAGATATATAACTATCTAACTGTGTTTGCTCCTGGATGGTGGCATGATGCTCCTCATTCCCACCTTGCATCACTGGAGGCTTATAACACAATGGTTCAACCCTCTGAGTTATGTTATTGCTCTGTTGTACTTGTTTCTACTGGAACTGCATCTGTTGATTCCTCTCCTCTAACCTCTCACACTGAATTTTGAGATTCTCTATCTAGAGAGGACATGCATATGTTCTGGATGGCCACCTACAACCATGACTATAGCCTAACTTCAAGGCAATGCAAACTCCAATTCGCAAGAATACGAAAATACAAGAGAAATGCACAAAATGTCCACACAAATATGATATATCAAAAATAGTATGTACAATAGCCCAAAGAGCAATCAAGAATGCAAGAACCTGAGCTGGAATACTTGAGGGGGAAACAAGAGAGCAAGAACTTGAACTAGACAAAGAGGCTCACAACTGGTGTTGAACAAGAAGGGTCTTGCTATCCTCGAACTCCTCAATTATAGTGCTCCATTGCATGATCTTGGACTGCACGTGATCGCCACCTAGCATAGGTGCATGCTCGTCAATTGGATGCCATATAGGATGGTGCCACTTGGCGGCCATGCAAGATGCCACTTAGAAGAATATGTTCCATATAATATTCCTTGATCATATAGTCATTGATGAACATAAATAGCATAGTTGGAAAGACCAATAGAATATATCTAAAAGGCTAAGAGCTCCACTCCATTTTAGTGCGCACGTGTGATGACTATCAGTAGAGTATGGTCAATACAAATTTGTTATTGAGTCTCTCTTATTTGTCATTTTTTTCAAGCCTTTGCTTTTTGTCCATCTTTAGGTCTTATTTAGGGACGAGCTCCATGGAGACTAGAGGATACATCAGTAGTTGATCACCTTCACTCGGGCTCCAACAAGGTCCCAAAACAAATGGTTTTGTGAGCACGAGCACACACTCAATTGGAGGAGAGAGTTACTTAGGTATAGAGATGGATACTGCAAAGAAGCAGAAGAAGTACCATGTAGAGGGTCCATGGGTGTCTCGGACTCTTGGTGCTCGTAGGGTGCATCCTATTGACTAGGAGGATGAGGCGACATGGGAGAGGAAGAGGGTGCGGAATCATCTGTGTGGTCAGCCTAGGTGTGGCATGCCAGAGTCTTTTCACTATCAAAAGGAGACTCATTTCACAGCCAAATTGCACGTGCAGGTGGTTGTAGAGAGCATTCTCACACGAGGAGCTAACGATTGGACATCCATAGGGAGGAGCACAGAGGGTAGTAGACTGAGTTGAGGCGCTTGCTTTACTGCACGATGAGGGAAGGAGTGATATGGTACTATCTTTTTATAATTGAACAGCTCTTGCCTCCTGACAGGTTTTCACCAATCAAGCACCACATCCACATATCGCTATGCATGATCTCACATAAAAAACTTGGCTCCAATATGCCATATACCTTCTTAGGCCCTTTTACCACGGTAGTCTTATCTCTAAAAGTCACATATTTTATCCAATGATGTTTGCCACCTATTGTCTTAAAAGTAAATCATTTTCCACTACAAAAATAAGACACGTCTTGTTTAGGTTCGGAATAGATTTGGATATCAAATGGAGTCTTATTTTATTCCGGGGGATTTCCCGCGCTGTAAAATAAGACACATGTTTTATTTAATTTCATACTTTTCCACTAGTATTTTAGTGGTGTCATATTTTATGACTATCATTGCAGTGGAAAACCTTGGAGTCACAAATGGTATCGTATATTGTATATGACACCCATATTTTGCGACTAGTGTGGAAAAAGGGCCTTAATATTATTTAGGATAGGAAACAAGTGGTCTAGAATGTCTTCGATATGTGCTTTGAAAGATATGTGCTTTGAAAATATTCTGCTCTCATGATGGCTTGGCAAGATGTAGAGATATTTCAATGGTCATGCACATGAGAAGATGGAAAACCCATTAGATAATATTTTGGGAAATTTACCAAAATAACCCTAATGGATGACTTATTTCTTGTGCTTGTGCTTGTGCAGAGGGATCTTGTTATAAAGACCCACAAAGAAGAGGATATACAGAGTTAGCAGATGGGCAGAAATTAGTTTGAATATGAGCTTCCGGATTTGCTGCTTAAGGTATTGAATTCGAGACATTTTTTGTTCCAAAGATGCAAGTCTTTTTCCGTGAACAAATAGGCATATCATGCATAGGGATATGGCCTCAGCTCAAGCTCAAATTCAGCAAGATATTAATGTGATCCTGGCTAGTATATAAGAAGCTTTAGAAGACCAGAACAAAACGGACGATCCAGATAACAAATTGGCATTTACTCTGAGAAAGTGCTTGTGTAGAGTGATCTTGTTATTGAGACCCACAAAGAAGAGGATATACAGGGTTAGCAGATGGGCAGAAATTAGTTTAAATATGAGCTTCCGGACTTGCCACTTAAGGTATTGAATTCAGGACATTTTTTGTTCCAAAGATGCAAGTCTTTTGCCGTGAACAAATAGGCATATCATGCATAGAGATATGGCCTCAGCTCAAGCTCAAATTCAGCAGAATATTACTATGACCCTGGCTAGTATACAAGAAGCTTTAGAAGACCAGAACAAAACAGAGGATCCAGATAACAAATTGGCATTTACTCTGAGGCAGAAAGACCATTGCTGAAATCTTGGGCGAGAAGTGAATCAACAAAGTGGAGCGGGGAATAGCACAATCAATTATGCTGCAGGCCTTCAAAAACTCGAAGATGAGACATTCATCTAATCAGGTTTTTTTTTATTTGAATTGAATATCTAGTAACACACAAAACAAACAAGGGAAGGGTGATACCATTATCTGCATGATCTGGATGATTGATCTTTTCATTCTTTATTATCATTAGCTATAAATACAGATCTGTCGTTGTAAGCTATGAAATTGGACGGTTTCTCTGCACAATGCATCAGTTTTATCAGCATAGTATATGCATGTTATGTATGAAATTAGGAAGGTTCTTTAGATGCTTTATACTAATACAAATCTGAACTATTAGGCAGTGACTATATAAGCTGGTGGATTGTGCTAATATAGTGTAGTTAGAATATTTCAAGATAGGTTATAAACACGGACCTTTGGATGCGTAATGTTATGTTGCCAGTAACCACTACATATTCATAGCTCCGGAATGGAGCTCTAATCAGTTCTAACCAGTTTAGTTTATGGTTTTTGCAGCCTAATGATAATACGGACGAATTGAACATTTAGACAGTTAGTATGAAAATCCACAAAGGCATTCATTGGCTTCTGCAACGATCTTAGGCTTCTTGCAGGAAGCTCCTCAAAAGCAAAAACAAAGAAGGAGGAAAACATGATAGCTATGACAGACTTTGGAAGAGCAGCAGATGGAAAAATCCAAAATCCAGAATGATGGAAAAAGGATGAATGGCAGCGGGGAATCCAAAATCCACACGATGGAAAAAGGATATGGCAGCGGGAAAAATCCAAAATCCAGAATGATGGAAAAAGGATCTGATAATAATACTGTGCATTAGTGAGATTAAGGTTTTTCCACGAAAACCCTTCGGGGCGGGGTTTTTTAATCCTGATAGTAATCGGCGTCACTAATGTAGTCCAGGTCAGTGCGACTTTATTGCCGCTGGACACCACTATTGGGCACCAAGACTATGCACAATAATTGTAGAAAAAGGAAAGGAGCTAAGTGTCGGGACAGCGAGGAACCTCCGACCGACCACCACGATAGTGCGAGTACAACCCGCCGGCTGGTATTCTATTTCCACATTCGAGTTCTGGTGCACCAAAAACTGAGGGTTCATAATCTGATCCATTATTAAAGGTGGGACAGTGGAATCCACAATGTGTATAGCTGAAAGCTGTTGATAGCGAAGCATTCTCGCATGGCCACGATGCCGGTACTAATAGAAACCAAGAAAAGCCTTCAGAAAAGGCTACAATATACCAGCGTGATATGCTAGTAGCGCCCTTTTGGGAGCTCGCCCATGCTACATCAGTCCAGGGGCCTTAGGGCACAAGGGACAATAATTTCTATTCTATTTCTCAAAAAGCCCTTTGTATTTTTGAAATTCCTAAAATGGGCTTAATTCTTAAGTATTTTCCCAAATAGCCCTTTGTAATTTAAAAATCACTAGAGATAAGCCTATTATTCCAAAACTAGAAATGATCGAAGACAACTAATTTAATGCTTTTACAAAATAGTATTGAAGGACAAGCTTTGTGGGCATCGTGTGGAGAAGCTGCTTCATACCCATCCAGATTACTTGTAGAGCTCATTTTGCTATTGATATGTTGGAGCTATTTATCCTCCAAATATTTAACTTCTTGAAAATAATGAAATGTTGCCTCTGCAATATGTCATCCTCCTGAGGGCCTAAAAGAAAACGGGATAAGACAGAAGAGAGAAAAGCGTGTGTACAAGTGCACACGTTGTGGTAATGTCGAACAAAATGAACGCAGTTGTAGAAATCCTATTTGATATTTCTGTTGCATATTTTTGTCTTAACGATTTTCTGAAATTTATTTTCCAAATTATTGTCTCTATAAGGAACACTTCCTCTGTAAAAAATGGTCCTCCATGTAAATACGTGCTTTGTGGTGATTTTTTTGGATACAAAGGGGTATTTGGAAAAATACTTAATGGGAATTTCAAAAATACAAATGGCTTTTTGGAAATTAAGTGAACAAATAAGATTATTTTGGTAAATTTCCCTAATATTTTTGTAAGTTCGATAATTTATTCTGTCTAACTTATCAAGGACCCCGCATGGTGGGTTGAAATCTGATAGAGAAATTATTTTAAACTTTGGCTTCAAAATCATAATAGCATTAGAACTGCTATATCACCGCTAATGTTCTATGCTTGAAATAACTCTTGCAGGACACAGAAGTATTTCCTACAGAAATTGGATTCTTGAAAATACAGCTGCGTCAACTCTTCAAGAAATAGGAGCCTTCATGTAGAATCATAAAACAATTTAAATCCCATCTCATTTAGAACCATTCTATAAGGAAAGCATAATGTTTATACCTGCCTTGTCATTGATTATGAAACTTATTAGTACTGTGCAATACAAGAACTCTATGGACAAGAAAATTGAAATTTGAATAGTTTAGGAGCACTTCTAAGTTCCCTCCTGTCCAAGCTATCCCTTTCAAAACTTACCCATCTCTGAAAATTCTGAATTCATATGCATAACACATAAAAGAAGATGAAGTAGAGAATATGATGAACTGCTTCTTCAGTTGAAAAAAGGCAACAAAACACTGAGCACTGCAACCAATCCAGAAGGGCATGTACATAATCTCCCTAATTGGAAGCAAAGCCCTTTTCTTATTCTATTCCTAAACAAACCGTTTGGCTTTAGAGAAAAACATCAAAATAAATCATAAAATTGTATAATGTGACGAAAATCACTTCCCATCAACGCCTCCTGAACGTTTCACAGTTCTTGTTGCTGTACGCATTGTAACAAACTCCTCTGCTGCAGAAGGATGTATACCAACAGTGGAGTCAAACTGAGCCTTTGTTGCACCACATTTTAAAGCAATAGCAATTCCCTGTATAATCTCAGGTGCATCAGGGCCACACATTGCTGCTCCTAGCACTATGTCTGTCTGTGAGTCAACAATAAGCTTCATAACAGTTTTCTCTTGTCTCCCAGACATTGTATTCTTCATAGGATTGAATGTAGATGTATAAACTATAACATCACCTTTAGCTGCTTCAAGTGCTTGTTGCTCTGTCAAGCCAACCACTGAAAGTGGTGGCTGGGAAAAAACAGCGCAAGGAACATTTTCATAATCTGGCTTAGATGGCTTGTTATTAAAAACTGTTCTCGCAAAGCAAGTGCCTTCCATGAGGGCCACAGGTGTCAAATTGATTCTGTTTGTAACATCTCCCACAGCCCAGATGCTGGGGACAGATGTCTGAGAATACTCATTGACCTTGATGGCACCATAGTTATCAAGTTCAACACCAACTGCCTCCAAATTCATGCCTTTTGTGTTCGGTTTTCTACCGACTGCAAATAACACAGCATCAGCTAAAAGCTCTTCTCCCTTGTCGGTGGAAACACGCAAGCCACCTTCTACTTTCTCAATCTTTGTAAGATTTGTTTCAGGATGCAGGGTAACACCCCTGTTCTCCATGTTTCTTGCTACAACAGCGCGCATTTCCTCATCAAATCCTCTCAATGGTAATGCTTTCCTGTAAAATACATCCACCTGGCTTCCTGTTCCATTGAAAATGCCTGCAAATTCTACTGCAATATAACCACCTCCTACGACAACAGTCCTTTTAGGAAATTCTTCTAAAGAGAGGGCCTCATCTGAGGTTATGCCATACTCTTTCCCTGGTATGTTGAGAAGGACTGCCCTACTTCCAGTTGCTACTAAGATGTGCTTCACATGGAACTGTTTAGTCTCACCATTAACAAATTTCACTTGCACGGTATGTGGATCAATTACTTTTCCATGACCCTCAAAAAGTGTAACCCCAGAGCCTGCAAGCATTCTCTTATACACATTATTCAACCTAACAATTTCCTTTTCCTTGTTCTCAACTAACCTTTTCCAATCAAACTTAATGTCCCCCTGAATATCCCACCCGTAGTTTTTAGAGTCCTGGAATTCAGCACTAAAAGCAGAACCATAGACAAGAATTTTCTTAGGCACACACCCACGGATTACACAAGTACCTCCAACTCCACCAAGACTTTCAGAGCTAACAGGATTGAAAGGGAGTTCACAGACTCCAACTTTAGCTCCAAAAGAAGCAGACATACGGGATGCCCGAACACCCCCACTTCCGGCACCAATAACAAACAAATCAAAATCATATGCGGCAAGACCATTTTGAACATCCACTGGGTCTTCCATTGTGAGACAAAGTTCAAGCCAGAAAATGCAATAACTGAAACAGTAAAAACTAACCCAGATCAGAGATTCCTGAAAGCTTCAAGTCGTGACTATTTATATGATGAGGCCCTTATATTTTATACAAATTGCGGCGCCATAGCTTATGAGGGCAGAGTTTCGTTTGCTACTTCGCCTTTTCTTTGGCGAGGTCGCGCCACGTCGAAGGCGACTTTCGGCCCCTGTTATCCGCCATACAAAATAAAATATGTTGGAAGTGTATTGATAGAAACTTCCTTGGATATTGCGCTTGTCCATTAATTTGAGATTGAGTTCGACACGTTACAAACAAAAGGCATACACAACAATTAGGAAGGAAGGAAGGAAGTATATTTTAACGTCCACGGAGGCCAACTGGCCTATGAGACGAACCAATCGTCCAAATCGTATATGTATTAGGCTCCGCGCGTCGCCCTGTTTCCATCTTAGGAACGTCAAGTAAATTGACATTCCTGTATACAAATATTTGTATCGAAGTATTCGTATTCAATCCATCCACCTGCTATTGCATGTGTTCTATTCCAATGTTCTTGTAACTTGCTCAAATACTTCACAAAAAGTGGGCCATATCTTCACTGTCCATATCGCATGCAAGTCACCTATCCACCATCCAAATCACATATTTTGTAGCATATGCTAAATCTTCAATCTCCATCTCCAAAGGTTTGCCCTTTGGGCAACTCAGAAAAGCCATGTAAAACAACTAGGACACAAATAACTATTTGTATCCAATATGTCGCGTCCATTTGACATTACAAAAGAAGCCATACAACTAGGACAAGAACTATTTGTATCAAATATGTCATGGAACTATATCTATCCACCTGCTATTGCAGGTGTCCCATTTTCGACATTCTTGTAACATGCTCCTTGCTAATGCCAGTCTCTTAACATTGATGTTATGAGTTTGACATATTACTAGAAAAAACACACAACAATTCTCTGTACATACTAGGACAAAAAAACCATTTGGGACCATGTTCTCTGGCTTGCTACCTCTGGTGAAACATGGATCCAGTTCTGGTTCTTGCAACCTATCCCCTAGTAAGGCAGTTGAATGAGGTTCCCAATGACCATTTGTGTCTTGACCGTGAGGCTTTAAGCATGTCCATTTAGACTTTTATCCTAAAAAGCTACCATTTGTTTATTATAGTTTATCTGTGAACCAGATGATGCTACGAATGTTTCCCCATGGACGTAAAAATTCATCTATCTTATCATGTGCTTTATGCATTTGTAAGATGCTTATATATAACAAGAAATTTATCACGTTGGTCTGTCGCCGCGAATATTTCTCTTTCTCAACTCATGTCTTATAAAAGAAATTTATGGCGATGGCGTGTTGCAACAAACATTTCTCTTTCTCAATCCCTATCCTGTCGCCGCGAGCATTTCTCTTTCTCGACCCATGTCCCCTACTGCCTCATTTACTGGCTAGAGGCAACGAGTGTGTATCATGAGCACTTGAGATTTGAACCCACACTATTGCCTTGTGTTCCTGTGCCCATAGAGGGTAGATAGGTTTGAACTTGGTTTTCCCATTGAATATTGATATTTAATTCAGTATAGTTGCTTATCATAAGTGAGAACTCAAGGTTGATCCTGCAAGAACAAACATCAGGAAACAAATAATATAAACACAATTCCAGCCCTTAACGGCCAAGGTTCACTAACGGGGCTATCTAAGCAAGGGGGTTATCGAGCAAGGGAATTTTTGAAAAAGACTATGTTTTGGATGAAGGAAATTCATGCACTCAATTTAAGCACTAAAGATTATCTCTAGCAATCACGCAAATTCAAGGATAAGGCTTTAAGAGATGGGAATCCAAGATCTGACAATAAACCAACTAAATAGATCTCCAAAAGGCTTAAAGATTGGGTAATCTACAATTTCAAAGGAAATAGCTAAAGAGATAATACAATAGAATAGGAATTGAATCTAGATGCATCTGAATTGATTAAGCCAGGCGGGAATCAGGTCGTTGTTGTAGAAGGCAAAATCGAAACAATGCAGATGTCTGATCATTGGTCATCGACGTCAGCTTTTGGCTGAAGTAGTCCCCATATAGTCTAGTTATCGTTGTCCCCTTTTAATAGAAGGAATGGAATGTATTTTTAACATCCATGGAGACCAACTGGCCTATGGCACTCTTTTAATAGAAGGGAGATCGCTGCCTTTTCCTCTTTCCTTTGAATCTCTATCAATAAATCTAAAGGCCTTGTTTTATTTTTATTCCACCTTTTCCTAAAGGTCAATAGTCCTAGATAATTTGGGGGGAGCACCACCATATCAATTCCTTCCCTTCTACAGAGTGATCATCCTCAATCAAGGAATTATATAGCAGATTAACATAACCAAGTCCATGATTACAACCCATCCTCGATCAAGGAATTATATAGCAAATTAACGTAACCAAGTCCATGACTACAACCCTGATTTAGAGATACCCAAGTCCAACCCTTCAAGATAAAATTTTACCAAAACCAACTATTATGCTGCATCCATAATGGTTGTCTCAAAATGTTATCTACAACATGCTTGATAATATAGAGGATCAAAGTAATACATTACAATTCCTTAAAAAATAAGGATAAGGGGAAAGGAACACCTTAGAACCCCTAAGATAAATCATTAAAAAAAACAAGGTGCTGCGCACGGAGGGTTGCCCTCCGTGACCCGAGAGTGAAATGGCTTAAATCACACTTCAAAGTCATGTTTCCGAGCATATACTGACATATACTTGGAATATGCCACAAACCCACATGGATGAGGGTAAATATAATATAGCTGGCATAGGATCTGTAAGACCACAAGGAAAGCTATACCTCAAAGCCAATCAACTCTCATTCTCCAGGATGGATGGATGGATGGAGATAAAAAAGGTAGCTTGATTAAAAGAAAGACCAAAGCCAGTTGAAACTTTTGGCATAAGATGAAGTTTAAACTTTTTGTGGCATGCGATGTAGTTCTTGTTTTCCTGCAGTGGAAATGGCATTAACTATATCTAAAATTTGCCTTTGAAGTACTTGAAGCAATAATCAAATGCTTCAAGTACTTGGTAGTAGATTGTTCATCTGTGTCAATCATACTATTGTCCAGAAATATTTGGCATCCTAGGAATTGGTGCCCTAGTGGTGCATCGCTTCTCATCTCTCAATAACCAAAAAATCTTTTCCTAACAAGGTCATCATTGTTGTTATGGATAAGGTATGTCCGGGTTGCTTTTGTGTATCTATAGAGATTGGTACTCTCAGGTCGGTGTTGCTAATATTTCACAATTGCTAATTGAGCCCATGATATTGTAATAAAAATTATACTTATTTTTCTATGATGTCGAAATGTCACACAAATCCTCTATACATCATCACATGTACATATATGCTATCGCATCTATATAGATGCTATGTAGACAAAATGAATTAATCATCATCCACAAGACTAAGGGATATTGCAATCACCACAATGAGCAAGGACTTTGCGAATAAAACAATAAGTCTCAATTCAATATGAGCCAGATCTGATCAACCTGTTTTGCATTTTACATATGTTCACTTTGGGCTTATTAATGATGCATTATATTTATGGGCAATGTTGATGGCAAACGTCTAATTTATTGCAAACACTAGAAAAATAAGTGGTTTCTTAATTCATGATGTCTGTATTTTTGGCATTATTACACCTGTACTTTTTGGCATTGTTGTATCTGCAAATAATGTATCAAAAGACATAGCAAACATGTCGTTGTAATTAAGGAAGATGAATCAAGTGAATTTTGCTAAAACAAAATGGCATCTTTGTTGTCTAATTACTCCAATAATCTATTGCATCCATATACTTTGTATAGTGTCTCTATACCCTAGCTATCAAGATATATTTAATATTTTTATTAAGTTCTAATGCCCTCGAGCATCATCTTCAATAACCTCAAATATGGTAGTAAAAAGAAGATTTGTATTGATGCAATCTATTGCAAGATGTCAAATCATTTATCATTTCATGTATCTGAAGAGGCTATATTCAAAGCTGCAAACTTAAAAGGAATGAATACTTAACAACGGCCGAGCAACACAATAATACGGGATATAAAATGCCTTGCATCACGGCCTGAAAAACCAGACACCCGATTAACGTTAGGTTGAGACGAAATAGGAATGAACAGTCTTCCATAGCCCGATTTCACTAGGGGTAAAAAGAACAAAGCAGGATTTAGGAAATCGGACAATCATTTGTTGCTCCAAAATCGACCGCATAGTCGCCACGTTATGCATTTGTAATGTGCAGCCCCGGAACTTGTTCCTTCACCAAGGGAATAGCAAAATTAAAACAAGGTGCTGCGCACGGAGGGTTGCCCTCCATGGCCGGAGGGTGAAGTGGCATAAATCATAGTTCAAAGTTTTTGACAATCAATTCAAAACCATAACCCTGAACATTTGGAACAAAATCTATTTATATTTGTTTAATATTCGATCACGTCACAGTAAAATTCCATTTGAAAGCCTTCTCTGGCTATATCTGTTATGTCTATATACAAAAAAACTCGGGATCTCATTTTTTGGCTATACAGAAGAAGTCGTAAATGCTTATCTTACAAGTAACAACAAAGACTCAGCTCAAAACAAGTTGCTTCTTAGCGTCCATTTGTACTCCATGGTACATTTTCTGTGGCTTGCAGAAAAAATCAGTTGAAAGCATCAGTAATAATGTCATAAATACGCTTTGTATGCTAGGCTTTTGGGCGAGTGACATCTCGTCAAGTATGTGAAGGGAACTTATGCTAAATGTTAAATATGAAAGATGACCTTGATCACCGCAGCTAGAAAACGAGTTGTTTTTTAACTGTTTCGTGGTCTTGCAGAAAGGCTGGGCGCTTGCAGAAAGACTTGGTGGATTTAATTGAAAAGATAGTGCCCCGTCTTCAGTCACTATTAGGGAGAATAAACATTTCAGTTAAAGTTCGTTTAAAAAGGCCATACATGTACAGCCAAGATTTTAAGAACGGGCCATTACACATATTACAGTTATTCTAAAATTTTGCCACTCACTGATGAATTATTGCCACCTAATATGGCCTTCAGGCCTCAATCTGACGGTGTTTCTCCAGCCCAACCTAGAACAACTCCTCAACTCAGCCTTATGGTTAGAATGACAGTAGATCAGAGGCCAGTTAGAAAATGCTACTCATTTATTCACATGAATAAGATGGATTAAAAGTTAGCTATACCTACAAGGATAACAATGTCAAGGATTAAAGGTCCGTACCAGGTCGATTCTCCTTTCAAAAACACTATTTGCAACATAACCATAAAAGGCTCTTCATTTATATGCCCACATTTCATATAGATCTAGCACGCACATGCTTTACAAAAAGGATCATGTACAACCCACCTGATGATATAACAATCACAAAATTGCACAAAATTTGAAGTTTCACAACCTGTCAAATGAAAAGAAGAAAAGAACAAAGATCGGATCACTGCCCAGCCAAACATACTATAAAATATCTGTAAACCACAAAAGTACAAAGCACTAAATGCCAGAAACAGAGTGGTTAAATCAAGATGATTAATGAAAATAAGACAAAGCATATTCTGCACTTTAAACGTCCTACTCATTTTAGAAGATCAATTATACAGCTGTATTGCAAATTTGATGATCTAGACTCAAGGAACAGAAGCAAAAACAACCTGCATCCACCATGCCAACATGGCTGCAAGTCGTGAGAATGCTTCAAAAGATCATGGGGCCAAGTATCAAGCCTTCCAGCTGCATCTCCAATAATTAAGCACCTTTTTTCCATGCCCATGCAACGAGACATCTCACCATCTGAAATATCTTGGACAGAGGTCCGCGGCGCTTTGGACCACTGCAACCGCTGCTCTATTCCAAGCTTAAACCTAAAATGTTTTGTATTTCGTGGAAAATTCTTTAATTTGAGGTATTTGGCTTGCATTTAAACTGGGGCATTCAGCCTCCATTATGCGCGGATATTCGGCTTACGATTTACTGGAATCGAAGCCCATATATGGAGCCTATATTTCCTTCATATGGCTTTGGTTTTAAATTGTTTGGTTTTAAATTTGTAACAGAATGTTCATTTTCATTTTGTTTTCAGTCCGTTTAAGAATTCTTTGCACATAGGCCTATTCCAGATTACAAAAATATAAAAGAATTGAGAACATTAGGCCTATAATGCTAATTTGCCCTTCCTTAGGTATACTAAACCCAGAAATCGTTAACCACTCACCATTTAAATAGTGTCTTCGACTATTTCATATAATTATTAATAATGATGATATATGCATCCATTCATGCACATACATTACCTCAAAAACTGTCTTCACAGAAGCTGCATAACCACAAATGGTCTGTTCTACTTTTCCCTATTGCCGCAGTTCTTGTCTAACATAGTCGGCCGTTGCTGTCACTGTTATGTGTAGCTGTGCACAGACCTCAATTGCTTTGTGCACTGGGTCATTAAGGAAGCTATTAATCAGCTCCTTATTTATGGCTGCACCAGCATCTACAGCTACAAATGCCTGCATCATGCCATAATATTAGATAGAATTAAAGATCAGCAATGCACTAGACCATCCGTGAGGAAAAGGAATTGCAAGCAAGAGGAAATTCGTTTAACACACCTGTTGCATCAAGATATAATCAAAACGCGGTGCCCATTTCCTTGAACCTAGACGAGCTGTGGTAGAGCAGTTATCCACCATGAATGAAACCCCACGAGCATGCATGAAAGGATTCAGTGAATCAACTGCCTCAATAACACTTTCATTGACAATCTCCGAGTATGAGTGTCCTTTATTTCTCAAGATTTCAATCTACAAACATTAGGCCATCCTAGACATAAGATATCAAAAGGGGTTTGGAATGACAGCGAGCTCGATATAATACGGATGATGATTGAACAATACCTGTGCCATCATAAGGGAAACATAAACTCCAGCTGTAAATGGGTGCAATGGACCCAAATCACCTTGTGGCCTTGCGGCACGTACTTTTTCACCAACCTTCCACATGTGTGTTTGATCAATTGTTCCGAGTGGAAATGCCGGCAAACCTTCAACAGCTAGACATACCTTACAATCTATCCTCAATTCACACTCAATTCACGCGCCTTCAATTAAGTTTTCTGACTGTACAGTTCCCTCGAGACAAAATCCTAACATATGTTTGTCTTATGTACATATTCTGGCTAAGCTTCAAAAATTGCATCTGAAATTTAGATCTCCTCATGAACTGTAAGGGAAATATGTTCATCTTTGTTGTAGCCGCCTTTTTCGTCGTCTTTATTTGCTCCGTCCCCAAGATCCTTCACTTCCATATTATGTATGCTGCTTTCATTCTCTTCAAGTTCAACTGAGTGTTCGCTTTTGTCATCTTTAATAGAGGAATATTCAACGGAGTAGTCACTTTGGATATCTTTGAATGAGGAATATACACGGTTCAAAACTCTGTTTGTTGTGCTCGCATCTAAATTGTTGTCCTTATAATATTTGACATTCTTCTTGGCCTTTTTATGCCAGGCACGAAGCGAATGCAGGATACTTTCTTGAAAGATGGCCCTTTTATAGTTGGATCCCATCTACAATAGGGTAATACAAACATGAATTTATCTTCCAAGCATTTGTAAGAATGGCATCCAGAATTTTCCATACCTGGGTAACAAGGGCATATCAGGGCAATGTGCTGAAGCTGCATAACATCTGGACGTATGACCTGCGATTGAAGTTACGAGTTGTGTTTAGAAATCTTTGCAGAGATTGGCGCTAAAATGCGTAGTTACCCAAAAGCGAGTCGGATGTAAACAAGCTTGTGGTCCTCTATTAGACATGATTTGTAGTCAAATTGCCACTGTAACAATGTATATTTGAGATATAAGATACGTATTTATTGAAGGAGCACAATAAGACGCCATAACAACACAATATGAAGATATACAAAAGCAAGCACAGATAAAGGACCAGAGTAATTATGCACTGGAAAAATTCACATGAAGCATAAAATATATGTCTCCTGTCATATCCCCACATGCAAGATTCCTCTGATTATATTGTTATTTCCATCTTTACTGATGATCCATGTCTTTCCCACTAGACCTCCAGATTTCCTTCAAAATAACCTCTAAGATAGTGATTTGAAGAAGTAGAATATACCCATGTCCAGAGGAACGTTGCCAATTCAAATGCATTCTGCAGGATACCCTAATTAGTAAGCTATTTTGGAAAGTATAAGAGACCTTTATTCTTCAGCATTTCAAAATTTACCTGAAAAATTATAAAGTGGATCAAATATAACAAAAGTTCGGGTTTTTTGAACCAAAAAAGTTCACTGCGTGGCCGTAGACTCTGACCCACATGTTGGCCACGAATCCCTGCATTTTCTAATGCCAATGTAGCAATGACATGTTGAAGCTTAGCTCCTACAAGGATCACTAGCTGCAAGGTAGAAACATCGTCATCTACCACACTAAAGGCAAGGAATACAAAGAGGAAGAATAAATTACTACATACAATGAGTGGGATAAATGATATCCACAAGTAGAAGTTTATCCCTGGAATGTCAACAATTAAGAAAAATTTGATTGGTAATAGGAACAACTGTACAAGTTTGGATTCTGGAATGCAGATATTCTTACCCTCGATATCAAACAGCATGTAGATAACTGTAAAACCCCACAATGGCACACTGCACAAAAGAAGACTTAGAATTTTCAAGAGTTGTTATTATCAACGGTAGCAACCAAGTTCAGTCTGGAAGTACCTTATCCCAACAATATCCTTAAACTCATCTCCATTGTGCGAACCATGTAGCTATGAAAATCATAGTTCTCCCTTGTATGAAACATCGTCATCTACCACACTAAAGGCAAGGAATACAAAGAGGAAGAATAAATTACTACATACAATGAGTGGGATAAATGATATCCACAAGTAGAAGTTTATCCCTGGAATGTCAACAATTAAGAAAAATTTGATTGGTAATAGGAACAACTGTACAAGTTTGGATTCTGGAATGCAGATATTCTTACCCTCGATATCAAACAGCATGTAGATAACTGTAAAACCCCACAATGGCACACTGCACAAAAGAAGACTTAGAATTTTCAAGAGTTGTTATTATCAACGGTAGCAACCAAGTTCAGTCTGGAAGTACCTTATCCCAACAATATCCTTAAACTCATCTCCATTGTGCGAACCATGTAGCTATGAAAATCATAGTTCTCCCTTGTATGATGATTCTGTAAATTGTTAAGTTTAATTTTTAAATATGAAGGTTAAAAAGCAGATTCTTAAAAACATGAAACACAGTCGCAAATATTGACATTTCGAAGAATAGTTCGGGCGGAAGATTATAAAATAGGCAGGAGATGGTTTGGTCTTGGAAGCCCCCTCAAATTCAGCTTTTTGGTCCGGGAACTTAAGCCCCATCTATCACTGATAGAATCAAAATAATGGTTCCAAAAGTACTTGTAAGATCATGCAAATGTACTTTTTACTTAGTTTATAATAGATAAAACTTGGCTAGGAGCAAATCTCTATCAGAGATGGTTTCATAGGGCAGTAATTCAAACCAATAACTGCTTTAAGGAGATTTAGTAAGCATAATTCATTATATATGTTACCAAATCAAATCATTCAACATAGAAACATGCCTTTACTAATGGAGATGGCAAGAAAGATATGAGTTTCTTTGCCAATTTATGATTCACTCCTAGAACTAATGAGGTAAAGAGATGTAAGTTCTCACTGTTATGAAGCCCAATCTTAATGTCAAGTAATCAGCTCTTGTTACAGACTGACCAAATTGCCGAAAGAAGCAAACCTGCAAATGAACTTGCAGATTCATGAGATAGGTAGATAAGAAACATTTGTGAACTTGGATTACTATAACATCTCCGGCAACATAGGGACAATTAGAATAGCAGATGTTGTTAGCCTTGGTTTGACATAGAGTTTGCATTACACATATAAATAAAATTGCTCTTCAAAATCAAATGGGTAATTTAGAGTCGTTTGTATTACAACATCTGGTTTTTATGTACTTACCACCCAAACAAGAATCCTGTTTGTGCTCCATGGCTTAGATGTATGGTACAAGACAAATGTAGATTGTCGCTTCAAAGTCATGTTTTTTGTAATTTCTGTAAGAAAATCATTACATATTAAGTTATGCAAATCTAATAGCTCATTTATTAATAGCTATCTACATTTCAAAGTACGTGCTAATGTATCATGATTATCTGAATGTACTTCATCTTCCCATTTTCTCCATCTCTAAACCTGTATACCTCAAGAAAATAAAGCATTCAGAATTCTGTAATAATCATGTAAACTTGAAGATAGAACGAAATACTTTACTCGTCTGCCAGAAGAGCTTGAATATTACCTTAACAAGTGCGAGAAGCATTGTGAAGCAACTATAAAAAACATGGGTGAAACCTAGCAAAAATATAAATCGATGCAGCTGTTCCAGACTTGCAATTGACACCCGCACATCAGATACACATGAGTAGAATGAAGATGGTGTCTATTCTATTGTTCAGTTTGTTTTTTCAGTGAACCCTTTAACAAAGCTAAACCAGCATTTACGTATATACTGAGGAAGGAGGAGGTGCATTGTTTACGTCATATCATTTTTTACCTTCTTTGATTTTATGCAACGCTGCATACAGAGGCTTTCTCTTTGTTCTGATGAACTACTGCAAACAGTGAAAAGGGTTGAGAAAGAATAGCTAGCAAATGAAGCACACCATCTATATTGACAGTCCTACAACTACATGAAAAACATTTGAGTTATATTAGGAAACTGTTCTAGCATTTGAAGGATCATCAGCTGCCCATAGGGACCCAAGAATCAATAAACTCATTAAGCAGACGGATGTAGAGAGAGAAGCATAAAGCTTAGATAATATGAGGATTCTGGGGGTTTGAAGCAACACTGGCCAGGGTGATAAGGTAAATGGAAATAGGTTTCCCTACACGGTATAGACTCACAGATTTTTACATTCGAGATCTGCAGAAGATCTAGTTCCAGATATTACATCCTAGTTTGATGAGATCAACTGTTCCACAGACCGCAGATTCAGTTGTCAATGAAGCAGAGGCAGGAAAATTATCAAGTAAGACAGTAAAAACAAATAGGAAATGGGGGGACTTAATAGGTAGATTAGCTGCGGTGACTGTTTGATAAGAGGGGTTACCTGGGGTCCGGAATGGTCCAATGCAAGAATAATCTAACTAACCTCGTATCACATAGACCCAGAAAAGTTTCAAACAACGACGTAAAAGAGGTCGAGATTGCTCACATTTCCTAACCAGTGAATACTCCGCTCCATGGTCAATGAGATTGCAAAAGACTGCACAGACAATAGCAACAGCCCATGTTGGAGTCAGCCGATCTCTGTTTCTCCTGCAGAACTCTGCCCTGCCAGTTACTCGGTTGGAGCATCCTGGATCCAGAACCCAGGTGACCGAGAGTTTACAGCGAGT
The DNA here is from genome assembly GCA_021234155.1 of Isoetes taiwanensis. Classification (NCBI taxonomy): domain Eukaryota; kingdom Viridiplantae; phylum Streptophyta; class Lycopodiopsida; order Isoetales; family Isoetaceae; genus Isoetes; species Isoetes taiwanensis. The sequence continues at coordinate 161,416 of JAJEKV010000046.1, forward strand.
AGTAGGTTTGGAGCAGTCATCAGCATATCCTAGGTATATTCTAGCATATACCTAGGATATGCCATAAACCCACATAAACAAGGGTTTGCCCCCCTAGGGGCAACCCAAAAAGAGCATAGCTGAACCTTAAACAATTACAAAGAAGCTGGAAGGGCGACTGCAACCTGGCTCGCTGGAAAAGTGCCCACTCGCAACACAAAATCTACTGCTTCTCAACATTGTATATCATATTTAAACTATAAATACTCCAACATTAGGATAACCTTTACGACAAAATTAGCTCTAGTTATTATGGAATTTGTCTTGCAACTCAAATTTTGACTTTTATTATAAGAGCCATAAAGATAATTACAATACCTGTCTCCAAGTTTACAAATGTTTCTTCTTCATTTATGAAGGGCAGTTTCATTTATATTAAAAATGTTGATGCAAAGCACATCGAAATAAGATCCCTCCACAATATCTTGTCCAAAAGTTCCATAACCCTCCGAATATTATGCATCTATTTGCCAAGAGATTTCCTAAAGAGAAAACATCATGAGTGTTGTGTCTTTTCACAAAAGAGGCAACAGGCGAAGACAAAACATCAAAAGCAGCCATGCAAAGGTGCGGGAATGGAAAGCAGACATTGCCTACATTGCTAAACAGCTCAAGGGCTTTAGCCTTTAGATGACAAAAGTTCTTATAGAGAAGAAAGTGCAATAACAAAGCAAAGATGAAAAGAAGAAATAATCTAGTGGAGCTTACTTGGCTAATCATGAATCTTCAAAGTCATGGGCTCTCTCACGAAAACATGCATAGGCAAATCGTCCCTTAGTAAGGGCGTTAGCAACATTCAAAGATTCAAGCAAACATCTCATAGAATGCTAGCATTGGCATACAAAAAAATGCTCCTCAGATCGAGCTTCTCTAAAAACTAAAAAGGGAGTTAGTCATAGGCGTAAAATATCAACTACTGATCTTGGTAAAACAACTACAACGATACAAAAATAAGAAATCGCATAGATCTATTCCAATTTCGTGCACAAATTCTGAGAAAACATGCAGGAAGCTTAACAAACCTAAAATGATCGCGTAAATGATTAGCTTGAAAGAAAGAAGATTGGATTTTTGCAGTCCGGGAGTGTGTCCAGCCCATCTCGCCTTGTGACGTTCCAGGGGAATATATGCTATAAATACGTATATTCCTGGACTCGTTACCATACAAGTCTACAAAAGTAGCCTTGTATACCTTTGAAGTGGCAAGGGGCACATATCTAAGTTAATGGTTTAACTTAGATAACCTTTGGATAAGGCCCATTTCCACATGGCCTTATCCTATTGGGCTACCGCCACACGGCCCTATCCTAGGGTGCCATGTGGCATCCTACGTGGACCCCAACCTATATTAGCATAAACCCTAACCCTAGGCCTCTTTTCCAGCCCTAGCACCCAAAGACTCATCCACGCACTCGAAACCTCGTTTCGAGTATCGTTCGCGGTGGCATAGATTGGTGTAGCAGCCCCGGAGGGTAGATTCGTCCTTGGAGGGAGAGCAGCTTCATTCGATTCGGAGACCATGGAGACGCCCGGGTTTGGAGGGAGTGCTTCAGGAGTAGGTATGGAGAGTAGTAGTCGTAGTAGTTCATCTGGAATTAGCATTCCAGATGAGTTAGTATCTTGTATCTAGAGTAGAGCCATCCTAGAACCCTCATGCATCATCTTGAACCCTAATCAAGGAACCCTAACTGTTAGTTAGATATGTATGATTAGGTTAAGATGTTCTTATTATGATTATCATGATATGATGTTATGGGATGTTGGTTGATCATGTTTGCTCCTCTTGTATTGGGAAGGGGGTAGAGACCTAGGGCCATATGTAGTATGCTCCTAGTGTAGATCCTGTAGTTCCTATTAGATGCGGCCTGTGCATAGGAGCCCACCAGGCTATGGAGGCTATGATGTGACTCAGCACCACATAACGGGGCTAGAGGCAATGTGGAGGGAGGATCCCTGGAGTGGGGAGCTGGGGGATCCCATAGTGGGCCAGGCTTATGGTCGGCCACTTCGCGGTGGGTCGGCATGGGTCCGACACCTCCCCAGCAATGGCAGCCAGCCGCGGCCTCGAGAGTTGCAAGTGTTGGGTTTGGCTCTCGCTTTGGGGTTAAATTCGGCACTAATCGCGGTGTGTTGTCACGATTCTCTAGCATACTTAACCTCTAGACCCTCGAAGGGGGAGATGCAACCCTTCCCGCCTCATTGGACAGGGGAGATGCAACCGAGTAGTCCCAGATGGGTGATGCCATGGGATTGCGATCAGGAAGGCTAGAGTCATGTCGAGCCCGATGTAGCCCGCCCGCAAGGTATGCACGCGGGGGCGAATGGAGTGGTCAACCCTAGCCATTGTCTTATGCCAGCCCCGCCATTGTCATGATTCGCCCCGGCTTCTATCTTGAGGCCTAACCAGGCCGGTTGTCCACCTTACGAGTCCGAGCACCGGGTAATAGCTATCATGTTTTACGGTTTTGTGCTTATCATCTTTGTATTGGTATATGTGTGATGGACTACCCTTCGAGGTAGTATTTATATGTTTTGATGCTAGTTCTGACATGTTTATCGCTTCCGCTGATATAGGAGCCCATAGGGGAAGGGCGCGCAAGACACCTTTGTGTCCCCACCCCGCACTAGGGCAAGTCTTTAGAGTGCGGGTAGAAAGGGTACTGTGGCGGTTGATGAGCCGGACCGGGAATTTCGCCGCCGAGTGTACTGTAGGGGCCATATGTTTATTGAGGGCGCCACAATGGTATCAGAGCGATGTTCTTGGTTGACCAGGAACTAGCACTGACCATAACCATGAAAGTAGTCTAACAGGCCTATAGGGGTGTGAATGAAAATTTCCACCATCGAACCTCGAAAAATAGGGGAAAATTTTTCTCCTAGGTAGTGGGTCCGTAAGAATAGGCTAAGTTGTTAGATGACGAAAAGAATGAGTCAAATTCACCTTCTAGTAAATTTTGAAGTGAAAATTATGCATCTGCATCAAATTTTACCTAAATTGGGTCGAAGAATTATGCCAATCTGAGACCTGAGTGAAAAATGGCGCAAATCCATAATTAATACTTCAAACTATTAGGAAATTTGAAAGTTTTAAGATATAGTACGAAATTAAGTATGTATACCAATAATTAAATATATACTAATAATTAGATTATATTGGTGTAATTAATAAGGGGGGCTAATAAGTAGGCCTATTAATGGTAGGAGAATATTCCCAGGGGCCCTCCTTTTTAAATATCCCTGACACCTCATTTTTCCTCCAACCTTTTCCTCCACCATCTCTCTCTTGCTCAGCCTTACGTCATCCATTTTCTATACCGTTAAGTATGGCTCGTACCAAACAAACAGCCAGGAAGTTCGGCGAGAGACCTACGATCCCGATGGCGCAGTGCAAAGCAGCTGGTCGGACACCAAGCGATTCCACCTCACCTTCGACCCAAGCACGGTGACGAGGTGTTCCCTCCAGCAATGCATGACACTTTTCACATCTCTCGAGGAGGAGGCACCCAGTGCCAGCAGCAGCTCTTCGTCGGCCACCCACCCGCAACCGACGAAGTCCCCGCCACTTTGGACCCCTCGCCCGACACGGAAGTGGAGCAGCAGGAGGAGGACCAAGAGCAGCCCTAGCACCAAACTCAAGAGGCGGGCCCTTCGGCACCCAAGAAGAAGGGCAAGGAGAAAGTTGCAGAGTGGCCGGAAGAGGAGACCGCAAGGAAGAAGAGGGAGCGAGAGCGGGAGCTGAGGGAGAGGGAGAGGCGAACCAAGAGAAGAAACGACGGCCCTCGCCGAAACATCGTAATTGAGGAGCCTCCCCGACGCGAAGAAGAGGAAGTGGTGGAAGAAGGAGGAGGAGACGGCGAGGGAGAACAGGAGGAAGACAATGAAGTCGTCGGGGAATCTTCAAACCCCGACGCAAGACCACCTTATCCTAAGTGGCCCAAGCCACCTAAGGTGGTCAAGAAGCGTAAGGGGGCGAAGCGATCGTCACGCCTTCAAGGGAGGAGCCGCCGTGACGCCGCGCATATGCATCGAAGAATACCTCCGTCGTTGGACGAGGTATAACGACTGGTACTGCCGCCAGAATGTCCAACGCTACGTGGAGGGGAGCCGACCGAGCAAGAACCAGCCCAAGCCGCCGCCACGACCAGAGAAGCCCAAGAAGGCCCATCATGGGCCAAATTCTAGGCATGCCCGAGTTTTTTGGGAGATTAGGCACTTTCAGTAGTGCACTAATCTCCTGATTAGGAAGGCACCTTTCGAGCGGTTCATGCGAGAGGTGATGCAGGAGTTCATCACCGACTATAGGGTGATGTCGCTCACAACAAGGGTGTTGCAAGTAGCTGCGGAGGCCGAGCTCACCCAATTGTTCGAGGAAGGAAACCTCTGCGCGATCCACGCGAAGAGGGTAACGTTGATGCAAGGACCTACACTTGGCGCGCCGTATCCGCAAGGAGTACCCTTGAGGATACAAATTTTGTATAAATTAATGTAATCGATAAATTTTCCCTATAAATATAAAATTTTCTTTGTAAATTGATTTCGATTTTTTTGCATTAGATAATTTTAGAAAAAAATTTAGAAAAGTTTCGAACCCTACAAATCGGTCACACTTAAGCAGAACCACCGTGCCGACGCTAGAGAGGCGATTTCTTGGCCTCGACCCGGTTTCGCCATTTTGGCCCCAAATCATGTCCATTTTGCCCGAGAAAAATTCCTAGTTAGATTAGAATCATCCAAGTAGTCATATTAGCATCTTTAATTTTCCAAAAATCTTCAGTAGAACCCAGAAAAGACCCAAATCGGGTCACACCGGGCTGCTAGAAAACCACTGCGTTCGGGGACGAGAGAGGCGATTCTTGGCCTCGACCCAGTTTAAGCCCCATTTTGCCCAAATCGACCAATTTTCACCCAACAAACTGCCATGTAGTGTTTCTTGCCTTGTTTTGCCTAGATTTGCACTTCATGGTAGCTCATTTGGACACCCATAGCCATAGAACAAAAGTTTTTCCCATCAAGAACCCTTGTGCACGGAACCCGAGGCATCCCTAGTCTATAAAAGGGGGCCTCATTTGTCATTTTCTCCCCATCAAAACTGCTCTTAGCACTATTAGGCGATTTTCTAGCTCCATATTCGTCTTCGTAAGCCATTTTTCATAGTCACCTCTGCTCAATGGCGCCATAAAGCTTTGTGAGATGGTACAATGAGACAAACCACATCCGTGAATTCCCTGCTGAGCAAGCCTTCCATGTCTTTGATCATCTCTTTGATCTCCATGCCACTTTGACTAGAACTCCCTATTACACCGACATCATTTGCCAGTATGACCAGCAGATTCTACCCTGGGAAGTTAATTTGCCACCTAGGGGAGGGAAATGGGTTTCCCTAGACTCTCTTACCCAAGCCATAGGTGGGGGATCCAAGGGCAAGAGTAGACTATGGGATAGAACCAGGTACATGCCAGATTACATGACCTGTAAGCATCATAGGCATAGATACCTCTCGACCCAAAAAGCGGCTTTAGCTTTGTTCATGCAAGTACAAGGCCAACCAACCGTGGGAGCCGCCAATTCAACCTTTTGATCCGCACCTCTCAACACTCAAGTAGGGAGCAGATAGATATCCACGAGATCGAGGCCGCGAAATCTTAATACTCTGGCTCCACATCAGGGAACACCTATGTTGGGATTGAGTAGGATTATGAAGAGCAAGAGGAAGAGAACCCAAGTTGGAAAATGAGGAGGCAAGAAGGATGGAGAGAGGCGCCTAGCCCCAAGAAGGATGTGCTAAAGGCGAGACTTCAACCGCCAATTGGTATCCGCGACCCGACTCAATAATCGGCGGCCAGGAGTACATATTCGCCACCGACATCCTCAACCTTCCCTATTGCCAAGAAGAAGGTCTCAGGATCGATGAGCTCCTAGGCCTAGTTGCACAAGAACGAATGCTGACTTCATCGACTATGATTACCAAGAAATTCAAGGGAAGTAGCGAAGGCGACATTCCTAATGGGAAACTATGTCGGACATTCAAGCTTACCAACGATAAAGGCGGATGTATCAAGAAGAAAAAGAAACCGTCATTCCAGAAGAGGAATTCCAGGAGATCCAAAGCAGGTTGTATAAGCCGGGAAGAGGCCCAAGCTCCAGCAGACCAGTGCGCTCCATGAGTATGCGAGAAGCTTCTAGCAGCATCAACTTGGAGAATGCAACTACTATGTGGAGAGACCACGAGGATCTTATGGCATTAGATGTCTTCGGCGAAGCAGCTGAGAGGAGAGGTACGGGAGCCGGGGGCGGAATCAAGGGTAAATCACTCAGGTACTATCTCCCGGCCCTTAGCCAAGGACAGATGATAGTTTTCCATAAGGAGTTTAGCCCAAGGGGTGAGGAGTCCGTGGTGCTCCTTATAGCACTTTCAGGCTTCGGGCAGCATGCGAGAATAGACATCAAAGTAGATCATGTTATCCTCTTCAAGAGATCCGTAGTCCTTCATGCTCTCGACTTAGGAGGCCACCTCGTGAGATGCACACTTGTCGATGAGGGGCAAACCGCACTTAACTCCAAGCACCACGGATGGCAAGAGCATTGGAAGGAGGATGGCGGCAAGAATCGCAAAAGGGTAGCGTCGCTGAAGGGATAGGATTGAAGAATGTGAAGAACTTCTTCAAGTCCATGAGGGGGGCGCCGATGAGGAAAATTTGCTTTGTTAATTAAGTAATTGTATTGAAAAATATTATCTCTTCAGTCATTATCATGTACTTCCATATATATTAATTAATTAATGTCTTACTATGATCTTGACTTGTAAGTGGAATTTTCATATGATTTCTTTCACCTAACAATAATTCAAATATAAATAAGCTTGATTAATGTCTAAACTAAATAACAAGTGTGGATGATCAATCCTTGCAGCAAGGAACTCCGGTGCAGGATCCCAAGACCAGTGCCGATAACACAATCGGGTACCGAGGAACTTGTTCGGGAGAGAACAAGAAGACATTGAGCAAGACATGTCACCAGAGGCAATCAATGCAAGGTTGGTACAAATGAGGAACCAGATGCAACACTGATCCATCGGGAAAACACCACTGATGAATGCGCAGGAATATGGTCCTCTACCTCCACCTCCACCCCGTGGTGCAGGGTGGTGACGAAGCCCCCGCCAGGAAAGGGAAGGTAACCGAGGAAAATGTCGAGGACGAGGAGAAAAAAGAGAACGGGAGCCCATCATCATCAAGCTCCGGCTCATCGATAGCTCTTTCGGTAACGACGGCTCTAAGCCGACGGTCAACAAACACATCTAGGCAAGGAAAAGGGCGAAAAAAACAGATGACTACCGAGAAAAGGTGGATAGTGCTATGAGCAACGATGGAAGACGAGGAAATTGGGCGGAAAGATAGGCTGTGCATAGGCGGGCATTCAAGCTTGGCTTGACGAGATGGAAGAATTTGGAAATTCCTATGGCATGAAAGATAAAGACATAGGAAAGTTGCTACTGACTAACCTCATTGGACCGTTAAGGATTTGGTGGAAAGGATATGCAAAATCTAATAAGCAAAAGAGGAACAATTGCGCATTCAAGACCTTCGGTCGGGCTTTTCGTGAAGCACTCACGCGCAAGGTCACACACTCAGCAAAAGCGATCCGCCAGGTTCTATAGGTTGAACCAGTGGCACCTTTGTCAAGAGTAAAGTATACTGAGGGAATTATGCGGCTCAGCTCCATGTTCCCCTGAGTCCGGAAGGCAGGCGGCTGATACTACATTGAGGGGTTGAACAAAGAATATCAAAAGGTTTGTCGCGGCGATTAACCCAAGGTCGATTCGCGGTAATGGAAGATAAAGCTATAAGTTTGAGGAAGCACCAAAGAACCCCAAATGGAGAAACATTGCCCTTCGTGGTAAAAGCGAGTAGTACCGTGGGCAATATCGTGAGTAAGCAAACAAAGAAAGCCTACACCATCGGGAGGAAATCAGCAAGGGAAGGCTCAGAGTAAAGCCTTTGGGGACCGTAAGCCGCAGAATGCATCCGGGGGCAGTGCACTAAAGCGCCTTCTGGACGGTCTGCCGAAGGAGAAGAGACAGGAATGTATCGAGAAGAAGCTATGTTTTAGGTGCTTCCGGCAGAAGTAACCAACACATGATTGTCCTTTCGTCATCTGCGGCTTTGGCGCAGCTTGGGATTGGGATTCACCAACAGAAGCGGACGAAGACGACGACCAACATGAGGCCCAGGATTTCATAGATGGTGAGTGCCACATTTGTGCAAACATTAAGTCAGGTGACATTGAAAATCAGTCAACAGTCATTGCAGCTGATGGGATCATAGATAGTAATCCATATGTAGTCCTCATAGATACAGGTAGCTCTCACAATTTTGCATTGGCTGCCCTAATGAAGAACAAGGTATTGAAATCTAAGCCAAGGCCAGTCAGCATGGCCAATGGTGCTATCCGTCACACTAAGGGGAGGAGGATCACATTTGATATAGACCTTAGTGGAAGTAATTGGCGATGGGGCAGAAGTCATGGATATCGAAGGTATGATCTTATAGTGGAATGGAATTTGAAGCCCCAAAGCCATGATGATCGACCGCGGATCTGCCCCATGAAGCCATGGATTTTAAACCGAAGCAACAAATAAAATTATAGTGAAAGGTAAGAAGTGCAGCTCCCATGCAAAGTGTATTTCTTTGAAGCGGTGAAAGAGTATAGAAAGGAATAAGGTGGATTACATCTTGAGATTACAATCAATTGAGCCAAGCAAACAGGATGGAAGTGACCAAAAGGGGAATCAGTTGCCCAAGCAAATAGCAAGGCTCATTTCTGAGTTTAAGGATGTATTCCCGGATGAAATCCGGCAACTACCACCTTATAGGGTGTGGAATGTGAGATCACATTAGCTCCGTGATGCTAAGCCTACCAAGAAGGTGCCGTCTGAATGACCACCTAAAATTGATGGAGCTCAGAAGCGGCTCAGGAATTGTTTGAGCTTGGTTTTATTAGAGCAAGTGTGTCTCCTTTTGGAGCACCTATTCTCTTGAAGAAGAAGCTGAGTTTAAGAATGTGCATAGACTATCGCCGGTACTCAATAAGCAGCACGATAAAGAATAAGTATGCCTTGCCTAGAGGCCGGATGATTTGATGGACCAGCCCAAGGAGCAAAAGTATTCTCTAAGATTGACTTAAGGTCGGGGATACCATCAAATAAGGATTAAGGAGGAAGATATCCATAAGGCCTTTAGAACGCGCCAGATATGGGCACTTTGAGTTCTGATAATGCCCTTTGGGTTATCGAATCGTCTAAGAACTTTCATGCGCCTCATGAATGACGTCTTCGGGGAGTTCCTTGATGAGTTTGTCATTGTTTTCTTCGATGACATTCTAGTCTACAAGTCCATTGAAGATCCATTTGAGAAGAGTGTTAGAAAAGTTGAGCGGCATCGCCATATGGAAGCTTTCCAAGTGCCGCTTTGCAACTGGTCGAGTGGAATACTTGGGACATGTAGTATCAGGTGAAGGGATTTCTCTGATCCATCTAAGATTGAAGCATGGATTGATTGGCCAGCTCAAAGAATGTGGCGAAGTAAGGAGTTTTCTAGGTCCGGGCAGATACCACAGAAGTTCGTGAAAGGACTTAGCTAAGTGGGCATCCCCTTGACGGATCTCACTAAGAGTGTTAAGGTGAAAACTTGGAGAAAACATTGGCTAGAAAAAATGTTCAAGCTTCATTTGAAAAGCTTTAAGGAAGCCTTTGACAACGGCTCGGTGCTAGTTCTCACGGATCGAGAAAAGGACAAGATAGTAGCAACAGATGCAAGTAAGATAGCGGTGGAGTCCTTATGCAAGAAGGAAGAGTAGTGGCCTATGATTCAAGAAGTTGAGCGACACCAAGCAGCTTATCCAACCCATGATCGGAACTTCTAGCTATTGTAAGAGCTCTTTGTATTTGGAGGCATTATTTGCTTGGGAGGAAGTTTCGATTTAGATCGATCACTAGAGCCTCCATACATCTTTACCCAACCACTTCCCAATCTAAGGCAAAAGAAGATGGATGGAATTCCTAGAAAAGTATGATTTTGAGATTGCTTAAGCCGGAGGTAAGTTGAATGTGGTTGCTGATGCTCTTTCTAGAAGACCTCTTGAAACTTGAAACACATTGTAATGCTACATCAACTCTTTCAGTGGGTATGGCAAGAAAATTGAGGAGACATTACCATTTGATGATGATTTCAAGGAGGTATGGGAGAAAGTCTCTCTAAGGAGGCCCTAGAAGCAGAGATGAACGAGAAGCCTTCAAACATTATAGGAAGGAAGGCAACTTGTCGTACCAAGGATAGAATTGTGTGTGCCGAATAAATGCAGGGGTAAGAAGTTAATTCTTCATGACACAACAACGGTCCAATAGCGGCATCTTGGGCTTTATGAAGACCTACTTCAAGATTAGTAGTTATTCGGCAGGGAATGAAGAAAAGCGGATAGCCGATATTCGCTGAAGTGCGGTTGTGCCAAGCCAGACCAAAAGCGGAAGCGGCAATTCGGTGAGCCTTGGAACCTCTAGCAATCGTCAATCTTAAAATGGGAAGTGGTAAGCATGGATTTATCAGGACTTCCCAAAACTCTTCGAGGCAAGGATGCATTAATTAGTAGTAGACAATCTAAGATGGCACATTTGTACCTTGTAAGACTCTGGACACATCGTGGATACTGTAAGTTATTTGTAAAAAGGAGATTTTTAGGCTCCATGGCATGCCTCGGGAAATAATTTTGGACGAGATTCCAAGTTTATGAGTGCTTTTTGGCGACCCTCTTGACACCATTATCTCGACGGTCTCCATGAAGCCTGTTTTATCATCCATGATTGCATGGTCGCATTTGTTAATTTAATCAATTATTGAAACATGCTTAGAAGTTATGTGTGGAATAAAGCGGTCCAAGTGGGATGAGTACATCCACTTGTGTGGAATTCTCCGCCACAATAGTGCCAAGCGAGTCATCTCAGGATGTCTCCTTTATGGCAAATTACCGTACCGTGCCTAACCCTAGGACACCTGGCACAACCTGTGTCAAGGTGAAGTATCCCCCAGATGCTAGAGATGTCACAGCAGCTGGTGGAAGAAGTAAGGGGTACCTTCTAAGCGCCAGAAGTCGTGGAAGAGCTGTGAGCCTGGGGACGTAGAGAGTTCAAGGTGGCGATTAGCGCAGGGTTGATCAAGGTAAGGGCTTTGTCCAATGGGGAGTTGCAAGAAGTTTGCCCTTTAGATGGAGCTGGTCCGTTCAAGATTTTGTGAGAGTGGCTCCAAGCCTACAAGTTGGAATCTTCCCATCTCCAAAGTTCTGAGTTTCCACGAAGTTTATTGAAAAAGGCACAATCCTAACCCGATGGGGTTTTGGATACTCCAACTTTGTTGAAAATGTGAGGAGGAGCAAGTTGAAATTGTGCCCGAAAGTCACTTCTTTGATAAGTCATTCAAGAAGACTAGGAGGTCCTTCAGCCTTCCTCCGATTTGGTCAAGTGGGAAGCACTTCTGTGGCGGGGCTTTACATGGGTATTGAAGCAGGATTTAGAGAAGCAATACCCGTAATTTTGAAGGAGTTTGATGGCTTAGTCTCGATTTTGCCCGACCCGGATTGCCGGGAGGTTAGCTAATATGTTAAGTTGGTTAGCCTTAAGTCCTGACCCATGCATTCTCTAGCTATAGTAAGGTGCGCCGTAATCTTGACCGTGTGGCGATGATGGATAATTTTAGGGCATGGGCATTCTTCAACGAAATTTTCGTTAACGACTAAGAGGGTCATGACTATTAGGGACGAGGAATGAAGCATAGTGGGCATATGATGGGACATCGACCGGATGATCTCTATGCCATCGATCGCGGGTACGCACACCGGGCGATAGGAGGGTCATGGTGGTTTTTGGCGATCATCGCATGATGGGATCGCGAGCGTTCAGCTTGAAACCCTCGGGGGCATGATGATCTAAGGGCGTACTTTCATAAAGGTGATGCGTTAATGCGGTACTTTGATCATGGGCGAAGATAGGATCGCCTTTAAATGGTCCTTAGCTCAAATGTAATGGGCCGCGATCGAAGTGCAAGGTATGGGATAACCTTGAGCTAGTAGTTCGGCTCAGGGGAGGTAGGTGGTCCCCCAAACCACAAGTTATTAATTAAACTAACATAATGTGCCTCAGGCGGGAAAGTAAGAAGCGAGCATCGGGGAGACATTTGTGAAGATGGGGGAACCATAATTTGAATTATGAACCCTAATAACTCTTATAGTAATAACACGTAATTATTATAAAGTAACCTTGTTAAAAGGCTATATAATTTTGTATAAGTACGAGGTTCAAATTTCCTTTGATGACAACCTTTGTGAAGACGCTTAAATTGAATTCCATGCTGTTCTTATGTTGTTTCATAGATAGAGTAGGCTCGTCATCTTTAGCGCAATGCTGAGGACAAAGATTATCTTAAGGGAATATACTTATAAATACGTGATATTCCTCGATTCTCACACCATACAAGTCTACAAAAGTAGCCTTGTATACCTTTTGAAGGCATATATCTGGGTTAATGGTTTAACTTCTAGATAACCTTTTGGGATGCGCCCATTTCCGCCATGGCCCATCCTATTGGCTACCACACGCGGCCTCTATCCTCTAGGTGCTACTGCATCCTACATGGAATCTCAAACCTATATAGGTGGAGTTAAACTCCTAACCCTAGGCCCTTTTCCAGCCCTCAGCACTCCGTGAGACTCATCCACGCACTCAAAACCTCGCTTCGGTGCATCGCCGGCGGTGGCATAGATTAGTGTAGCACTCTGAGGTGGGATTCGGCCCTGAGGGAGAGCGTTTCATCTCGATTCGAGGCCTGAGACTCGGCTTGGTGGGCGCTTCGTGAGCAGTGCATGGAGAGTAGTAGTAGTCGTAGTTCCGGGAATTCGCATTCCGTATGAGTTAGTATCTCAGATTCGCAGTAGAGCCATCCTAGAACCTCATGCATCATCTTGAACCCTTAATCAAGGAACCCTAATCATGAGTTGATATGTATGATTAGGTTAAGATGTTCTTATTATGATTATCGGTGATAAGGATGTTATGGGATGTTGGCTGATCATGTTTGGTTCTCTCAGATTGGGAAGGTAGAATTCCAGTAGCTATGCGTAGTATGCTCCTGTGAATCCCGTGAGTTCCTATTAGATGTACCAAGGCATTGTATTCACCGTGCTATGGAGGCTAAGGGATGGTGACTCAACACCACATAACGGGCTAGAGGCACTGTGGGAGGAGACCGCCGAAAGTGGGGCCTGGGATCCCATAAGGCTAGGCTTATGGCTCCAATACTGCAGGGGTCGAGCATGGGTCCGGCTAATCTCCCCGGGGCAATGGTGCCTCGGCCTCGAGAGCGCCGCGTCTTCGCTATTCCCGCTTTGGGGTTGTTTCCGCACCTAATCGCGGTGTTGTCAATGACTCTCTACCGCCACAAAACCCTTAGACTTCGTGGAAGGGGAGATGCAACCCTTCCTCGCTTCGGCCGGACCGGTGAGATGCAACTCGAGAGTCCTACGGGTGATGCCATGGGATTGGCGTGATCCGAAGGCTAGAGTCGCGTCGAGCCCCATGCTCCCATCCTGCGGTATGCATGAGGGCTATGGAGTGGTCAACCTCAGCCGGCTGGTCTGCCCCTCGCCATTGTCAAGTGATTTGGTTCAATTTATCTTGAGGCCTTAACCGGCCGCTTGTCCAATCTTTATAGTCCGGGAGTCTGGTGGTGAAATTTTTATCATGTTTTACGCTTGTGCTTTTACTTCATCTTGTATTGGTATATGTGTGGATGGACTACCTTCAAGTATTTCATATGTTTTGGCTAGTTCTCGGCATTTATCAGCTCACTGACAGAGGAGCCCATAGGGAAGGGCTGCGAAGACACCTTTTTGAGTGAACTCCTCCCCCGCATCTAGGGTCACTTTGTATGCCGGGTAGACGAAGGGCCCGTAGCGCTGATGACGGATTTGCATCGCCGAGTGTACGGCCTACCGCATGTTTAGCGCGATGTGCTGGCTAATTTCTCCGCATGAATCTTGATAACACCGTGGGCAAAACTAGCGCAATAACCATCTTGAAGATTTAGCGAAAAATCAAGGGCCATATTTAAGCGTACCTACACCCGCTATATGAAGGAACTTTTACCGCCCCATCGCATTCCCCGCCGGGCCATGAAATTATTCTAATGCACCATAAACCTCGATGCATTCTTTACCTAAATATCATCTATTCGGGCTTATGATGCAATGATGTCCGCAAGGTGCCATGAAGTTCCAAAGAAGATTTGACCTTCTTTCTTACATTTCCAGCGTAACCGTAGTTCACCGGCAATGCAAATCGCCAAGATTGCACTCAAAAAATTAAAGGACAAGGGCTGGCGTAGCTGAACCCGCGAGGAGCGTAACAATCATCAAACCTCAAAATCCAAGATTGGTGGCCCCGCTTCCCCTTAATTTGATTATATTTGGCGGTCATCAATCTCGCGAAAAAGATGATTCCAGATATATCAAAAGTTCACTTCCTTCAACATCGTAGAGTACGAGTAAAAAAGAAGCTTATCGCGGACGCCCCTTACTATATATAATGCGTTCGCGACCGCGGTAAGCAAACAGAAGTTCATCCCCAAGTAACAAATTTCCATACCGATATGTATTCTCCTATCGTGATCACTCTAACCTTGAAGAGTTCCAAAGGGGAAGAATGAAGGGTCATTTTCCCTGCCTCCCCGTGTATCTACCTTAGTCATGCGTGCGGGAAGTTTAAAACATTAGCGTCGCGAGTACATACATCAACATCATATGACCATCAATGGCGATGGTCCTCCACATATCCGCGATACAGACAAAGATCGCAAGACATCGCTATGGTGGACCCACCTAAGGTTTCTATTACTGTGGATGGACCATGGGTTGGGTCTCCTGAGTTCATCAAGGGCATGAATCATGACAATGGATTTTACTGGGTACAGAACATCATTGTCCACTCCATCCGCCTTCCCCTCCCCAGGTAATAATTCTGCAGTAGTTGAAGTGTTGGGACCTCGGATCAGAGTCTCACGGATGCATGTAGCCAGCAGCTATCTCCGGGTCAATCTCCCGCCCGATGGGCAGTAGGATCACTCCCTCCAGATCTACAGTCGACTACAGGACTAGAGGGCCACCGCCTTATCTCGACTCGAACCTAATGGAAAGTGGTGAACCCCACTTCATCGTATCGAGCCCATGCCTTTGCTCCGCGACTCGCTGGCAAGCCATCGCATCTAGTCAGCTGTTGATCCTTAGATTCTCATACACCGTGAGGGATCGCTCAAGAGTCAACACTTAACCTCTTCTGGCCACCGCCCCCTTCAATCTAATAAACTGTGGTCTTTGTGCACAGCCGAATCTATAGTGTGTGCTAGAGAGGCTAATCTTAGATATCTACTACCAAGTTTTAGGTCTCACCCTTCCCAATACAAGGAGTTCATAGAGATAGGTATTACACTCATCCATATCACGTAGAGAACCAAAGCAATCCAGATCTAATCTATATCATAGAAGTTAGGTTCTTAGTTAGAGTCCGCATCTAGAGATCTAGATGAGCCATGGGCAATTTAATAGGCTAAAACTCCACCGACTCACTGACTAGGAAGATGGTTTAGGCTACTAAACTGGACCAACACCGATCCTTGGCTCAGCCCATCATCCTCACTCGAACTCACCATCCTGCATCAAACGCTTGAATCAAGGAAAAACTAATGGTGCAGTTTCTCTCGTGATGCAGAAGTCCGAGTGCCAGGCTTGCCTGAGGCGGCAAGTCAGAGCTCTAAACCCTAGAAACGAAAAGTTGGGGTTTCCCATCAATGCATTATGGTTGGCTTGTATTTCCACCATCCCCTTTAGGCATGTGGAATAATTCGGGAATGGGCCCACTTGCCTTTAATGGCTAGGTGGCCAAATGTGCCCATTGATGGAAGTGCGGCCCACATTAATGTGTACATTGGTAAATGTGCACATTAATTGCACACACTTGGGTATGGCCCATCTTTGGCAATCAAGGTCCACATGGGAAACAGACTTAGGATAAATGTGCACATGGGTAACGTGCACATTAATAAAATGCATACCTCTTGCAAGTTGCCCCCTGTGGCTACCCCACCGCCATATCGCCTACAAGACACGCCGGGCCGGTATAAAAGCGATTTATAATATAATGCCCGGGACCTATACCGTATCGGAAATCTACTAAGATTCTCCCCACTCCAAAGTTGATGCCGTCTCACAAAGATCATGGGCTCCCTCACCTTGAATCTTTCTTAACCCGGTGAATCAACCTTCATGCATACGATATACTACTATAATACTTAAGATATTTATTAAGATTACCTTTAAGGTAATATTTTTAAACCATGACATTATACTTATCAAATAACTTTATTACACCAGAATTTCTATTAAAACAATGTAATTTATTAGTCCTCAAGTATCACAACATTTAATTTATCACACTTTAACACTTTCATATGCTAAATTATTATTTAGTGGATTCTTTCATCTCTAACACATTCTAATGTAATTCTTGTAAGTCTCAGATCTTAAACTCGTGATTAATTTCCATAATAATATCTATAATTACATTAATTTTACTATCTTAATCTTCATTAGGATTACCTCATGTAATGTTTAAGACATTATCAGACTATTTCATTATCCAATTACTTATCACTTCCTAACTTTAATCCACTCTAAGGTAATTATTAAACCTTACTTAATACAACATTTAAAAGCGATTTCAAAGTTTACTAATTTCATACAAACATACACTTCTAAGGTAGCCTCTTCATCCCTTTGCAACACATTATAAATAAAAATTTGTGGGTTAAAAGTCTTCGTGAGGTTCGACCCCTCCACGGAGCTTCTATTGGCCCAAGTAGGTCGATACACTACTCTATTATTAATTATTAATAAAATTTGGTTATATGGTGACCACCCCACTCATCTACATGGGATGCATGGCTAATCTCCCGCCAGAGGAAAGAGGGTGAATCTTCCATTATGGTCATGGAGACAAATGCCTATATTTCCATATATGCTCAGCCATGCCTCCAATTCCTCAGCTGCCCAACAAGTGGGAGTGGGATATCCTCTTCTTCTTCCGTAATGGGGCTGGAAGGATAGATTCCCCTTCCCATCAAAGCATATATGGGGCAAAGCTGTGCCTTTCCTATCAATGACTCCTCAATGACCTCCTTTCTTCAGAGGTCGCCTACCTGCGGGATGTGTATAGACTTTCTAATCTACTCCACTCGGGTCTGCTTTAAACGCTTGGCCATGCCTTTACATTGACATTACACCACGCTCTAGAGATCACCAGAGGGTCTCATCATCGGGTAAATAACGATACAACCATACCAAGAGTTGTATGTGTAGATTAACTTAACTACACATGAAACTAATCTAAATTAATAATCTCTACATGCCGAGCCGATTTTAAATTGCCCTTAATGCATGTGATTAAAATCATTATCCTAAGGTAATATTTATGAATTTAACATTATCATAGTATCTACACATCTGAGTAGTACAATTATATTTACTTCCAAGTTTTGCAATATTTAACGACTTTTAGATCGTAAGGATACTAAACAATAAAATCCCTCGAGCTCTCGACCCATGCCGGTTATATTAGACAAGGTTTGAATTATCATACACAAGAATTAGATGTGTTTTGGCCTCTTCCTTGGTCCTACATTACCCTTGGAAGTATATCCCTAAGAGAATTTAAGTATCCGAATTCTATTTTCTATTTATATTTATAAGGACCCCCGAGGTCATATAAATTATCCTTGAAGGAATCTGCATCCTTGCTAAGGATTAATTAACATGCTACCCCTACATTATCTTGTTAGTTAACTTATTTCCCATGATACATATAATGCATAACAATTTCTATGACGACCTATATTTAACTTTATCAACAAGACACGCGAAGTTTATAATATATGCCTTTAATTTTGTATAAGAAACCATCCAACGCATTTCTGTTTGCCATTTGTGACGGGAGATGACTCAGCTCGCTGCATTGCTCCCCATAGTTTTGCTCCACTCATTGGTGTAGTTAGCTATCATGCCTGGCCTCAGACGCTGAAGGCATCCCGAGCCATTCCCTCTTCTGCATTCTCCATTCTGGCCCTGGTTTCTACGCATTGGGTTTGAAAGTGAACTCTATTCGACCTGACCACAATTCCTCATGGGTACGCTCTAATCATAAGATTGAGCCCTCCCACTTTCTTTGAAAGAAAATGGTCCTCAAGACTTCTCTTCAATGATCTAGGTACAAAATTCATCTATTTCTCTCCAAGAGGTTATACGCCTCTACTTAGTGCATTAATTTACTAGCCTTAACAATATATATAACCATCTAAGATGGATGTACATATTATTATCATTTATTCTTACTGATAGTTATGGGCTACTCACTTAGTTAGAATCCATTCTAAACCACAAGGTTTTGTCATCATGACAATTCCTTCCTTTCGGTCCAAGACTATTTGATTACTATAATTCTTATTTTAGGATGTACCTTACATGTATTATTCTTTTATATCTCTGTAGACCCCTTTCTAGCATATTTAAACTTGGAACATTCCTACTAATCGAATTTGATACCAATGTGCTGGGCCTAATTTTGTTAGATTACTTCTTTCTTTCTGCTGATTATTCTTTGGAGGTACCTAGATTTATACATGGTCAATAATTATCCTAAGAATGATTCCTTCTATGAGGAGAGGATCAATCCTACCCAAGCAACCAAGTAAATAAATCGTGGTATAATTATAAGCATCTTTATGCATTTCCTTCCCCAATCTTGACGCTTTGAATATTGGGCTTAATTCCTTCCAAATGTAGAATATCCGAATTGCTCTCTAACTCGGGACATGGATGTTACCGGCCCATACATTTGAACCTACTAGGCCCCATATGGCCTTAGATCAAATTTCATCCACTCATGCTCCCTCGCTTGAAGTAGCAAGGTAATGTTCTTCCTGAAATGCCGATACTAGCCTCCTTGATCGCAATTCCTTTGTGATGCAGAGGGTTGGACTTTTGTTCGCTAGAAGCCTCTCATTGGCCGTGGCTTTGATGGTGTAGTTGATCACTTGAAATCTTCTCTCCATGCCGCTTTAAAAAGCCTCAAGGTGGCTTCGCTTGAAGAAGATGATCTTTCATCTCAACTTCTTTGTCTTGGCAGCCTAAAGGATCTAATTGTGAGATCTCGATATTGTTTCTTCCGGGAATTTGAACATACCCTATACGCCGTAGTCCCTCCCTCACGCTATCGTGTTGTCTTCTAAGAGTGTTGGTGGATGTTGATTGCTTCTACCCTCGCAATTTGCCTCGGAGAACATCTCTTTCCTTTGATCTCATTTCACGCCTATGGGAGGGAATGGAATAACAAGGGAACCATACATGCAAACATATATATCTTTATATAATTACACCTACTTTACTAGAGCTATTAGGTCCTTCTTTGTGCCTCCTCGAGTTGCATACACCTACCTCACATGTCATTTTGCCCTCCCGCAATGGTGTTGATGATCTATATGCCCTATTTGTAATGTACCATAATTCCCGGTAACTCGGTTGATATATTTGGGGCCCTCCATCGTTTAATTTGCTACTATGGCATCGACAGCCAGATCACATTCTAACGAAAAGGTGTGGCCGGTCGTTGATGCTTCAAGATTTCTGGTCCTGCTTCCTCGACGGTGAAACTCTCTGGGCGTGTAATTGTTCCCTTCTGATTTTAGCTATTTTGAGGCTGCTCTCTTGGTATCGCGTATGCTGACTTTTCCATTTATACTCCTCCGAGTTGTTCCCTCCCTCAAGTAGCTGTTCTTTGAATCGGCCCATCCTGAAGGTTCACCTGCTGTGCTTAAGTCCTACAAGGTAAGTCACGCCGCCTCGCCTTAGTTGCTTCTCCTCCATCGAAGCCCAAACTTTGTTTGACCCTCGATCACATGGCTTGACGCTGTCACGCTCCACGTGCTATGCCGCCTTTGTCTCGAGGTACCCAAGTATCTTTGATTGTTCTTATTTCTTTGATCTTCCCGCTATTCTAGGGAGCCTGCGGGAAGAAGCTCCAAGCATAGCACTTCTCCAAATTTCTGGGCCCCCTCGACCTTTGTCCCTCTTAATATGCATGCCTATTCTCCGCAAGTAAGTTAGCATCATGGCCTCCTCCCTCACGCTATGTTGTCGTAGATGATGGATCCTTATATCCGGGCAAGCAGCCTTTAACCCCTTTGAGCTTAGCTAGCGCACCGCCTTTAGATATACCTTGTCGCTGGAATAGCCCGCCATTATCTTGAACTCTCTCAAGGCTCGGGCCTTGCTATCCTTTGCCGTTAGCAGTCAAATGCCCTACCTTGGGCGCTTTGATCGCGCCATATGTCTGAGATATGATCTGGCTTCTTTCCTCTTCTGAATCCATCGAGTAATTCATCAGCTCATCACCTAGCGCTGCTAGAAGCGACATTCCTCGCTGCAGCGGCTCTTCGAAGTGCATCTCCATCTAATACATCGCACAGAAGATCACTCTATATTACCAGCCAAGGTGGAAATTATGGTCGCCGGTGTTGCCCTCTTTAGCTGGCTCCGTTGATATTCCGTCGCTCTCCTTCTATTGTTGAGGCTACTCGCGGTCATGTCTATCGCGTTGCCGCCACAAGAGGTAGTGTTGGCGTCGGACGGCGTCCTGCAAATACCATGATCTTGACATGACCGGCGTTTATCTCTTATCCCCGAAGCATTGTGCCGGGACGAGCGCCTTCTACTTGGGGGCACTTCCGGGCGTTTGGAGTCGAAGGGTTTGCTTGGCCTGCTGTTTCCTCGACTTTCGGTTTCCTTCCATTTTGATCTCGGCTTTCAGCTCTCCTCTTTTGCTTCCTCCTTGTAGTCAAGTGAAGGAGCTTCCCCTCGACGGTTTAGTCCCTGTGAAAACATGACTCAAACGGTAAGCTCCACTATATATGTGGACACCCTAGATATACACAATGCATATATACGATTTACATTGGATTTTAATTCATCCACTTTTCCAAAACAACTACTAAGATCTACTTAAATGTTTATACCCTTTAGGGTTTTCCTCCTCCTATCGCTTATTTATTCCGGTTGCCGTGATCTTCTTCATTCCGTTGATCTCTGGATTCCTTGGAGATTTTACTATTAAGCAGAGCTCTTGTCCGGGATCCGAAGCTCGCCACGCCAAGGCGTAAGAGTGTTCACTGGATGTGATCCTTTGAGAAAGATGTTCCTCCTTAATGTGTATGTCCATAGAGGGAATGCGTGACCGCCAACGCCCCTGGCTACGCGTGTGTGTCAGCGCGTAAGGTTGCCGATGTGCTGCCATTGATCGCTTTGGCTAGGATCACGCGGGTCGCTGTTTCAAGCATTCTTGAATAACATCTTCAAGCCTGAGACTGGCTCCAGAGGCGTGCATTGTCATTCCTCCGCAGTTGAATTCCTTCAGTGTGACTCCTTCGCTCGGGCTTTGTCATCTCCGAGGTGTGCGCTTCTCCCGCCCGAAGTGTGTCATTCCATTGCCTCCTACCATGGCTCCTCTTCCTCGTCAGCTTTGGCGCGGAGTTGTACCCGGCCGGCTAGGTCGCTCCCTCCATTCTTCTGGCCTATCCACTGCCTTCGCGACTCTTTGGCCGACGAGGCGGTCAGCCCCTTCCTTTGGTTTCTAGGTGTTTTCTGGTCCCGAATCCTTGTTCGAGCTTTTGACCATTCTCCTCCTTGATCTTGCCTCTACGCCGATATAGGCCTTCGTCGGTGATGTTCTCCCCGAGTATGCCTCCTCCCCTCATGGTCTCCTACTTTTTAAACCGATGAAAGTTCTCCTCATTGCAAGGGAGTCGAAGCTCGGCCCCGGCCTTTAGGTGCTTTGTGGTTGCCTAGCTTGGCTGTTTCTTTGCTGCATGACATTCTGAGTTGCCGGGCCGCAAGGTCGTGGTCTTCCTCAAGCAGCTTTCTGGCACGCCTCCCCGCGGTCGCCTAAGGAGTTCTCCTTCGATTCTAAGATTATGCCCTTCCGCCCTATCTCGCGGATAACGCAGATTACCGTCTAACGCCTTCCTCGTGACCTCTGTGATTTTGTCAGCTCTTGCATTCTTTCCATTTGAAAATCAGCTGTGCTGGTGAAGCCGATCCTCTCATGTGGAGCTCAGGGACGGGTAGCTCTGAGGTCGCTTATCTAGGAAGATTCTGATGCCGCATACCAATATTCTCCCATTTGATGAAGATTGAAGATAGGCCTATGGTGTCCCCGCTCTACCTGCTTGTCGCATTGAGGTGTTTCGGCTTGTGCCCCTTCTCTTGGTCTCAGCCTCTTGGCCTCCTCTCCTTATCCTGGCTCCCACATCTACTGACCCCGATGTCTCTAAGAAGTTGCCCCTCTAGCCTGGGTTTCCATGGCTCGGGCCTCAGACTTCAAAGGCAACACCCTATAGTATCCTAGGAGTCTAAGGGCCCACTCTTCTTGAGCTAGCTCCTCCTAAGAACATTTTGGGCTCAAGCGAGCAAGCAAGATGGCCTGAGCAGCATTAATGGGCTAAGACATATCTATAATCTAAGCAAGTCTAACATGTGGTCCTGCATGAACGAGGTTTGTTTTGCAAAGCCCTCATGGTGTTTGAGAGACAAACCCTAAGGTCCCAGCAAAGTTGGTTTGGGGATCCGATTCTACACATGGAGGACTTTGGGCACTCTAGGCTCTAGCTCCTTTCTATGTATCTTGGCAATAGGGAGTGTCACTGTGAAGTGTTATATAAGCCAAACTCCATTAGAAGGACAATGTATCAGGTCAAGGTTTATGCCCTTTCTGCATGAGCAAGGTGAGTGATGTACCAAACAGCTTGACTTAAGCATGGCCGAGGTCTAGATGACTATAACAAAGGGGTGTTCTTGAGCACACATCTATCTAGGAGTAAGTGCATCAGCCTGAGCCGAAAGCACACTTAAGGTACTAATGGGATATGCTTCTATTTACAAGTATTGCATCTACATAGTTTGAAAACAATCCAAGGGTTTGAGCACTTTGGCTATTGAGCTGGGTTTGATGATTTAGCCTAATTTGAGGTCATAAATGGATTCTAGGCTGTGTAACGGTCCTATTTGCAACACCGGGGAAGGATTGGAGCCTCAGAGGCTCAAGCAGTGGAGGTCTCAAAGTTTGAGGTCTCGTTATCATGCCTAAAACCAATAATGAACTTTTCATTTTCCGGCCCCGGGCGCGATGCGTGAGACATTGGCCTCTAAAACGGGCGTTCTTGTCTAATTTTGGGTGATATAAGGGTCTAATCCTTTGCTTATCTCTCGTCGAGCTTAGCAGAATGGAATTCCTTATTTGGTCGATTTGGAGCAGCTTTGGGCACTTTTGGGGTATGGTTCAAAGATGGAACGACGTTGCTCTGCGACCGACGAACTTTTCATTTTCTCATTCCGCGTTAGAACGGTGAGACATCCTCTCGACCAATAGCCTAGATGTCCGGGTTTTTCTTTGACTAAAACAAAAAGCTTTTCAAAACTTACTAACCTGTCCACTAAGTAACTTTTATACACTTATAATTTACTCTAAAACACTTTGTATTAAAACAAATTTTATCATTTACTTAAATTAATAAGGCTCTCATATGACCGCTGGCGCATATCTTTCGCCAGAGCATTCCCTCGGGCGGTAATCGGGTAAGTGCGTGCCGTTGAGTCTTCAAAAATGTTGGACCAGCCACGCTTGACCTTGGCCTCCCCGCTCTCGCTCGCCTCTTTCGTTTCTTCGTACCCTTTATCTTCTAAATATTGCCTTTGTCGGAAAGTCGAAATAGTCCGCTGGTGCGCCAGCGTCGACGGGAGTTCTGGTCTATCGAGATGTCAGCTTCTATCTGTTCTGGCGGGTTCCTGGTCATCCCCGAATTATTAAGTTAATTTTGAATTTTAACCCTTTAGCCTTAGAGTATGCGCCCGTGGCGCTAGATGAGCCGACGGGGATTTCTCATGAGTGTACGCCGGGCCAGAGGTGCCGAAGTGGTGGAGCTATAGCCGAAAGGTAATACTGCGCTTAGCAGGAGCCGCCAGATGAATCTTGATAACATCGCGGGTGCAAAATCATATTAAACCATCTCAAGATTTAAGCAAAATCATGGCCATATTAAGCATCGACACCCAAGAAGATGTAAAGGAACTTTTACCGTCTGTGATGTATTCTCGGCTACGAAGTGAAATTAGTCTACAATTCAAACCTTTATGATGCATTCTACAGTTTAAATATCTATTCAGCTTATGATGCATGTGATGTCCGTGCAAGCAGTGAAATGAAAGAAGGATTTGACTCTTTCGACATTTTAGCGTAAATCCAGAAGTTCCAAATTCGGCAATGCAAAACTGCGGATTAAATGCAGACTAAAAATTCCAGCTGGCGGGGTTGGCTTAAGGTAGTAATCGTATAAGGAGCAAGTAATCATCAAAATCAAAAACTCGGCACCAGATAAACCCACAAACAACATGCCGCATTGGTGGCCCGCTTCCCACTTCTTGATCGCATGCAGGTTTGGCGGTGGTCATCAATTCCCGTAAAGATGATCTCCGTGATATATCAAAGTCCGACTTCCTTCAACATCGAGTATGCAAAAGAAGCTTTACTGATCGCCCCTACCTTCATATACGGCCCGCGACTGTACAACAAACAGGAGTTCATCCCCATACCAGCCTGATACATCGATACAGGTCTTCCACGATTGCACGTGAACTTTGAAGAGTTCCAGTGTTAGCTGTAGCGGGCCATTTTCCTCGGTTTCCCTCGTGGCCTACCTAGCCGCAATGAAACATACATGTCAAGAGGTACATACATCAACATCATATGACCATCAATGGCGATTGGTCCTCCCCACATATCCGGCGGTATAAAGATCGACATCACATAGGGAATCCTACCCAAGGCCTCGCATGGATGGACTGACAAGCTTGGTCTCCGTGAGTCTACCGCGCATGCATCCGGCGATAAATGGATCGGTCGTGGGTATAAGAATTACGGCATTGGGTTGTCCATACTCCATCCACCGGGCACACTTTGGCAGAGTAGGTTGAAAGCGTTCGACCTCGATCAGAGTTCACGGATGCATAGCCAAAGGGCTATCTCCCCGGTTACATCTCCCAAATTCGAATGGGGCAGGTAGGATCAATTCCTCCAGATCTGGCCGACTCAAGGTGACTAGAGGGCCACCGTACTTCATTCGACTAACCTACCGGAAAGTGAAACCCACTTCACTCTGTCTTTACAAGAAATTCGCTGGCAGCAGTTTAATGTAATTTAGGGGCCGCCAATGATCCCTGTGAGACTTTACATCAACGAGGGATCGCTCAAGAGTCAACACTAACCTCCTTCTAATACCGCTCCCTTCACCCACAACCGTGTGTGGTTCCCTTTGCGGCACAGTCAATCTAGTGTGCTAGAGGCTAATCAGAGCATCTACTACCAAGCTTTAGGTCTCTACCCCTTCCAATACAAGGAGTTCATAGAGATACATCATCCATATATTATCGCAGAACTGAAGAACTAGATCTAATCTATGTCATAGAGTTAGGTTCTTTAGTTAGAGTCCGGCATCTAGAGATCTGGAGGAGTCATATGGGTAAAATTAATAGGGCTAAACCACCGATTCAATGACTAGAAGATGTACGAAGCTACTAAATTCATTCAAATACCCGATCCTTTGGCTCACCCTCCCTCACCAACTCCCCACTCCATCCCAGACCGGTTTTGAATCAAGGAAAAACTAATGGTGCAGCCTCTCGATAGAGTTCGAGGGCGGTTTGGCCTTATATACCCAAACGAGCTTCCCAAAACCTCTAGAAACCTTAAAAAGTGGGCAAGTTAGGTTTCCTACTTAAATGTGACAAGGGTCATTAGGGTTTCCAATTATCCCCTTTAGGCATGTGGGATAATTGGGAATGGCCCACTTGCCTTTAATGGCTAGGCGGGCCAAATGTGCCCATTACGGTGTCTGGGCCATTAATGCGTACATTGCAACGTGCACATTAATTGCACACTTCGTATGGCCCACTTGGCATCAAGGTCCATTATCGAAAATGCGACCTGTGATAAACGTGCGTACGTGGGTAAATGTGCAGCATTAATAAATGCACACTCTTGCAAGTCAGCTCTAGCTACCCACTGCCATAATGGCCGCACGCCACGCAGTGGCGGTGGCGCTAGACAGCATAATATAATTCCGGGACCGTGAGATAATCGTGGCCGAATACACTTACTACTGTGCATTTGCTTAATCTAGTCCCATTTTGCAAGCAAAAGGCAAGTAAAAATTCTCGTGGTGTTTGATAATTACAAATAGCATAGTCCCAAACCAGAGCATAATCGCCACTTAAATATAGCCCAAGTGTCCTGTGCCGCTTTAAGGCTTCCAGACAATTGTCTCAAGCGAATCAGATCTCCAAATTAACATCACGTATAAACCGAGTCAATGTTTCGTAAGAACCTATTTTGGCTTTGCATATTAATCGCATTATTTAAAAGTACAAGCATACCATAGGATTTATCTATCATATCAGGTACGCGATTGCGTACCGGCATATAGATGGTATCGGCTCCATTCTTAGATCTTTCCTAATTCATCGCAGCTTTATTTATCGTGAGCATACAAAGAATCAACTTCCACTTTTAAGTCTTCATCGCTTCATCAATGGCAAAGGGCATCTTAGTTGGGAAAAAGGCAATCCCTTTACATTTAGTTCTCCTACGGTGTTGGCAACAAGAAAGGATGCCGTGATTTCAAAAGTAATCCTCGTGTAGATCCGGGTACTTTACCAGCTTTGATCGGGTCATGGTAAGTGATGCGATATCTAGTCGTATGTATCTTAGGCTTCTTCACATATCTTCCGCCATATATGAGCGTAATAATCCGAATGAAGTGTAGTTGAACTCTAGATCTTAACTGCTTATCTCTCGTCTACAAAAGCCAGCGATCTTTACAACCAAAAATTCGACGGGTATCGCTCGTAAATGTTCAACACATCCGATTTCAGCTTGAACTTACCGACCGCTCTACCATTTGATGCATATGTTCCTAAATCATAATTTCCACATGCACCGTAATCACTCCATAGATTATAGACTTTTAGGGTTCATAGATGAGTGAAAACATACTTCAAGAAAGTTTAAATCTGGCAATTGATGAATAAAAGGGGAGCTTCCGCCCATAGCCGGTGGTGCATTATAGTCACCGCTTGATGAGCTCGAAATGCAGAAAGAAAGAAGGGCAAAATCTCCCAAATCGTCAAGAGCGTATAGCCGGTGATTAAGGGAGATGAGATTATGCCTCCCTAGAGGGTATAAGAAGGATAAACATGTGCTCAACTCGCCAGACCCCGAATTAGCGGCGCTAAGGGCGTAATCCGAAAGGCGGTTTATGGCAGCCAAGTCCGCTGAGAGCGCTTGTAGCAGCCGATAATGGGGGCCGGATGACCGACCATTTATGTGCAAAGCAAATGCTTTTGGCAATATTAGGTGAAAGCCGATATACTGAATATGCCTACATACCTATTGATAAACGAGGGTTTGCTCTTGGGCAAACCTAAAAAGAAAAAGAAAAAGGAAAAAGGAAAAGGAAAAGTAAAACAAAACGAAAACGTAAAACGAAACGGTAAAGTTCCAAAACCTAAAACCGGAACCGAACCGAAACCGAAACCGAAAACGGAAAGGGAAAGGGAAAAGGAAAAGAAAAAATAAAATCAAGTTTGGTATGGCTTATTGGAAGGAAAGATTTAGGAGAAGGAAAGGTTAACCGAAAGCATAAGGTTGTGTTAAAACCAAAATCAAATTAAGGATTACCTGATCTGTCTTTGAGTAACATCTACAAATTCCTGTAGAACTTATTATTTGGTAGCTCCTTTGTCATAAGTCCACAATCAGTCATCTATCTTAGAATAAGACATTCAACTCGAATCACTATGTTGCAACATTTAAGGTCACAACCATGTTTAACCCCTCATTAAAACAAGTTTATTTAGGACAGGGCAACCCTTCCGACTTTCACGACTCAAGTATGCTTAGGGCGCTGCATGCTTATTCACATCTAGAAATAATTGTAAAGTTTCACAGAGTTTTTAACATTGAGATAAAAAGATTGATACGCAGGAATAACCGGAATAATATTTTCTTTACTTTGGTAGGACAAGCTTCCCACAAATAAATTGTTTCTCGGAACGCCCCGTGAGGGTCCTAAAACCAGCTCTATATTGCGAGTTTTCCATCATTAATCGTAAGTGTTAAATTGGCCGCAAGGTGTGTGTAAAGGTGATGTCCCTGCGGTCTCAAGTTCGCCTTTTGACCGAGATCTTCCTTTTACTATTCTTCTTTCCATGTTCTTCTTAATCAACTCCTCTAGCAACTTTTTGCTCTCTCTCTCTCTGTCTTGTTGCGACTCCTTCACAAGCAAGTTCGTCTGTAAATTCTTTAGAGTAAAACCCTATGATTCTATCATTGAACTATACTTCCTTGTCGTGCCCTTTTTTGGACCCCAACAAGCTATTTCTATCATGTGATGACCGGGAAGATTCCTTTACATGATACACCTGGTCTAGATACTTTATTTAAATACCGCCATTAGTAGTCCTCACAAGTAGATTCAAATGATCCGGTCCAACACCACTATCACAAGAACATCCATCCAGATGCCTTTGGAAAGATGGATACAACTCTTGGAGCTAGTGCATGAGTCAACATGTTACATTAGTGTGCTGCCACCAGTGTCTATCACAGTGCCTGCGCTAGTTGATAGGGTAGATATGTCCACACAGGCTTCAACTAAGGAATTGTCGTAGATTGTAGCATATAGCCCTACCTTGAGATCGTGCACGCCACCAGAGGATTCCATCAACATACACTCCGCCTTAACTCGGCGCAGATTGCTCCGTGATTGAGGAAGATGCAGTGGTTGTCTCGCTACGATGAGATCGACATTTTTACTAAGGTGATGCACATATAGGCGCATGGCATCATCTTGTGCTAATACTCCGCAGGGCAGCAATCTAATTCAATCGTCTCGCTACACCTCCCTAGTACATGTTAGAACTTTTATTCTCGGAGGTTTTAGATAATCGAGAGTACGGCAATCATCGAAGGGACCCAATTTTTCATCCAAGAGGATCTAACTCACATTTTAGACAATAAGAGAAATTATGCCTGTACTCTAGAAGCTTCCTCGCCTTGAATCTTGAAGTAGCAGATGATGGTAGGTCAAGCTTACTGTCAGAGATCATTGACCTTTGATCCAGCAACAGTTTTATATAGCCTCAGCTTCTTTATGCTGTTACTTCTATCCTCGCTCTTGCATTGTGATGGTACATAAAGTCCGGGATTGATATCGGTTCAGCCTGTTATTTGCCATAGTTTTATTTGGGTTTTGTCCAAGCTTTGTGACATTTCCATTATGTTTGGTGATGTTTTGGTTTGTTCTAACCCACTATATGAATCCCATGGCCCAATCGTCCCTCTCTACATGGACGCGTGAAGAAATCTTATTCCCATTCTAGTGGTGAATCACTCCTAACTCTCTACCCGAATTCTACCGAGGACCTAATTTTTATTCAACTTTCTCGTGATTATATGGTAGCTATTTACATTAATACATGTAAACCCAGAGAAATGCTCAGTGAGGATGTGTGATAAGAGGTGGGTATTTGATTGCATCGAATTTATGCTACAAGTTTTAATAGGAACTCAGCTCTTCATTTACAGATTCTACTTAATTTAAATTCTAACATGAATCAAAACTTCATCTACATAGATACTTCCTTCTATCTAGATTAGGTATTGAGAACTGGAGTTACGACCATATTATGTAATTGCAATGTATCTATTTGATAATTTGACTAGAAATTATTGTGACTTTAGAGTTGCCCTAAAGAAGGAGGACAATAATATCTCAATGGTTTAAGAAATATCGCTGACTTTCACTCAAGTAGCAATACGCCGATTTGATGGCAAGATTAATATATGCACGCATACGGTACTAAAGGAGACTTGAAATAATGTGTTGTCGCACTATGGGTTGCCCAAATCTATAATTTATGATCTTGAAGTCCATTAATGATCTAAATCGAAGCAGAAACTTGGGAGGGAAGGGGTGGGAGAGGTGATAAGAATCACTAAGAGAAATTTCTAAGTTACTGTAAAAGAGTACGATCTTGAAAATAATTGATGATTTAAATCAAAGAAGAATACTTTCAAACTGCTCGAAAAGATGAATGCGGTTGCCTCCACTTGCATCTCATTAAAGCACTTTAAGGCAAGATCATCTTCTTCATGCCGAGCATACCTGCAATTATTGCATTTCATGTCATTTCATCAGCTTGACGTCTTCATCCCACATCCTCTTGAAGCATTTTAGTGTGAGACGCACATCGCGATATTGAATATATTTTGAAACCCTATATCACTACATTTCCTGGCTTGCATTCTATCAAATACTTTGTGTGGTTCATATGTGCCAACAAGTATACTATCTATTTAGATCTCAAAGCGAAGCCCATTTTCCATAAATAAGTTTTAAGGGAATTTGCCTCGAATTTCATGTAATGCAATATTGTCGCATTCTTTAGTGCATATTAGGTACCTTTAAACTTGTCCTGAATGTATTCCTTACATGCCAAGTTACTATACAATCGAGGGATCAATTCACCATCTTGTGTCTTAGTAAATGGGCCTCTAGCAAATTGAATTCCAAGAGGCTGGCCGTGTGAATTTTAGATCTCCTTTTAGTTTCCTTTAAGCAAGCTTCCAATGAAAGTGTAAACATAAGTGAGATGGTTTGCCAAAATTAAGATATAAAGCAATCCACTTCGCAGCATAAGAAAATACATTCATTTAGCAAATTCCATGTCATGGGATTGGGTGCATTCAAGCACCAATCTGTGAGCAAGATCCTTGGAGATGGACGTCCTTTGCCCCGTATAATTTTAAGTGGGGATGAAGGGCATTATCCAACCAACTTTTGGTTTCTAAGTCTTCTATATCCGCCATGACTAATATTAAAACCTAAGACTATACCAAATTTCCAAAAGATTTAAATGCATTTTACCCCTCCCTCAACTCCCATATCAGAGACCTTAGCACTTGAATCCAAGCATCGAGGGCCAGATATTTTAGAATTCAAGTTGAACATTAGGGTACATTAAATACATTGCCACAATAGATTAGAGTACATTTGTATACCTTAGAGTACATCACGTATATTTCTGGCTGTTGGCCTTCTGTTTATGGTTGTTGGCCTTTCAAGTGCCCTCTATTCCATATTTTAATAGATGACATGTAATACAGAGAACAATGATATTGTTCCCATTCTATTCCTATAGTGTCTCTTCTACTCTTTTGCTTCCATTTATGGCTCAATTATATCGTGATGTTTATATCACCATAGTCATAATGCTTCCCAACATGGTGTCATCAGAGCTCTATCAAGGAGCCTAACAATACGTGAACTCGAGAATGCAGCTAAAAAGAAGTCCTATCCAAGGGCAGAAGAGGTGAGGAGACAAGATCTCAGATTTCAATTCCCTTGCCACCGAGCATTTGATGGTAAAGGGTTTAAAGGTTGGAAGAAACCAAACCGCATAATGCTCTATAACCCCTCAAACTGCTTCAAAATTCTCATGTCCCGAGGGCAACATGTAAACTCGATAGTTAATAATTCCTCAGATCATTTTGGCCGTTGTAGTAATGGAGCTAAGCAAGTGCTAGAGCTTGTCCACTTAGATCTTTGTGGACCAACGGAGGTATTTGCACATCTTGGTAAGGCAGTCTAATTCATCACATTTATTGATGATTTTAGCCAGATTACGAAGAAGATCAAGCAATTACACATTGATGCTAGTAGTAAGTATCTTAATGATCTCTTCCACAATATATAAAACCAGACAAGGATTCAACATCAATGAATAACAAGGGTTACTCCTCAACAAAACCTGCTGTAAGAGGAAGAACCGACTTTGTAGCTAATGCAATTCGGCGCATGCTTCTAAAAAGGCAATTGCCTAAAAGAGTTCCGCAAAACAGATTGACCATACCGCCTTGGATAATGAGTACACTGGCTACAAGGGAGATGTAAGCATTTTGTTATAATGTTATATCCGATGATATCCTCAAGAATGGGCAGAATTGATGACGCTCGCCAATCTCTAAATCTAAACTAGCTTAAAGGTAGTTTAAGATGAAAGATTGATTTGGGGGGCAAATTAGCCTTTCTTGGATATGCATACATTGTATGTGAAGAAGAGTGCTAATTCATACTACCAACCCTGTGATACCTGAATTTCTTTGCTCGAAAGTAATTTCACACGACAGGTTGTAAGTTTGTCTCCACAAAATGAAAGCTGGTCTTCAATTGTTTGAAGATAAAGCCCATGTGATATTCCGCTGCTCATTCTATCATATGTATGTACTTATTCCGAGTTTCCATTGCATTTCATGACCATAATGCGACCTGATCTTTGTTCCGCTATGATTGCATGGACGAGCCAATTTAACCATTGTTACGAATTAAAGCATTGACAACTAGCCAAATGTGTTCTTCGCTATTTACAAGGAATAAAAGAATGTGAAATTTATTACTGTGCTAACGGATCAACAAGTCTTCGTGCATCTACTGATGCAAGCTGGGGCAATAATAGGGATTCTCACTCCATTACGATTAGCACATGCATGTTTTATGACTGGATAAGCAAAAAGCAATTTGTTGTAGCCCGACCTTCGCTAAAATACATTGGCTCTACTAATCGAGTTGAGATCTGCTTCCAGGCGATCACTCTGTTGGCGATAAGTATTTCTATGCAAGTTGTGCTATTCATGTCTATGTGGAGAACCAAAGTTACATGAAAATGGCGAATCCACTCAGGGACATCATCCACTTAACAAAGCACATTCCAGGACACGGTTATGTCCATGATCTGGTGGAAAAAGCAACTATTTCATTAATTTATTTGCCAACTGGTGCAATGGTTTCAGATATACTTACTAAGCTATTGGGTACATGAAAGTTTGTACAATTTAGATCATCACTTGTTATTATACCGTTGGAGTAGCTTTAGATGGTCTAGCTTGAAAGGGAAGTGTTAAAATTCAAGTTGTATATAGAGTACATTAGATACATTGCCGCAATATATTAGAGCACATTTGTTTGCATTAGAGTACATCACGACATCCTCGGGTCAGCTGGCCTCGGGTTTATAGTTGGCCTTCAGTCTCCCTTTATTCCATGTACCTATAGATTACATGTAATATAGAGAACAATGAGATTGTTCTCATTCTATTCCTTCATGTTGTGTCTCTTCTATTCTTGCTTCCACTTTGGCTCACTCTATAATGCAAGTTATAATGAATAAACCCATAAATTTATATGTTTTCCAAGAAGATACTGAATTTTACCTGTGGATGCAAAGAAGTAAATGAAGCATAGTGTTGAACTAGATTAGAAGGAGTAGATAGAGAAACCGATGCCTCCTCAAAATCTTGAAAGAAATCAATGAAATTTTCAGAGCATATTTAGTTTTTATATCTCTGGGATGCTCCAGATCCTTGTTATAGAGAAAGCCCTCTTTGAGATGTTAACAGCGAATGCATAGACGCATTAACATGAGCAACTACAAGAAACACAAGGGAATACAGAGGCATCAATCAATACTAATTCCAGGCATCATGAGCACTGATATGAGTGGATAGCCTCATGGTAAATATGGCAAAGGGTTGGAGTTGGACCATTTCTGCATTGGAGTAAAACCGCTATAAATTGTGATGGATCAAACAATACACAGAAGATGCATATTGTAGAAATCAATCTAGGTTATTTTTCTGAAGCAAGCAGATCTTCATCCTTCCATCTTCAAATCTCAATTGGCCCCAAGAAGCTTTGGCCAGGATTGAACCCAAGCACCGCTTTAGAACGAATTAGGTACCTCTGGCGGAAAGCCTTGAATTTCGCTAATGCCGCCATATCTGCTGTAGGGAGCCCATTCCTCCAGATAATTTTGACTACTTGAATGAGTTTTATCCAACGTCTTGATATCATGTTCTTCCACTAATTTTGCCAGATTACAAGTTAAATTTCATCGCTCCTTCTTTCATTTTAGCTGACCAAAACAAAGCAACTAATGCCCTTCTTTCATTTTAGAAGGACTAAGCAAATAAGAAGTTCAACATGCAGTCGCAGGTGCAAAACCCAAATAATTTGATGAATTGGGAATACCAAAACAAGCAGCCATATTTATGTTGTTAATGATTTTACTAAGAGTATGTTGCTTTCATGTGGATATTTTGTTAAAATCTTTTGTATTTTAGCTCATGACGTCTCTCTTATTCCATCCTCGGTGTTGTAGAACGCTAAGATCAAGAAAATGCCATTGCTTAGGGTTATTAGTTTATTAGATGGTGTTTTTGATAGATCTTTATTGCAGCAAAGCCTTGTAGCATGTCCATGGTAATTTCTAATAAAATAGTAATGCTCAAAGAAGATTTTGAGGGGTGCTTTTATAAAGCCGGTATCTTGTGCTTTTATTCTCTATACTCATTGCCCGCTGGGTTCGTGAAAATATCGCCTACCCTAATTGATTTCTTCATTTGGTTTTAAATGGATTTTAGTTATGTTGAGGTCATGGTAGATATCCCGTTATCCAAGTACATTGTTTTTGTGCCCATATCATAAGGGCTACATACCATTCTATTTCTAGATTTTGCCAGTGTTTGTACTAACTTTATTTTAATTAAAAGGTTCTTATATAGTGATTTACCATTGTCATTTTTTCACATGTCTATAAACACGTGCATTTAACCCCTTTGCCACATGGCAAAACCCCACACGACCTTTTAACCCTAACCGTAAAAGGTCAGCGTAAAAGGAACAGCGGTCCTTAAACATTTTTCGCCGTGATTTCGCTTCCAAGAACCATTTCGGCCAAGTGCTAGCCATTTTGCATTGCTAGATGCCGCCAGTTTCGGTAATAAATGTGATCCTCAAGATTCGGTCACCTTCGGCCAATGGGCGAAGACGGCCCCAAGGAGATGAAGCAAGCCAAGGATTAGGTGTCGGCTATTCTCATAGCAATGCTAACTTTAGTCTCCATGGCGAGTCGGTTAGCATGCTATTCACTTAGAGGCCTTTAGTGATTCCGAAAGATCACAAGCCCTACTGTGCGAACCTAACCATGTATGTTTAGGTAGATAGATTAGATGGAGATTCTATGTTTCCAGCTTCTATGGATGATGATGTTCCTATCTTATGCGCACTTCGTATCATTGGGAAGGTAGAGACCGAAGCCCCGAGTTGATGTAATTCCAGATAGCCTCATTAATTCTTACCACGCGCATGCATAAGAGCCCCGATGGATTGTGAGTGGGGGACTAGACCGGCAGATAAGGGGACTCTGACTCCATTGCGATTGGTCCCTCGGGTGTAAAGCCCCGCCAGTGGACTTAGCGGCTAGGCCTGATAATGTTTACCGCGGTGGGCAAGGCATGGGTTCGGTACCTCCGAGGTAGATGTGTTACCTTCCATGGGTTCGAAAGTCGTGACCTCGAAATTAAAGGTACGGGCATACCTCGAGGAGTGGATCTCCTCCCCGCCATTGGGATCGTGGGGAGATATAAACTCGAGTAGCCCTCTCTGCGCATCTACCGGTAGTCCTAAGACTTATCACCCATTCCAAAAGTAATGCATTAAAAGAGGGCAAATCGGTGGACTACCCAACTACTACATGTTCTTTTATGCCACCCCCAACTATCGAAGGCGAAATTTCGGCCCCGTGATTGACTTCCTCGAGATCCAAGCCGCCGCTGATCCCCTATGAGTCCGGTTTCCGGGTAGGAATCCCCATGTTGGATGTCGCTATTATGTTATATTATGGGTGGAGCCACCCTTCGAGGTGGGATATGGCGTTATTTGATGTTATGTGCCTGCGTTTGATGTACTCGCCAGCCCAGCTGGGTCCCGAAAGGCATCGAAGATGAATTTATTACCGCCCATTTCGCCCCGACAGATCTTTGACGGCAGCGCGATATGATGTTAGGTGGACTACCGCAGTGGCAAGGGGCATTGATAGGAGGGATGAACTCTAGTCCCGCATAAATGGGAGCATCGTGATATGAGCAGGACGCCATTAAAGCGGGTATCGAGCAAATGATCTTGGAGACTAGATCCAAAGATCATCATTTCCTTTAGTAAAACAATGTACCTAGATCTTCGCCTCGGAGTTGAAACTCTGCTAATGAACCCCTGAAATGGGGATGGGGAATTTTTTCCCATCAAGAGTGTAAAAGAACTAAGCCAGTAATACAGTTAGTGAAAATAAACTGTAAATTTCTGGCCAAAACTTGAAAATTTTGAACCCTCTAGAAGAGGACTACCTTCAAAGAGTAAAGGACCCTTTTCAAAAATTTTGAACGGGCCACTATGGTATATTTTTACCATAGTTCAACAAGAAATATAGATAATTAGGAGTAATATGATAGCATACTTTAAAATCGTTCTTAAGCCAGAAACACCTCAATATACCGCAAGAATGCGCTTGTAAAACATAAATTTCTAGCTATAAAGATTTGACCACTCACAAAATGCTTAGGACCACTTTCGTACCTTTGGAACCGGCCTCCCCGTAAGTAATCGCGGTGAGGTTTCTGACCCGATCTACAAAGCACCGGTACGAGCCCAAAACAAGAAACTAAGGGCATATCCTAGCTTAACTCCGTTCAGGGTTTTGTTTAGAATAGAACCAATAGCTTGTGGGAGTATGAGGCCCGAGTCACGTATTATAAGGGGAACAACTTCTCAATATGTCAAACACCCGTGCAAATATACCTACAAGCAGATATGATTTAACGAACGACGGATCATTGACTGACGGACCACCGAGTTAACATTGCCACGAAGAGCAATAATATTGAGCATGAACTGGTGACGATGATCTCGCGTACCAGCGTTTCGCCGGCTTTATTTAAGCAACGCCAATAAAAGGTGCAAATAAATCCGCATAATCAGCAAAATATCCAAGTCCAAATGCATGAGGAGTTCCAAATTCTGGGTAAATAAAGAGGGAAGCATATAACCACTTCCATCGATTTTAAAAATAGGGGACTGCGATAGAGTGTAGCTGAGAGGAGACACATAACAAGGAGGAAATTATCTCCAACTTCAAGGCATATAATGATCGTGGGCAAGATCAAGGAGGAGGATACCGGGCCGAATAAGAGTTCCAAATCCGTAAACGCATCGCGAAACCTGGCGCGAAGCGATGACCTTGTTTCGCAAAATGGCGAAGTCTTAGTGACTGAAAGTGGACCTCGACTCCATAGGATGGAGGAGCCGAATTTAGCCTACAACCACACACTACCTAAAGGTAACTCGAGAAGCTGGCGGTGTGTGCAATGGGGATGACCCACAATTCCAAGTGGCCGTGGGAGTGCATCTCGCAACGGGCTAAAAGTCTAAGCAAATGTGAATCGCGACTCGTAAATTCAACCCCGGGCCGAAATGATTAATTATTCCATCTCGACGACGGCTATCAAGACTTCCCAGCGCATGCAAGAAATGCCCATCAGTAACAATCGATCTTACCTGCCGCATCAATGGCACTGGCTACACATCTTCAACCCTCAAGAACGCATTGACACCGCGATAGGACGCTTTTGAGCCACCGCGACCCATTATGACAGTAAATACTAATATTAAGAAGGAGCATTTGGAACCTCGTGGTCTGTTATCGAACGCTTCTCCTCGCCGACTGAGATAATGACCTCGATCGTATTAACGGTCAACTATAGTCGCGAATAATCTAAGGACCCCCGAGTCAAGGAGAACGAGGAATAAGCGCAAAGAAAACCTAAGAATCAAACATGATAGAGGAGGGAATCCAAAAGGCATAAACATTTAAGCATATCCTCTTCTATAAATTAGAAAAGTGATGAAACAAAACCGCAAACATAATTATATATATATGTCTAATATAAGTACCTGCGTTACACATAGTACAAAACATGAATCTCGGATCATGCTGAGGGTTTAGCTGCTTAGATCAACAAACTCCACCACTGGATCGCCAAAGGATGAAGCAGAAAAGAACCACAAATGCATAAAGAACAAGTGTCTCATGGAAGAGCAAGCACAGAGAGAGACGAGCAAGAATCTAATTTATCACGAAAAGTAGTCTATGACCGAACCGGGACAGTGGGAGGGAAGGTATTTCTAAAAGTCTACTCCGGCGCCGTGGAAGCAGACAACAGATAAGAGGTCATATAGGATCATGCATCCATATCGAAAAGCACTCTATCTATGCCCACTATGGAGACAAAGCCATCCTCCATGCCAAGGGCTTAAT
Source organism: Isoetes taiwanensis (assembly GCA_021234155.1). Classification (NCBI taxonomy): domain Eukaryota; kingdom Viridiplantae; phylum Streptophyta; class Lycopodiopsida; order Isoetales; family Isoetaceae; genus Isoetes; species Isoetes taiwanensis. Next base: position 199,912 of record JAJEKV010000046.1, read on the forward strand.
GAGGTGTGGTGCATTAGGACATCATCCCAGCATTATAGGCGTCAAGTTTCCATCAGCCACGATGGAAGAAGTAACCTTCTTCCACGCTGGGATTAGTCTTGCATCCATGTAGTTAAATTCAATTGTAATTAAAATGGGTGGTTCCCCTTACGCAACGCCATCTTTGTAAATAAATAAATGCGCATGTCTAGTATAACCGATAGCCCAATAGAACCATCTATGGCAGAGGGTCGCATCAAGAAGACTCCAAGTGTGCCATTGGCTATTTTCGGTATAATGTGCTGCAAAAGAGATGAAACGAGCCTTTAAATTATAGCACCCAAACTTTTGCAATATTATGTGGAAATTATAAAAGTTTTGTAGCCGTTTAAGCGTTAATTTAACTAAGCGGCTGTGTACCCACTTTAACAAAGTTATGAAATAAAAGATATGGGATCATAATAATGAAGCAATATTACCTCGAGGTAGTCGGTTAAAAAAAAAAAAATTGCAATTTAATGAAATTGAGCGGGTTTAAGTGCGTCCGGCGGTGGGGAGACTCTCGCAGGGATGTCGGTGGTTAACGAACACTTTATGATATCGCATCGCTCCAAAAGATAATATACTGTATGAATATCGATTGTAATTAATATCGCCATTCGCATACGTCGCCTTTGACGACATGTACGAAGTTCAGTAGTTGGCCAAAATCTCTAGGAGCAATCCGGCGCACATGTCTATAAACATGTGATGAACTTTGCCATATGGCAAAACCCCACATGACCTTTTAACCCTAATACTACCTGTATAAACAAAAAGTGAAACCCTTAAACCTTCCATTTTGCATTTCCAGTTGGTCTCCGCTAAGTTAGCAACGACTCGTGAGATGCCGTACGCCGCTTCTGGCCAAAATAATCAGATTCCTCAAGATTCTGGCCGCCTTCTCGCTTTCCAAATGGCGAAGGACACATTCCGTTGAGCCGGAGCAAGCCAAGGATTAGGTAGTCAGTTGGTTCGTACACACTTGTAGTCCAAAGAATTTGTCGGTTTAGCATGTTAGTTCACCCTTAGAGGCCCGAGAGATCGGCGGATCACAAGCCCTAATCAGCCGGAACCCAACCAAGCGTATTTTAGGTAGATAGATTAGATGTTATTCTGGCGTTTCAAATTTCCAAGGACATGATGTCTCTATTCTATGCGACTTTGTATTTCGAAGGGGTAGACTCCAAGTCCTGTAGTTGATGTATCTTAGATAGCCTCTATTAATTCCTAATTAATGCCTGTGTGCTGGCGGGGCCCGCCTGCTGTGGAGGTATGGACTAGACCGTGGCAGATGGCGTGGACTGGTCCGATTGGTATTGATCCTTCCGTAAAGCCTGTGGATCTGAAAGGAAGCGAAGCCGGATGGTTTGTTACACCCGCGGTGGGTAAGGCGCAGCGGGCTTGATACCCATTAAGGAGATGCATCACCTTCCATGGGTTCTGGTCGTGAGATCGGCAAAGGGCCCTCTCTAGTCATCGCGATGCAGGTATGCATGCCTCCTGAGGGAGGATCTCCTCCTCACGACTTCCAGATCGGGACATGCAACCGTGAGAGCCCCTTGGCTATGCAGAATCTTTGTGGTACTACCGAAGTCCCAAAGACTTATCACCCTATTCCTCAAAAGTATGTACGCGGAGGCTTACGGAGTGGACTGCCCTAACGACCATATTCTTATGTTCAATCCATTTGCTATGAATTCTCAGCTCCGCAGATGCACTTCGACCTGCCGTACTTGATCCCCTATGAGTCCGGTGTTCTCGTGGATTCCCCGCGATGTTGATGTGTTACTTCGCTATATGTTATGGTGAGCCACCCTCGAGGTGATAACCAAGTTATTTGATGTTATGTGTCAGTTCGATGCTTCCGCAGCCTAGGTAGGTCCCGGAGTATTCGATAACACACCGCATTATGGCCTTCGATTCTTTACCGCTTAGCAAGGATCCGATGTTAGTGATACCATGTCGCCATGGCGCGATAAAGAGGGATGAACTCCAGCCTGTACTGGCGGAGCATCATGAGCAGGGCATATCGCTAAATGCCCCAAATTAACGGTGTAGCGATCTGCAATCGCATCTATCAAGGAATACCGCCGCAAGGTCCATGCCTGCCATCTGTGCCTGCCTCCACAAGCCGAGGGGCGTATGGGCCAGCGTACCGCCATCGTATCTAAAATAGGCCAGCATTAAGTGCTAAGAGAGGAGTGCCGTAAAATTTTGGAGGCAAAAGTAATCAAGAAATGCTTTAAAGTTTTATGGATGCTGAACTTATAAGGAACGGGAGAAACCATAAGGGGAAATTAAAGAATCAAAGCATTAGCGCACTTTCTTAGTAGGCTGCGTGATGAGGAGACAAATGGCTACAAAGTTGTAAATGATCCTAATACTCGCAGTTATGTCAAGAGAGGGATATTCAATGAAAATGTTTTTGGTAAGGCTAATGGGAAAAGTCCTGGAGCAAACAAGAGATAATATAATGGATGCTGAGAATATTTGAAGGAAACTCCTAGGATAAAGGAGGTAACCCAAGTGCCCCATGAATAGTAATTCCAAGCAATAAGAAGAAATAGAAATTGAAACCGATGAGGCCGAAAGCGTGTCTCAGAAATGATGGAATTATAGATGTAGAATAGATGATGCATGAAGTCATGGAGACTCCTATAGCGCAATAAAGATGGACCAGATATTGAACCAGAGGAGGTGCATGAAGCTTGAAGGTGACAATATGCCGAAACTAAATCAAGGGAGAAAGCAGAAAGAGGAGGGTTGAAAGAGAAGCACGCGAGGAGTCGATTTTAGGTGAAGGGAGCGCTCCTCAGTCTCGCCTTTTCAATATTTGATATGGAGACACTCTGGTGGCGTGCTGGAAGGCAAAACAAATCCGGTGCCAATTAAACTCCCAAAATCTTGCTTCCTGTACATCGGAGCCAAGAAATGCTGGAAGAGTTAGTAAGAATAGATGTGAAGCGGAAAGAAGCAAATGGCACGAGTTAGACTCATTCAAGCAGACAGAACATATGAACCGGTACCAAGACCAAGCGATAAAATATTGTAGACAAGAAATTTTGAGGGTTTAAGATAAAAGAAAGGCTATACGGATCAATAGTTGCACAAAGCATCGGCTATTTTGGCAAGAAGGATATACACAACAAGAGGGAGAGTAGACTATAAAGATACTTTTTTCACCCATTGTCAAGATGACCGCTTTGAGAGCTTTTAAGTAGCAATCGCGGGTAGGCAAATGACATGGAGTCGAATCATATGGACGCCAAGATCGCATTCCTAAAATGGAGAGATCTAGAAGAATAATCAGACATGGAGCACTCTATGGGTACGAATAAGGTCCATCTCACAAATTGAAGAGCTTGGCCATGGATTTGGACAGTATCCAGGCAAAAGGGTGGTACTGGCGGATGAATATGTTCTAGTTACAATGGATTTATAAAATTAAAACTAAAGGGAATCTCTATATGAGATCGAAATTGTTAAGTGCCCCATAATGGCTCAGAGTGCTGACGATTGTCTCATCACAGTGATAGACTCCTGCCGATCACTAAATGCACGTTGTTGTTAAAAGGTCGCTTTCAAATGACCGATCTAGAGAGCTGTAAAAATGTTAGGTATGGAGGTGCTAAGGGATAGACAATTTATTAATGGATATTGTATCTTATCAAGAACAAGACATCAAAAGATGCTTACCAAATTTAAAATGATTGATTGTAATGCAGCAAAACACCATTGGCACTGTGGACAGAATATCGTGAAAGATGTCCAAAAATGATGCGAGAGGAAGGAAATGGAATGTAAACCGTATAGGCTGGCTAGTGGGGTAGTTTATTGTATGTTGCAAAACAAAGCAAGGCCGGAGCATCATGGAGGCCGTTAACTGCCCAGTGACATTGAATAATCTTGGTGAGCATTGGGCAGCGAAGAGAGCTATTAGATACTTAAAAGGCACCCCGACCTGAAGGCCTATGCTTTCGAAGAGGAAAATAGTTTATAGCTGGATATGCAGATGCATTGGGGAGGTGATATTGAGGATAGAAAATCAACCCTCCGGTAGATTTGAAAGCCTTGTATCACAACAATATTCATGGGGGAAAGCAAGGGCCAAGAGTGCGAATGATGTGGCAAAGATTCTCGGCAACATCAGAAATCATTTGGTTGCTAAGTAAAATGTTTAAAGAGTTAGGAAAGCCCATAAGCAAGCGCCAAATTATTTATTGTGATAATAAAAGTGGGATGCAGCAATGAGCAAAACCAGTCGTATATTCATATACCAAGTATATAGAATAACATTACTATTTTATCGAGATGAAAGTGACAAAAGCGAGAAATTTGATGTGAACATGTTCACTAAATTACAAGAGGCGGATATATTAACAAAGGTTCTGTAATGAAATCAAAAATTGCCACAAGAAGGTTCAAGTAGGAATCGTGGGGAGATTGCAATGCGCCTTGTGGGAAGCGAGTTCTGGAAGTAATGATTCAAAGACCCTTAACTGCTGTGGGTTTTCACAGTAACTTGTATTGTAAGACAATTGAGCACCGCTTCAATCAGATTGAAGTTTTTCATGCTGATTCCGCTGTGTCTCCACCGGTCGCGAGCCAAGCATAATTTGAAGCTTTTTATAAAGACCTGGGGCCCTGAATCCCGATTGAAGGCATCAAACATGTAGTTGCGAGAGGCCATCAGAAGCAAGGAGTTGTCCTTAATGAATGTGCTGACTGTACCGTGAGGAGATATATCTAATATCTTTATACATATAAATAATAAGCTACAAACTGTTCCCAGAATGATGGGAATGACGACTACAAGGGTGCTGGATGGAAACCCTTGAAGAGCCTCAAATGTTATCGTGGATACCATTGTACATTGTATAATGTTCTGATTGAACTGCATACGCGATTACGATATTCTAGCAACTCCATCATACTAGGGCAGTAAATAGACCCAAAAAATTTATCAGTCGGTTGGGCTATCTTCGAAATTTCGGCAAGTTTCATGCTACTTTTATCTCCATCAAAGGCTTTTTCAATGGTATCTGAAATTTTTCCAGATGCCCCACCACTGCCATTAAAGACATATTTGGTCAAAGGTTGGAAGAGTTTACAACAATATTCTTGAAACTGTATCATGGTAAATTGCCACTCACCCGCTATGTGTAGGATTGCTACGAGTGCTTTGCAAACAGAGTGTAGTTAGGATGCACATGTGCCTTGAATAGATTACATTTGTTGTAAGATAAGTACATGGGCTGAGCAACATGAGGTGCAGGCTAAGGACCAAGCAAGTTTTAGACCCAGAAATGATCATATTCATGGAATTAGACATCAGTTATTTATAAAGCCTTAGAAATACTAGGAACCTGGTGCTCATGATAGTTAAAAAGATTAATGAAGAATCAAGAGATGTCAGAATCAAAATGTATTTATTAGTGGCACAATTTAAATTTCTACATAATGATGGTCTACAAGAAAGAGCAATGTTATTTGCAAACAATTCAAGAAAGTAATGCACATGTAATAACAATGAAATGGAAACCCCACTTATCTCAAGAAGTGCCTGAGATTCCTCCAAAACCTTTGCGATTCTAAAATTTCTCCAAATTGAGGCCCAAGATTTGTAATGACAACCTCATGCAAACAGTTCTTAAAACAAAATATAATACTTGATAAAGAAAAAATTTAAAACATGGGAGGAGGGGAGGGGCAAGCTGGTTGAACACTTAAGAAAGCTAGTCATCGAAAACCAAAACAGAGATCGAAAGTAATTGGCCTTCAACATTCACCATGGCATTATAAAGAATTCCATAAGCCAATGATTTTCTCCCGCAGAATATGGTTAACTAACATGCGACTAATCTAGCACTGTGAGCCTGTCAATTTGCTACAGCCCGCTTTGGATTTGCCCATCCTATAGCTCCCTGCTGTCCCTACTGCTGCCACCAAAGGTGAATACACTTAGAAATGACTATCGTAATCAGACGGTAATCAAATACCCAATGATTTCTTGCGTAATGGTTGCTGGACCCACCATGCAAGGACTCTGAACCTCCACACCTTCCTGCTCCCTTTAAAAGATCCCGCCCTTTAGACATCAGTGGCATAGGATCACTGCCTACCACAGATCTATTTCTCCTAGCAAACTACTATTCAAAACAAAGGGGTATGAAGTCACAAAAATCCCAGAATAGATGTTTTCAGAAAGGAGGAAGAAAATACTTGTCATTGTAATAGAGGTTAGAAACAATTGTTATAATGTTTCTTATGCAGATAATAAATAGATATAGTGGTACATGTCACAAAGTCAGGCGCATAGTGGGGCAATGGCTTCAAAATGTAATTGCTACGAGGTTTGCAAACCTTATACCCACTCTGAAGTCCTATATATAAAATTTATATCAACTGCCTCTGTGACAAATTTATACCGACTCTGCCAAGGAGGCTTAGAGCTCGGGCCCCAAATGCTAGGACCTCATCACCCTCGTTTCCTCGCCTCGAACCCCACCGCCCCGAGACCTTTCGCTGGCTTCTAAGATAACCTCAAAGAAAGCACCTTGGCAACCTCTTTCACGGCTCGAGGTCAATTCTAATTGCCATCACGCCCTGTGATGTGATGGGAAGTTATACTTCTATAAAAGTGCTCTTAACATTGCCAGAAGAATCTTGGCACTTTGCGCCTTTATCGCAACAATTGGCTCTCTATGTGCATTCACAACATCCTCAATTTTCTTGCCCTCTCATAAACGATAATTCGACCCCAAGGCAGTATCTCAATTTACTTACTAGACGATCTTCTGGCGTGGATGACTGTACAACTCGGTAACAAGTACCTGCCTATGATATAAGGCTGTATTGCCCCCATCCAATCGCACTAATAACACCAATATATCAAGAATAGAACCTTTCTCCTTGCACTTCAGGTCTGCATACAAACTGATACATATGATACTATCTTCATCTTCATGCCCTTCAACTATAGAATTATCTCGCAAATACAATTCCCACACATGGCTCAATTGATTAAAAGTCTTATTCACAGGCTTAAACATACATCTTGATATAGTGAAAACCTTGCCAATTTGGATCAGTATATCGAACTTGGTAGCATGGGCATTGAAACATACTACTCATATCTCAGATAACTCGGAATCAATGACATCAAAATGAAATAAATCCCAATAGTTTTAAAGGATGCAAATCTTTTCGAGCTTACCCTTGCTATCACTCTACACCAATTTTCAAGCTATGAATAGGGACAACTCTAGAATCAACACTACCGAAAAAAGAAAATGGGACACTGCTTGAAGGAGTGCATGGAACACTGCTTAAAAGAGTTAATGGAATACTAATTGATGGAATGCATGGAGCACCAGTCGAAGCAGTACATAGAGGAGTGCATGGCACACCAACAGAAACACTACATGCAACACTACTAAAATTGAAGGAGTACATGGAACACTACTTGAAGGACTAGATGAACTATGAATTGCTCATTAAGCTAAAACACAAAATTCTCAAAACGCTAACTCAATCCCAAAGCTGCATTTCTTAAGGATCGATTCTTCTCTTGAGTAATTGTGGAGGGCACTGACTTATCGATTGCTAAATATCAAAACAATAAACCCCAAAAACCTTTGCACAAAAATCATACTAAAAATCAATTCTTGATTTTTGGAACGATGCACTGCATTCGACGATCAAATTACAATAAATAACTTTGGGAAATTAGCCAAACAAAATATACATAAAAACTTTATACTGACCAAATTCCCAATTTAATAAGTAAGATATTAGAATTGTACTTGGAGAAACTTTAATCTCAGGTAGATAAGGGCAAAGCCAAAGGCATGAAATGCTTTGGTGTCTCACATTCATACACTACTATAATGTCAATCATGCCAATTTCGTTTGTTCATGTTACCAAGAGGTAGAATGTTCCAATTTCTCTAATATTTCGTCAAGTCTCTTGGAATAGTGTGCATTATATTTATGAATTTGCATGGAGTAATGGGACTTGCAATGGGTTTTTAAGAGAACAAAAGATTGTGCTATTTACGCAAGGAATGTTTTCAAACACTGTTTTCAATTTTGTAAGAGAAGAAAAGAGTAGAGAAAAGAAATGAGAATGTCATATTCAATTTGAAAAACATCTTTGAGAATGAACGATAAACTTTCTCCAATAATGATGACCAAAGGGTGCTTGGATGAAAAAACCTCCTTATGTGGGTTGCATAAGGGAAAACCCACGAGCTCAAAATGTTATCATGATACCATTGTATATTGCTGAAATGTTATCATGATACCATTGTATATTGCTGATCAAACCAGACACGAGAATCATCACATTCTAGCAACTCCATCATACTAGGGTATTGTGGACACCACAAAAATTCATGATTGTTAGAATATGGGCTATCCTCTTCAATTGCAAGTTTTGGCCAAGAAATATGTCCTCCCATCAAAAGCTTCTTCATTGTGGGTATCCGGGTTCCACCATGTTTGGACTAATACTCCAAATGACAAAATCCTTCCGCATGAGCGTTCTACTCATCAAAACATATTATTATTAGAGAGGCATATTTGGATCAAAGGGTCGGAAGAGCAACAACAATATCCTGGGAACCCGGTTACGCCAAATTTAGCTCAAATGTTATCATGATACTATCAGATATCAAACCGTATTGATTTGTAGAATCAATCAAGACGGTAGCAACTCCATCATATTACTAGGGTATTGTGGACACCACAAAAATTCATGATTGTTGAATATGGGCTATCTTTCTAAAATTGCAAGTTTTGCCAAAGAGTCAAAGTGTCCTCCATCAAAAGTTTCTTCATTGTGGGCATCCTCGTCTCACCCATGTTTTGACTAATAATTCAGCTACAAAAACTCTTCCGGCCGTATGTTCTGTACCATCAGATATATTATTATTGAGAGTATATTTTGATCAAAGGCTGGAAGAGGTTAAATAACAATATCTGGAACCTGGTTTAGCGCCAAATTTGGCAGAAATTCATATTCTCGCCAATTGCTCGTTCCCCACCACCAGAAACTCAAAACCAGAACTAGGGTTTTCTCTTCACTAGAACTATCGATCAGATCTAATTTCGTTCGTTTCACCTCCCTCGAGCTGTAGCTGGCGAATTTCCGACTCCATTCTTGGGCGAGCAGGGAGAGTTTCTAGAGCTTTTTGTCTATACTAGCTCACAGGACACCGCACGAATTTTGTAGCTCATGTCTCTGATTTGCCCATGGGCGGAAACTGGTGTGAGTCTCACTTCTGCCCTTCTTCAAGTTCTGCTTTTCGCCTGCTCACGTTTGAACCTTTGTTCCTCGGCCCCGACAGCCAATTTGAACCGGCCCTCTTGCTGATGTTCAAGTTGTTGAAGAAATCGAAACCTGTTTCGTAGCTATAAACTTGGAGCCAAGGAAAACACATCCCTTGTATTTCTTGCATATCTCCTTTGCCATCTCCCATCTTTGTTGTCGCCATCTCCTAAGCTAAAACTGCTTTAGACAATGACCATTTTATCTATCGCCCAGGTCTTATATTTAGTCGCTCCCATGTGCCTATTACAAAAGGCAAAATAGTCTACCCGGCATCACAACAATTAGATGGACGAAACCTAAAAAATAGTTTATGTATGTGAAAGTCAGCAGACCCTGATTCATAGATCCTAGATGGTCTATTGTCCAGTATTGGAAACGACTGAGGATACATATGAGATTCAGATCAGATGGCAAACATGAAAATTCATTGTCCACCGTTGGAACGAACGACTAGAGCTTTGCAAAACAAGGTAAATTTCATGCATTATGCTTTCAGTTTCAAATTTCGAATGCCCTCCTTGAAAAATATTGAGTGGATCTAAATTGTTATCTCTATGCTACCTGCGTTCATAGCGGCTGATTTCAGTTAGTCCGTCGTACTCCACAGTACCATGGCCATCCCTCAAGCCAAACATGCACAAGGAAAATATTCCTGTTTGTAAGAGCTCGGATAATGTGTGATGCAGTGAGCTTCAGCTCAGGGCTAGTATGGCCTATGATTTTGTTATTTTACCATCTCAGTGTGTTGATGGATGTGAAATTCGCTGGAAAGTCATGCTGGGTCCTTCCACCATTTCAAGAAGTTATATTAAATCAAAAATTTCTTAGTGACAAGTAGTTTTAAGGAAATGAAAGCAAAGGTTTTTAAAAGCTGCCATTGTGATCATAATATATTGTAGGATACAGCATTCATTTGCTTGCCCTAAATGCACTAATTTCAAAACTATTGGGCTGCACGCAATGAAATTGAAGACCACAACCAAATAGATGTATCAAAGTTAAAGGTGTGGAATTGATGATTACATTTGATTAAGGTGATATAGAGCATGGTTATGGTATCGCTCTGTGACTCTTAGCATACTTTGTGCAGGGATAATAGATAGATATAGCAGGGCCAACCATAATTGTTTGGCCTTCAAAAGCATCAACAAGGATCTACATTGTTTTTTTTTCCTTTGATTCTGAGGCAGATGCTGCTGGAGCAAATCCTAGATCCTGGATGCATTGTGTGCGTATGAACCATGTTCTCGAAGGTTGATGCCTCCTGAGATTGGTGCCATTCTAACCTTACAGTGTTCGTGTAAGTGGAAACAGGTTGGCAGGCTCCTGCTCCTAGAGCTAGGGTGTTTGCCTAGCTCCAATGAAATTGGTTGATAAATTTAGAGGTTCTTGTATGTGCATCAGGTAGAGACATTAGACATGCAGGCATGATGTTTAAAAGATTATGTCTGAACCAGAACGATTATGTCTTCTGTATTGTGTATGATTACAGGTGAAACTGGACAGAATTGCAATTGTATTACTACAGGTGAGACTGGACAGAAGCCTATGGCCATCATCACATTCAACTTGCTTCATTGGTGTCACATCTGCACAATGTTCACATTGAAGGGCATTCACTGAAAATAGTAAATAAATGGTGGATTCCAGATCAATGGGCTTTGTTAAATTCAAATGCAGTAAAATGCTGGTCTAGTATGACTGGTTCCCCCTCCTTATCAGGTACACTGTCAACTTCCTAGCCCTTTGTTTGGCTTATGAATTCTATGGAGCACCTTGGATTTTGTGTCCCAGTGCCAAATTGAGTAGGGGCCCTGCCAAGTGCAGAGGCCTTGGCGCACTTCAGATGCTATTACGGTCTCTGATAGAGGGAAAGAGGATTCATGCTCAATTGATCAGAATTGGATATGGGAATAAATCTTTAGGAAACCGTCTCATGGAGTTGTATGCCATTTGCCATAGTTTGGATGATGCCCATTTGGTATTAAAGCTGATGCCCCGCCCTAGAAATGTATTTGCATGGAATTCAATAATTGCTGCTTATGTTCGTGAAGGGAACAGGGAGTTGTCCCTTGAGCTTTTTGAACAAATGCAGCAAGAGGGCACCATGGCAAATAAATTTTCATATAGTATCTTGCTTACTTTATTCGTTTTTCCTGAAGCTTTGGTATGGGGCCAGAGGATCCATTGCAATATTTTGATCAGTGGATTAGATTCTGATGTACTTGTTGGGACTGCGCTAGTTAAAATGTATGCAAGATGTGGAAGTTTGAGAATTGCCCGCATGGTCTTCGATAGGCTAGGTTGTCATAGAGATGTTGTCTGTTGGACTGCCATGATTACAGCACATGCAAAGAATAGAATCAGCTCTGAGGCGCTGCTACTCTTTGAACAAATGCAAAGAGAAGGTGTGGAACCCAACACTGTTACATTTCTAGGCATCCTAGGTGCTTTTAGAAATGCAAAAGATTTATGGAGAGCCAAATGGATGCATGCTTGTATCTTATTTAAGGAAATTGACTTGGATATTATCCTCGCCAATGCAATTATAAGTATGTATGCGAAGTGTGAAAGTTCAGGATTTGCACAATGCGAATTTGAGAGAATGTTAGAGCAAAATATAGTTACCTGGAACATGATTATTAGTATGCATGCTCAGGAAGGCAATATTATAGCTGCTTTTTACCATTTTGAGAAATTGCAGCATGTGAATATGAGACCAGATAAAGTTACATTTCTCAATATACTTGGAGTATGTGATGCACCAGAATTAGTAACGCATGCAAAATTACTGCATGCATACATTATAAGTGATGGAGACAGGATTGATATTGAGATTGCAACTTGTCTCACAGACACGTATGGTAAGTGTGGAAATCTGGACATGGCAGGCAACATCTTTGAGCATATGGAGAAGCACAACATTATATCTTGGAATGCCTTGCTTACTGCTTATACACACAATGAATATAACAGAGAAACCTTTTGTCTGTTTAAGCAGATGCAAGAAGGAGGTATACTGCCAGATAGCGTTACTTTTATTAACATTCTTAATGCATGTTCTTCTCTGGCAGATTTGCCCAGAGGCAAGTGGATGCATGGCTACATTATAGGCACTAGTTTTTTGCTGGATAATATTGTCAGGACAGCGCTTCTCAATTTGTATGGGAAGTGTGGATGTGTTGCAATTGCAAAGGAAGAATTTGATATGATATATGAACCAGACATGGTGTCATGGACTGCCATGGTCAGTGTGTATGCATATAATGGCTTTTGTAAATTGGCTTTGCATTTGTTCAAATCAATGAGGACTGAAGGTATTATACCAAATCAAGCTACCTTTCTTGCTGCCATTGATGCATGTGCAAGTGTGGGAGCCTTAGTTGAAGGCAGAAGAATCCACACCTGTATCATATCAGGTGGATTACAATGGGATGTTATCCTTCAACTGCCCTCCTTAATAGTATGGGAAGTGTGGTAGATGGGGATGTTTCTGAGTTACTCTGGTACACACTCTGGACACAATGTCGACATGGTCTGCACTCATTGTGGCATGTGCCCAAAATGGACATGCAAATGATGCCATACAACTGGTAGGTGAATGCTGACAAGTGGTATGATACCAAAATGATATATGTTTTATTGGTTTACTATGCATGTAGCTATGCATACCGGCTTTGCTGATGGTCGCTACTGGTTTATATGTCCATGTGGGCCAAGCTTTCATATACAGGTAGGAGTTCAACATTATGGATGCTTGATCGACTTAGTTGGAAAGAGATGGGATGGAAGGATGAGAATTACACATCAATGTCAACATGTGGTGTCAGCCAACAGACAATGTGCTGTGTCCATGCTTGGTGCATGCCAAGTGCATGATGATTTTGATGTAGGATAGCGCAGCCGGCATGTCATAGTGTTGGGAAGTTATAACTGATTACGCAGTGTATGCTGTTGACGCCAGCAGGCATGCCGTAAGGGGTTTGGCATCATATACTTTTGCTTTAGTATGTGAACAAACCTACAAGGTAAAAGCTTTTATTGACATAACTTCAAAAAGCATTTATACAATTGGGCAACTATTAACCTATATTAATCTCTTTATGGTAGGGATTCAGCATGTTAGTTCTATTCATTGAGGCTACTAATATACTTTCACAACCTTTAGCATCTGGTAAATCACGAAATATAAAAAGAGTTTGGAACAAACATCTTGCCAAGCTTGCTTTTGATAGAAGATGTGTATTTGCCTTCATGCGTCATATCAAGCAATTCTTGATATAATTTCCTTTCTCTTCCATTAGATCGATTATATTCTTGTCCAGATTGTTAAGAGGATTGGCATCTTTGTCTTATACCAAGATTAGTTGCATCTTTATTGGGTTCGAATAAGATAACTTGTCTAATTGATGTTTGAGCGTCCATATTCTGTACTTTATTGAAAGTTTGGCAAGAATAAGTGGTCAGGGATTTTCCTCTTGCATCCCTCTATATGTAGCCCAAGTCTATATATGATTCGCATTTATGATGGTTTGTTTCCAGGATTAGACATCTTCATGATCAATTCTGCTGGTCCCCCCCCTTCTAACCATTACATGTCTAACTCATTCTGTGAGTTGTACAACTACTTGGAGAATAGAAAACATAGTTAAAGATATATTTGAGAGTTTTAATGTGGAGGTTTGACCTTAATGTTCCTAGTTCTTCACGAACTAAGTGGGAACTAAGTGGGCCGAACATAGAGTTGTTGTGATCTCGGCCTGTGGCAGTTATGCGAGAAGCATGGAAGTTTGGCACTGCAGAAAAGCTTGACATCATGGTGGTTTTTGCTGCAGGGATCAAAGTAAAGCCGAGTGTTCTGAATTTAATTGGAGAACTAGATCCTAATGGGTGATAGTAAATCAGCAACATCGACCAAAAGGAAAAGCACGGAAATATCCTGAGGAGGAATCGGATGAAGTGGATGAAGTGGATTCTGTGATGAACTGTGTGAACGTGATGGTACCGAGCACACTAAGAAATGTAAATTGTATGACCAAGCTCCAATTTAATGGGGGACCACTTTTGTGATACACATGTAAGGCGAGATGCACGAAGCGAAAGTTGTTGGGAGAGACTTGGAAGTGCATAAAGAAGCTGATGAGGAAAGAATTCATGTTGGATGACTATGACGACTACCTCAAGGACCAATTTTACACATTGTGAGAGGGATATAAGGAAGCTGATGGGAAAGAAATCCTGGCGGGTGACTATGAAGACTGAAGACTGCCTCAAGGACCAGTAGCACACATTGTGGCAATGTTTGATGAGGCACTTTCAGAAAAAACTAGGCTGCAAGAGATGACATCCAAAGGATCCTAAATGGAGTTATTGGATTCAATAACAAAAGAGAATGGAGAAATGCCAGCTGATTAATCAGCCATTATTTCAATAACAAAAGAGATTGCTATAAAATGTATGCAATAAAGGAAGCGCATTTTGATAACGTGTTTAGTTTGCCATCCTGAGGATGATGTACAAGGAGTGATCAAATACTAATTATTTTTATCATGATCAACTACTTTTTTTTTTTTTTTCATGATGCCGAGTTTTCTTTGGATGACGAGTTTGGGGACAAGGATGCATTTATCAACTGCATTTCCGCCACAAATACATGTTCGTGATGTTGTGGAGACAGGAGTGTTTGACTTACATTTGGAATGGTATGACAACAGGTTCCATTCCAGGTCATCCAAGGATTTGCTTCAGGTTGAGGTAGAATGGCAGAAAGAACAATTCTTTTTTCATAATTGCCGCTATTGGGCCTAGATTTCGAGCTCGATGACCATAAGTACCAGGTCCAAGGCATGAAATTGAAGCCGGTTGCCAGTGTTAAAGTAGGAAGTCGTTATGCTCATAAATATAGAAGGTGTCTATTTTGTTCATTCTGCAGGAGTGGCCTTTTAAGACTCTAGCCGCTCGAGGCCATCCATTGTATAATAGAGAGCCTCCCGCCAACGGAGGTAATCCTCGCTGGTATTCTTGATTTCTATCTGCACTTAGAAATCTTTACATGGTAGGACGAGCCTTGGTAGAGGCTAAGCAGAGGATCGTTGTTTTCCCGAAAGGCTTGTATACAGGAGATATTCATGGAGAGAAAATCAGGACCTCAAAGAAAGTGCCTTAAGTATGTGTTGAGATTTGCTAATGGTGACCGTCTGGGAGAAGTACTATGACAGCTGCCTATCCGCAAAATGTGATTCCGACTGCGGGCGCTCAAGGAAAACTCAAGAAGTGTGGAATCGAGTCAAACCATGTGGTCATCTAAGAATTTTGATGTCCCAGACATGCACTTGTACCGCAGAAATTAGAAAATCAAAGTTAGAAGAGAAGTTCAACACCTGTATATTCGGGTGGGATATTGTAGTGAAAGCAAAGGCTACAGACCGTGAGATGCCATCAAATGTTAAAATTGTGAAAAGCAAAAATGTGGAAATTTGATGAACATGGTATGGGTCGTGGCCACCATGTTCAGCATGTGCCCATGAGGATCTCTATCAAGACCTTGGGGAAACAAATTTAAAGCTAGATCTTCAACCAATAGCAGATATGCATTGAAGCCACCACAATGCTTGCCCGAGTATCCAACAAACAAAGAAGTTCTAACTCAATACCTGCAAGCAGCCACAGTGTGTCCAAGGTTCCATATCGTAAGCCACCACATTGCAAAGATGCTCCCTCCGATCCACCTGAGAAAGATACCTAAGCCAACCCAACGCCGCTTGAATGGGTGGAAGAAACTACAAGAAATTTGGTTTGAAAGGAACATCAAGATTGGTGGGTCCTGTGATTTTGAAGAAAATGTGTTATGGAAAGCTTTGTAGTAATTGGACTAACCACTTATAGCCTACATGAAGTAATCGCAGGCCGATGTCAACAATGGAAAACAAAATTATGCAAGAAGAGATGGATGTTATGTATCAAACAAAATGCATGGGAGTTCTAGTTTCTTCCAAAGGAAGAAAAGAAGTTGCAAATGCGGGTATTTAAAGATAAAAAGGCCATGGATGGACTGTAGCTTGCAAGATTTAGAGTCTGCTTAGTAGCTAGAGGTTGGGCGTGAGGGTTTGCTGTGGCACCAGGATAGATTTCAAGGAAACTTTCACTGCTTGCAAAAGCTTCACTGTCTGAGTCTTGCTTTGGGTACCAAGAGGATTCGGAGATACAACCAAATGGATACAGATGGCCTCTGAATGGGGCTTTAGAGGAGGAAATTTATAAGCAAAACCGGAGGGTTGTGTAAACCCCGAGGGAAAGTTCAGCATTAAACAGAGCCATTCCAAGTGGCCTCAAGCAAAGTCCCGCATGGTACACCTGGATTGATGCTGGAAATCACTTAAGTTCTCTAGATGTGTCATTGGAGTGGAATGTTTGGCGCGTCAAAGCTCGCTCGAAAAGTTGGATTGTCGTGAATATGATGATTTGATCCTTGCGAGAAAGGCATGGAAGTGAATTAACTGAAATTAAAAGATGCCTTAAGAGTTTGAAACATTTATCAGGGGAGATTCGCACTTGTTTGGGTCTCCAAGTCATCGAGATAGAAGCATCAACGATCCCGATATACTGTTAAGAACAAGCCATACTAAACATATGCAAAAAAAAAGTGCTCGGTATGACGTATCGTTCTCACATGGATATTTTCCATCGCTATGAATGAAAAAATTATCTAAGGATATAGAACCTAGAAGCTCATCGTGAGATCGAAGAGATGAAGCATGTTCCATATCGAGCACAGTAGGGTTGTCTCACATGCACATAATGGTTAGTACTAGACCGATATATAAAGCATGCCAAAGGGAGCAACGAAAGAGTAGATATATGCAAAATCGACCGGTCATTGAAAGCAAAGGTGAAAAGAGTGATCAGATATTTGAAGGGAACATCACAATACGGGAACTTATATGACCAGATTCTAAATGATCCTCATGGAAACAGGGCTTCCCTGTAGACTCGGGATCGTGGTCGAGATACAAGATGGTCAGCAGTCTACTACAGTAGCTGGAGGTTTCAAGGAGGAAGCAACAAGTTCTCGGACAAGCTCCAAAGCAAACCTCCTCAGTAGCATTGTCGCTTGGCGGTTTTTAGGCATGGCTACATCTCGCGAAGCAGCGAGAGAACAATTTGGCTAAAGTAGCTCCCGTCAAATGGGTTACAAATAATGAATCCAATTATCATCTACAATGACAATAAAGAGTATTACTGACCGCTAATCCAATCAACCATAGGCGTTTCGATATTTCAATTCATCACCATTACACAAGAGAGAAATCATGGATGGAAGTATTGAGATGAAATATCTTCCATTACAGGACATGCCTCGTGCATATCTTGACAAAACCTATGTGCAAAGTTAGAACTAGTTTCAGATTCACAGATCTGCTAATTCTGAGCAAGATCCTGAAATTATGAGCATAAGGAGAAAAGTTAAAGTAGGAAGTCGTTATGCTCATAAATATAGAAATTGCTGTCTATTTTTGTTTTACTCCAGGAGGCTTTAAGACTCCAGCCGCCCTCACCGAGGCCATCCATTGCATACTTGTATCATATTAATAGAGCCTCCCGCCAACGTGAGGCATCCGCTTATATTCTTTGATTTCTATCTCGCGCTTAGAAATCTTTGCATGTACCTGCATCCACACTCCATTTATAAGTTCTCCTAATCCATACCCATTTATGTTCCTGGGAGTTCGTGGATTGAGGCTTTTCTCAACTTAGGTGGCAGCATGATCTCGATGTGTCTCCAGGGAAAGCTCCCTTGTCGCGCTTTCCCTTGTCGCATAAAAATGAGCAGATCATGTGAGACCGTGACATGTGGTACCCATTCAATCCAGAATCTATTCTTATATGGTCTTCGTGATTTCATTTGGCAAGATTTGTTCTCACTGACTTTCAAGGTTATAAGGGAATGTTCTTTCATGTGACATTCCTGGCATGCCTCTACCAGGCATGCGTGGTTCATTCCACGAAACAACCTAGAAAATATTCTGCGACATTTTGCCCTTTTTCCTTTTATTTCGGAGGATGGAGATTTGCGATGGCAGATTGAGCTGCGATTCATGTAATAGGAAAGCCATGGATCAGAGCTATTCTGCAGCACAAACTAAATCAATCTAGCCTACTTCTTTTGCAAATTTATTCGGCCCTGTTTGTGGCTCACTATTTCTTTTGCAAATCTAATTGCTCCTGTTTCTGTCTCTGGCTCACTTGGTTGCTCCTATTTCTGTCTCTGGCTCACTTGGTGTAGCAAAAAAAAGCTTTGTTAGCAGAATAACCAAAACTTTGGTTCACGGCCAATTCTAGGATTGAATTTTTTGCCAGTTGTCAAAAATTGATTGGAAAAATGGCCGAATATTTTCTAGGTTGTTTTCTAGGTTGTTTTTGCGTATATAAGAATGGGAATCTACATGCCATTCCAGGCGTAGAAATATGGGCGCGTTAGGAATGGCATGTAAATTGCCACTCCTAATGGCATGTAGTTCACATTCAACGCAACTTTAGAATCGCAAATAAACGAGATGGAATGAGAGGTATAGGCACAGTATAGGCAGTTGCAATTCTGAAATTTTGCCGAATTGAATCGGCCTGTGTGATCCACAACTTCACATATCAAAAGTCTTCTAACTGAAATTTGGCCGAATTGAATCTACCTGTGTGATCCACAACTTCACATATCAAAAGTCTTCTAAAATCGAAATTCTGAATGCAGGAACAATCATAGTGGCACTGATCTCCATAATATACCATCGGGTTAGCTCCGAATTAATCCAGCCACATAGAGTTAACCATAAGGTCAATTCGATCCCATTTCAACTTCTTCTGTCCCAATAGTATATTACCTAGAAATACAGCAGAAGAATTAGTTAGTTAAAGAAATATTTCATTAATCCAATGAATATCATATTTGGACTGTTTAATCACATCCCAGGGCTTCCACATCCTCCAAAGCAGGATATAAATTCTCCAATCCCTGGGATTATGGGGAAACAGGATGTTGACCAAGGAAGTCCTGGATAAATCAGGGATGTTAAAATCTTGAGCAGCCAATTCTAGGACCCATTCCGCCAAAGACAATTCTTGAAGAGGTGATCTTCATCGTTAGCTTCTTGTAAACATCTCTCACACAGGTTAGAAGTAGCCATATTTAATCTATATCTCTTGGAGTTAGAAGAAGTAGCCATATTTAATCTATATCTCTTGGAGTTTGTGGCCAAAGCCTTGTGCCAAAGCTGCCAAATAAAATACCTGGCAGCCTCCACTACATTAAAGTAAAAATAGGCAACGTAGAGGCACTGAGGCAGCCTCACATAGCCAAGGAAATTTGGGTCGCATGCTCACTTACAACTGAGGGAAGGAAGTGTGGAGAACTCGTAATTTTTGAGAGTTTTCTTAAATTTCCTAGCCCTCCAATTAGAAAAGAAAATGAAGTAAAAACGCCAAAATTGAATAAAGATGGTTGAAGTGCCCTAACTCAAATAGTGAATCCTAACTCAAACATAACATACGAAGCCACATGATCAATGAAGAACTGCAAACTAATCTTTGAATACAATCTAAAAATTAAATGGCAAAGTCCTCTTTGTCCCATCAAAGAGGTCTAAGCAGTAAAATTTGAAGTCTACAAATGAGAAGTTGTCGGTGCCACCACATGATCCACAGAAAACAAATGTAATGTAATGCCATGAAGTTTAAAAGAAAATGGCATAATTACCAATTATGATTCGTGACACCCATAACCTTTCAATAACATCCCCAACTTTAGACATGCAACCAAGTAATTCTTTCAAGAATACCAAAGGAATTAAAAACGAAAGCAGAACTTTCCATGAGTGGTTTAACATCCTATGTGACAAAATGATGGAAGCTCAACGTTCACAAGGGAAATCAAAACTTCAAGTACAAATGCAAAATATCAAGATCATGAGACATTTACAAGGAAACAATGCTACCACTCACTCATGTTACTCCCCGCTCTAAATAATGACTAGCTTTCTTTGATTCTTCATGTATCCACAGGCCAAGCTAATTAGTTCAAGGCAACTAAGAAACTCTGAGACACGAACAAAGAGATTACATTCTAAGCTCGAATCTTTCACATTTCCACAGTTTCATATGCAGTTAATGCACATCTTTTGGAAGGAATATTATGTATGCTTCAGTTTCCTTGATTAGGGCAGGCAAAGCTGTTACACTCCTAGCAGGTGTTGGCCTAAAGGAAACATTAGCACATTAAACAGGTTGAGGAACAGGACTGACGTGCCATGCTCAGATAAGTGAATGCCATCTACTAAATCTGGTGCAAATTTTGAGAGATTCACGTCCCAAGCAACTCTTGTTGTGTCCAAAAACAGAAACCCTAGTCCGCACTGTTATGTTCTCTAATTTGCAACCAAGTATAAGAGTGCTAATAAAAGCATTTTCTCCTTTTCAAAGAACACCCCACGGACTGGGAATTGTGAAAAGAATGATAAATCAAAAATCTGTCCACTCTTTCTTAGGGTTGGATTTGTCAATTCCCAGATCAATCCTACTTCCTTCATCTGCAGCATCCATCTCATAGGTAACTTTTACATGGAACGAATATTATGTATGAATGCCTCTGTTCCAGCTTCGTTGCGCTGTTCCAGCTTCCTTGCATTAGTGCAAGCAAAGCTCTTACACTCCTGGAAGGTGCTATTGGCCTGAGGCAAACATTATGCAAAGCACATGAAACAGTTAAGGAACAGTAATTGAAGTGGCATGCCTGGAAATCTAGGCAATCAAATGCCATTTACTAACATCTGATTGACGGATTCTCATCCCAAGCAGTCCTTGTGTCAGAAAACAGAAACTTTACTCCACGTTGTTACACTCCCAACCAACTATAAGGATGCTAATGAGGAAAGAATGATACATCAAAAAGCCATGCACTATTTCTTGGGGTTCAAATAGTCATTTCCGGGATCAAATCCTGCTTCAGTCATCTGCTGCAGCCACTTTAGCAACTCTTGATTTTTTCCTGCTTTATGTTACGTGGTTTACATTACTTTCCTGTATATTTCTACCAGTTGGCTTTTTGCCTATTTCACGAAAAACTTCCTCCATCTTATGATACATTGTATATTTACCATATTCGGTAATTAAAGTCATGTACGTGGAATGATTGAATGTCCACCCACTATCCTTGACCTGTTGAAGAATCTGCTCCAATCTAGAAAAGCAGCCCTGCTTGCAGAAGACAGAAATAACCATATCAATAGTGTTCCCACTAGCAAACATCCTTGTGTCACAGAATATTCTTGTAATTGTATACACTACCCCATCTAATCTACCAACCTTGGCATAAATTTCAACCATCATATTGTGCACTCGAGATCCATATCTGACATTTGAAGTATTGTCCATAACTTCAATACCATTTTATCCAACAACTGTTTCCCACTATAAGCTTCAATCATAACCTCACCAATTGTTGCATTTATCTGAAAGCCGGCATTTTGCATGTTGTTGAGAACGCTTCCATCTCATTCAACATACCTGATTGTGAGTAACCTTCAATCTGGTAGTTGAATGTGACCATATTAGGTTGAAAGTCACTAATAATCATTTGCTGGTATATCTCCTCCATCTTGTCAAATCATTTACATTTCATGTAACCCCCAATCAAGGAATTCAGTATGACCCTGTCAGGAGAAACCCTGCCAACCTGCATGCAGAAGCATGTCTCCATATCATCAAGAGAAGGTAATTTGCTACAAAAGGATATGAGAATATTATAAGTCACTGTGTTGGCTGGACAATCCCATGTATTGTTTTATCTGATTATAAAGTGATAAAGCTTTCTATATTCTGGTTCTTACACTGTGCACGTCTCAATGAATTGTAAAATGGTGGCTTTCCCTTTTCAATCCTTTTGGCACACATATAATTGAAGTATCTCGTGTCCAAAATCACGATAACTAGGCTTCCCAGCAAATATGATCAGTTTTGCATATTCCCTGTGATCATTTGACCTATATACAAGTTCCCTTTTCCAGTAAAAAACCTGAACCATATTACACGAAAGCAAATTATGTAAGGGATATGTAAGGATGTGAATAAGCAGCAAAAAGATTAGGTTTCATTACTGCCAGGCATGAGCTTAAGGGAGAACATACCTCAACTATAAGCTCTCGACACTCTACTCTTTGCAGGGCATCTAATAATGACAACCAATAGGTTCCAGCAGGACACGAACGCACCTCTGCTGCATCATTCAAAAATTTCCAAATTTCCTCTGTTACATTTGCAGATTCTAACTGTTTCACAATATTTCACCCCTAATGTGCTCCTTGACCTGATAAAACTATTCTTTAAACTGGGTTACGAAGCTTATTATCGGAAGAGGGTGTTGCACAATAATCTCTCGTTTCTGCTTGGGAAAACAGAAAAAAGTTAACGAGGCTACGAAGGGATTTTGATCGGCGAATGGCAGCTGCAACAGATAGCATACAGTGGTAAGATCTTCAGATAAATACCGTAACTTGGGTCTCACTTTCCTCTACAGCCTGAGCAAGCAATTCACATCATTTACCTACTGCACGGTAAAACAGAAACGGGGTTTCCCAGATGCACAGAAAGCGATGTAAAAGTGGAAGAACACAAATTTGCTAGGACAAATCTAGTACGGTTTGATGAACCCAGAATGATTCATCCTGAAATGGGATTGCCAAAGCCACGAGCGTCATGTGGAAACAATACAAATATATATAAAAACTGGGAGGAGAGGAAAAGAAGAAACTCACTGACTCGATGGCGACCGGAACATGGAGCTGGCGATTTGGGTTTGCAGTGGCTATGGCGGCCATGTTATGCAGCGGCTATGGGGCTTCGGCTTCTCGCATCAGTGCAGCGACTTCTGCCAATCCGTCTGGGAAAGCCCACCATGGAAATCATGGAAAACATAAAGGGCACGACCATGGAAGTCCACCTCTATTTTCGCCATCTTCTCCACCTTCAGTTCCACCTTCTCCACTATTTTCATCCCCTCCAACCTTAACACCATCAATACCTCCAATTTCTTCTCCTCCAATTTTCCCTACACCATCATCAACTCCAGCTCTATCCCCCACTTCCGTGTTGTCCCCAATTAGCCTAGGCCCAATCCCTAGCCTTGTCGAGAGCAAGAAGCATGACAAGGATGGAAAAGAGAAGGGGAAAGGCGAGGGTAAGGGAAGACGCGATGACAATCCAGGACAAGGAAAGGGCGATGAACATCGACGAGATCGTGATCATAAGAAGCCTCCTCCAACTTCGTCAACACCTCCTGCTTTCCCCCCATCATCATCTCCTCCAGCTTCGCCACCCACCTTCACGATATTGCCACCCCCGCCTCAAATGTCCACTCCACCACCATCTGTAGTAGCTTCACCACCCACCTCTCCACCTCAAATGTCCACTCCACCACCATCTGTAGCTCACCACCCACCTCTCCACCTCAAATGTCCACTCCACCACCATCTTTAGCTTCACCCCCTGTATTTGTGCAACCACCCACCTCTCCACCTCAAATGTCCAGTCCACCACCATCGTTAGGGCCTCTGGCACTCAATTGTGATTTAGCAACCACCCACCTCTCCACCATCTCAGATTACCCCTCAAAATCACCAAGCTTTCCTTCACCTCCCTTACTCATCACACACAACCCATCTTCCTCCTCCTCCTTCAATGTCTCCACAAGCAGCACCACCATCACTAATCGCATCTTCTCCGCCCACTTCCTCATTGTCTCCATCGTCACCATCAGTGTCTTCTCCCTCACCATTTTTAGCTTCACCGCCTTCATTTTCGCAACCACCATTATCAACTCCTGTAATGCCACCTACTTCCACAATGTCCCCAACATCCTCACCGTCTAGCTCTACATCTTCGTCACCTTCAATACCACCTACCTCATCGTCGATGCCACCTTTATCGTCTCCAACTCCTTCCTCGCCACCTTCTTCAAAGTCGACATCACCTACACCTTTAGCTAGTCCATCATCCTCACCATCTAGGTCATCTCCACCTTCTTCCTCACCATCTTCTACAGTACCACCACCATCCTCAATGCCTACATCTTCATCACCTTCATCATCTCCAACAATCTCGCCTACACCCTCGTCTTCTTCAACTAGTCCATCATCCTCACCATCAAAGTCATCCCCACCTCTTTCTCACCTTCTAATTCGTATCTCGACTCTACCATTATTCCATCTCTACCACCACCACCATCCCCACACCCGGTGATTCCCACCTTCACTCAAAGTCATTCCAACTCCTTCATCTATGAACGTCTCGCCTACACCCTCATCTTCTCCAACTAGCCCAGTTGTTTCCTCGCCTACACCCTCCCTCTTCTCCAACTCCTCCATCAGCAATCTTGCACCTACACCCTCATCTTCTCCAAGTAGTCCAACATCACCATCACAGTCATCCTCACCTTCTTCCTCACCATCTTCTTCAAAGATGCCATCATCTTCTCCTTCACCATCATTCTCGTCTTCACCACCATCTTCAACACCTACATCTTCACCACCTTCATCAAATCCATCAACAACCATCTCACCTATGCCCTCATCTTCATCATCCTTCTCATCTCCATTAAGCAGTCCTTCATCGGGACCAACTTCTCCTACGCCTTCTCCTTCAACTTCACCATCTTATTCATCTCCTTCAACTATCCCATCATCACCGCCCGTCTTAGCACCTACATTCTCGTCATCACCTTTATCACCTCCCTCATCCCCATTAGGAACAACAGCACCTACACCCTCATCATCATCACCCGTATCATCTCCATCATTCTCACCATCATCAATGGGGCATACTTAGATATGTCTTGCTCTCGGTGGAAGCATTGGTCCTTTAGACCTAATTCTTGCTTCATGTATGCACTCTTATCTAGAGTTGCAAAATAATAAACTAGAATAAATTGCCTAGTAGATGTTCCCATCAACTACGTTTTGTAATGCCATAATGTGAACCCCTCCCCCCTCCCTCCCCCCTCTATTTTTTTTACATTTTTCTTCTTTTGCTCAAGGACATGTTACTAGAGAACTTTTACCTCCCCATGCCTTGGGTGGAACTGACCATTTGAATTAGTTAGGCATTTAGAATTAGCAAGGACCGTAAATCTGCTTCTGTTGCTGACAATATTAAGTTATTATTTGTTGTCTCTATCTTATTATCTCGAGGCATATTGGCATGTCGAGCTCTAGACCTTCTATTCATTACTTAATTTTCAAGACTAGACTATCATATTACAAGCCCAAGTTATCCCGTCATTAGTCACTAGCCAAAGTGGTAAGAAGTTCTACCTCATTTGAGGTCATGTCAAGGGCACGCTCCCTCGAGGTGACCTCAGTGAAGTCTGTGTCAGAGCATCGCTTGATTCGAAGAGAAATGAGGGCGATCCGTTCTCCCTCAATCTTAGCGGCCGGGCCGAACCCCTCGAGTGCGATCAGGAGTGATACGGCCTCCTCTCCTTTTGGGTTAAAGTCCTTGTGAAATACTATCATCTGGCCTTAGTTTAGGACCGGAAGGTAGTATCCAAGGGCCTTCTCCCCCTGAGGTCTTGCTAGTTGTGTTCCTTTACCCTTCCTCCATGCTGCACTGCCATAGATGTCCATTGCCAGGAGGTCTTCGTGGTCTTTCCACATGGTCGCTGCATTGTCTAGGTTGATGTTGCTAGACCCTTCCCGTGATGCTTGCTCTGACGGACGTACTAAAAGTTGGGCCTCTCACCGGGCTTATACAAAGGTGCTTTGTATTGCCTAGAACTCTTCTTCCTAGATGATCACAACATGGTGGTACATCCTGCTTTTATGTGTACTCGTATGCCGCCACATCCGGACATTGTCTCCTCAAAGATTCTCACCTCTTGGAACTTCCTAGTAGGTGTAGTCGATGAGGTCCTTGCGCTTCTTCCTAATCAATCCCATGAACTCGCTTGATCCTAAGCCCTTCTTCTAAATGGGGTGAGTGGTAGGTGGAGGGTGTCGCTGGGCGGCATTCTCCCCTTCGATAACCACCGGGACAAGGCAGTTGATGCCTAAGAGTGGTTCGCTGGGCTCCCTCTCCTGACACCCCTCACATGCCTCTCGATCCGCCTTTCCATCCTTGCCTCAGCCTACCTCTCCTCTTCCCGATCCTCGCCCTCCCTCTTATTCATATAGTCCTCTAACTGGGAGTAACTTCCAAAAGATGCCATGGTAGATGAGTCTTGGCAGTGCTCGTCGATGGATGAGGCCATGATCCATCCTTGTGTTCAAAGGTGAGGTCCAAGGGCTATATAGAAGGCTCCCCACTCATTGATGGCCTTGAAGTGCATTGTTAATTGTGAGTTCCCCCCAGCATACACCATGCCACAGCCAGCCTAAGACCCACGGACAGCAAAGCTGCCATGCTCATGATCACAAAACAAGAACAAGAAAACAAATATGTACAAAGAGTGAAGGAAATATGCGCCCAATGAAGCTCTCCAAACTTGAGATAAAACCCTAGGCACATCCGAAGAGACTGTCCAATATAGTGTAATTCACTTAACCGAGCCCTACATCTAGCTAAATCTAGACCCTACACTTATGCTAACTCTAAACATGCCAAGTGTCGCCCCGCCATCATCGATACTCTAGTATGTGCACAATGTTAACTAATACTAGGTGGTTATCATTGTCATTCTAAAAGTTTTTAGCACAAAACATGTACAAAACTTTTATAAGATAAGTCCGGATAATTACAACATGGTGCCAAAATTTTAGGGGCTAAATGATGGTAATGGTTGGGTTGTGTCTCACGAAAAAATCTTCATGAATGGGTTGATGACTTAATAGGATCCAAGGAATGTCGACATGTAGCACATGGATCATAGAACCGCAAGAAAACCATGGAAGACCATCCCTCCGCACTGAAGGACAACACTCTACAATAGCTTCTTTACAACCCGAGGGTGCACGGGAAGATTACTCACAAAGAGGGCTCCAAGATTAATAGTAGCGTTACAGAGGCTGGTAACGCAGGGGCTGCAATGTCTAGCCAATGGAAAGCACTGCACCTTGATGGCATGCAGCAGAAAGTTACCGCTGCCAGGATCATCCATAGCAATCTCGAGATCGATTTTATTATTATTCAACAAGGCATTGCCTGGCGTTCTCGCAATGGACCACTAGGAGGGTTCCCAATCTACAAGGCAGAGATCTGCATCGCCTGCCACCATCGACCATCATGATCAGCCTGTTTGCAAAGCCCTCACCGATCCGCGAGCGGCAGTTTAGGACAAGACGGGCGGTATGCAGAATTGGTAGCACTCACAGATGCTGTGGATTCAAAGCCGAGGCACTTAACCATAGATCATGTCTTCATCATGACCGTTGAGGACAATGTGAACCATTGAAAGATCTCAGACACGCTTTCATAGACTTCGCCAAGGCTTTTGACACTGCGGCTCGAAAAGTTATGGCAAGATTGGCAGAAACTAGACGTCCTATCAAACTACGTGTAACGGTACAAAGTATGAGACATGCACCGACCGCCGCAACCGTAGGGTCGACCAATTGAGAGCAAAGATCGGGTCCGGCTGGGGTGCCCCTCTTCAACACTATTTGGCTCAGAGTATTGATCACATGGAGAGTCGCTCGCTGATAATGGAGGCAATCGAGGCCCACCTCGTACTGCATCATCAGCAAATTAATCTATGCCGGGACGTATAACCGCATCTCGATGCCCCGGACACGCTTTTTCCGTGGACCTGATACGAGTCAACTTAGCTAAAAACCAAGGGTTCCGTATCGTCACCATCGCCACCCAAAGCCCTCAATCCTCATCACTTATCGCGGGCCAAAATGTTGAAGTGGTGTCCGCCATAAATATTTGGGAGTGGAGTTCCGCCGCCATGAGCTGGACAATTCCATCCTACCGCGAAATGAAAGGGTGTTGAAGGCACTCTATGCAATGGAGAACAATAGCCACAAGGCGGTTACATGATTGGGCCCACCAATCGCAGACCCACCTCAAGTGCTGTGCTAGTAGAACCTATGCTTTTGCACGGGGTCGAGAGGTCCGGGCGAGTGATTTTCCTCGCCACTTAGAATCCACTCTGGAGCAGTGCAAAGCTTCTTGGCACGAGCCCGGGGTGAAGTCCATGTATCCCATACCGTAGACATCACAGAAAACAAAGCCTCTATGCCTCTTCAAAGAGGGAGCCTTGATAGACACATCGCCTACTTCCCGTGAAGGTGATCAAGAGGACTATACTGCCTCACCTCGCTTATACTAGTGGCAATGGGCCTCAATGCTCAAAAAGTCTACCGGGCGAGAAAAGAGAGCCTGCTATCGGCTAGGATGGAATGCGCGTGATATCAGGCGTTTCGGTGCGCAAACCGGAGGCGATCAATCGCTAGCTTCCAGACAAGCATCTGATGACATGCTTCCTCGCTAGTTATGCGGGATGCCGCCATCCTTTAACAGGTCAAGACGACACAATCCGTGCCAATGCATCCATTGCCTCTATCCGCATCAGTGCACAACAACACCACTCAATTGAGACAGAGATGGCAGAGCGATCGAGAGCGCTTTGTCAATCACCGCTGTTGAGCCGTGGAACATCTAATGCCACATTCCTTTCGGGGAGTTGCCCTAAGATATGCCGAAATAGCCGGTCCATCCCCGCCAAGACTCGATGAGATGCCGCCATCAGCCGCCGGTTAACGAAGCCGGTACTGTAATAGCTCCAAGAGATCATGATCGCCGAGATCAACTTGGCTCCTCGGCACTTACCGATGTATGTGTACATTGTTTCCAGATGAGCCAGAGTAGTTTTAACAAGCTCTATTCGCTACCTGCTTCTCCAAACAACCCTTTAAGGCGAGGTTTTAACCGACAAGAATAATGCCGCATCCCTCTTGTTGGGGTCCCATAGGCTAATTGGTCTCCCAAGTGGGATCGCGATAAAAACCTAATTTATTCTATTCTATTCTATTCTATTCATTCTATTCTATTCTATTCTTATATCATTTTAACAAAGCCGCGTCCAAAATTTCACCTTTAAAAACAGATTTTAGTTTAAAAACGGCGACCGCGCGTGTCCCCTGATCAACTCATGGTATAAAACTTGAAAATATCTCGGGAAGAGCATAATCCCTAGTATGGGTCTTGAGACGGGGATCGAACTTTGTTGTCACAGCGGCATCCGGGATGGCGCGTGAGTGATCTGGCGCAGGAGTAGGAATAAGGGAGCGGAGGAAGCGGTTTCCGCGTGGACTTGACTGGCTGGATCGTGAGTGGTGATCGCCAGATGGTAAGTCAAGCGTGTCTGCGCGTCAGAGATAAAATATCAGCCGGTTCTCTAACACTGAGTAAGAACGGGCGCGGGAATGTAGGATGTATCCCAAATAAAAGAAGATTCGAGAATAGTAGCGGCCAATTCGAAAACATTGGGTCCGAAAACCCTAGTATATAGCAAATGGAAGAAAAATAGATGCAACGTGAGGTAGCGGCAAACCGACTGCCGTACCGAAGCAGAAGCCATGGCCTTTGGTTTCTGATAGTTTAAAATAAAATGCAGCGGCCCCGAGTAGTGCCAGACACTGATATGGAATGGATTTGAATTGAAACAAAGATATGTTAGGTCCAGTTATTTTTATTCGATTCGTTGGATGCGCGGCCGGATTTAAAGGTAATGCTGATTGTTTTTACAGAAGTTGAAATAAACGGTGATGGTGATGAGAAAGATGTCATGCAAGTCTCAACCGATCTTGGCCGCAGGCGTAACCGATGGTTTGGATTTTGAAAGAATAACGCATTATTCTGTTCGCCTAAATATGTTCTCGATACAGAAGATGCCAACCAGGTATGTAATGTGCGCAGCGTTGAAGGTGTCAAACCATGATTCGGTTCGTGAATACGGATGGAAGTGAACTACGGTGAGCTGGCCCTGAAAACGCCAATAAGAATGTAATTGGCCACAATGGCTATGAATCATGCACAAAGAAATTTGCTCGTTGTTGTTTTTGCGTGCAAAACAACAGAACGGGATACCAGGCAGCAGCCGCATCGGCCGCAGATGTTTGCGACTTCCAAATGCTGAACTACTTGAGCCCGTGTAAGCTTCGGTGTTGATGCCTTTAAGATACCACCTTTAGCGATGAAGGACAAGGCCTCGGCCCTCGCCGTAATTTGAAGAAGAAGAAATCTTCTGGCTATGATTGGCAAGATACAAACCGATATATCCACTGATTTAATTCGATGTGATATAGAAGATTAGAAGAACAGCAAGTAACAAAACCGCCCGATAAACAGAAAGATAGAAAAATAACAAGAAGGACTAAAGACATTTTGATAATTGGCAGCAGACAGAAGATGGAGAAAAGGAACACTTGATTTTTCTCGATATTTGTGCGTGGAGGAGTGCCACCACCCGCAAATCCTTCCGATCAGAAACGTGTTTCGTCGCGAACATGAAAAACAAAGTTTTGAAACCGTTTTCATAATAAGATTCATGGTTAAAGCCCTCCAAATATTCACTTCATCAACATCCTGTTTAGCAAACGAATTATCAAAGGGTCAAATGAACCATTTCAAATAAAGGAGTTTGAAGGATTGAGAGTAATATATAAGGAGTATTCAAGAATCGATGATGGTAAGAGCTAAAAACAAGATAACAAGAAAAAAGTGATCAATATGAGCCAACCCGCATAACTGCGTTAATCGGGCACAGAGTTCTTAGATATTCGAGCATAGCCTATGATCAGCCGGATGCTACAAAGTCGCCATATGCTCATGATCACAAAAATAAGAAATTGGCAGGAAAACAAATATAAAGAAGAGTGAGGTTGAACGTATGCCACGAGGCTCTCCAAATTTGGGATAAAACCCCAGGTATCGCTTGGAAGAGGCTCTGTCTAATATAATGTAGACCCAGAATTCAGCCCCACACTAGTTAAATCTAGACCCACACTTAGGCATCTAAACATGTCAAGTGTCGTCAAGCACCATTGACACCTAGCATAGTGCACAACCACTAGGTGGTTAACATGCATGAACAAGGACAGCGCCGCGAGGCAATACGTAACTGAACGAAGTACAATGCCAA
>JAJEKV010000046.1:231859-381089 GCA_021234155.1 Isoetes taiwanensis
TATTACGTATTGTTTGGGAAATCCCTTTATGAAGTACGTATTTGGTCAAAAGACACAACAAATGCCAGGATGGACCTTAAGGTAAGTAATACAAAGAAAGAGGCATGATCCAGGTGAAGGGCAAACCACTTCCTCCCAAAATGGGTTATTGCTAGGGCTGACCATCGAAGCTATTTATGATGATTTAAGGGTTCTTAGGAACACCAACCTGGAGCATGCAATCATTGGCGAACCGATTCACAAGTAGTGGGGAGCCTAATCGGGTTTAAAGTCCCATGATCGGTATAAGTTCTCGTGATGTAAGCACCAGTCCACATATATATAGTAATTCACTATAAAATGTAACCCATAACTTATATTTGGTGTTTGATCATGCGCTCTTCATGCCCCGACCTTTTAGGGAGTTTTAGATTAAGGGACCATTGAGGCATTAAGTGCCCCATCAAAGGGTCATGGTTGTTACCCATGCTGATTTAGTGGTCCCCTCGTCTATTTTATTTGTGGCTAAGTTTTTGTTTTAACCCTCATAGGTGGATGTAAAAAAAAAAAAAACCATAACGAAAAGATCTAAATTGAAGAGATGAAAGTGAAATGGCAGAGGGCAATGCTGTTTGTTGGAGAAGGAGTTTCCTAATGAAGCTTTTACCAAAACCCATCTTTGGTACATCTTATTGAGGAAGCGGGAGTCAAGGAACCGGTATTACGCCGATGGATGCCTTTTCGGGAGTTTATACAGCCAGCGATATAAAAGGCCAAAGAGTTAACGCCCCGGCGGTAGTATGGCGTAGGATGGCTTGGCGAAGAGTCACTTTTCTATATGACAATATATTTCCTACTGGGTGACATCCTGTGATGCGCACCTCGCCATGGAGCGGGATGAAGGGACGAAGATTGTGGGGGTAGTGGCGTAAGGCAATGGTACGCGGTTATCACCGATATGATCATTATTATTAACTAATTCTTTCTTTGCCAATCTCAAGACCAATGGCAAATGGATTGCTCGCTATGGAGAACGCAGAAAGAAGAAATGGAAGAGAAGAGGCATGAATGGAGACTCCATAATAGACGAGCCCTCAGACTCGATGGATATGAACCCCTACGGACAAGATGGAAAGAGAATGGGTACTACTGTGCTTTGACCGATGCATATCACAGCAGAGTATATTACGCCTACCTGAATACATACCTATCGTCATGAAAAAGGGTAGTTGCAACAAATTATGTTGATGTCGAACTGAAAGTATTTTTATTGTATCTATTGACATTAATGGTGCTTTTGGACAAGATATATCTTACCTCGACAGGAAAGTAGCATAACCCACTCATCGTGAGTCTCTTCGGACATACACAGAAGACTTCAGGACTCCGCGAGTCATGGCATCATTCACGATGGAGTTTCAACTGCGTTGTCAATCGTGAATCGCCGTAGCCAAATTCGCGGATTAGCCGGATATAAAGACTATAATGGAGGTGGGATGTTGGTGGCAATTTTAAGACCTTCATATTCGGCGTCGATTGGTTTGACCTTCACTATGGGGCCAGCCTACAGCAGTATGATAGAACAAGTGGCTTTTTCACCGCCAACTCCCCAGTAAGATGTACCGGTAGTGAGACGCTTTGTCCCTTCCGCATTAATAACCGCGAACGTAAAGTACACACATACACATATCCACTTCCGTGTACCAGACCATCAATATCAATCTTCACCGCCCGTACCTCTTTGGACCGTATTTTTCTTTTACCGATCGACAAGACCCAACATGGTGGTTTATCATACAAACTACACCAGGGGACTTCAATATTCCAAGGTGTTGTGCTAGAGGGGAGTCAATAACGTCTCAAGAGCCCCTCCGGGTGCATCAAGGCATTCAAACCCCACCTAAAACGCAGCATCAAGAGGTTGGACCACCACCATGCAAGATCTACACCGTAGCAATTCCAACGTAAATAATATGTACTTCTCGTGCATTTTAATACAAATGTTATAATGCTAACAATGACGACTCCTAGTTAGCACCTAGAGGAGACGATCACAAATTCTATATGTCAAATATTATGCACATCCTCGCAATCCTTCGATAGGCTACATGTCTATTGGTCTCGTGCACACAAAACCCATTCAATTCAATTTCTTTTTCTCTTTTGCATACATTATACTCCGAGGAATAAAGAACGGCCGAACATGGGCTCAAAGAAGCCACATAGGCTCAAGCACTGCCTCTCTAGACTAGAACATGCAAAGAGTCTTCAATGGTATCTTAGTTACTCATTTTCTAACCTTAAACCAAAGGCCACCACCAAGTTAAATCCCACCACGCTTAATTTGATGCTATCCACTAGCTTCTGCCAGGGATCAACGGGGCTTCTACCTTTCAAAACATAATAATAATGGTATTTTGTAGGTGAACAAGTCCAAATACATAGAGTGAAGCATGAGGAGCCTATAGACGCTTGAACGTAGGCTTGCATTTCCCCTTTTGTGGCTCCAACATGCTACCTAGGTTCAAACAAGCCTCTTAGGCTCAAGCATTGTCTAGGCTCTCAAACATGCCCCAAGATCAAACATGTACACAACAAAAATAAAAATAGTTAAACCACGCCGCGAGTATCAGGCCACGCCGCGATGCGACAATACGCCGCATGCTTAATTTGACAATAGCCGACGCTTAAAACTCATTTCTTAGTTGGGTGAACATGAGTGGTCTTCGTCAGCGTAACTTGGTCCCTAGGGTAGCCGACGTCGAGTCCATCGCGGTTTCACCGTAGCCCGGAGAGGGGAGGGCGCCCGTCCGCCCCTTTCGGCCTTGGGGAGAGGAACAAAGCAACCGGGGATTTTAGGGTCCGGTTTCCCAACACCCCCACTCCACGCCGTTTCACGGGCCAGCAAGGTCCCTACCGACCGACATTATGAGAGGGCCTCCAAAACGTGAACCCTGTGGGCCGTGTTCTAGAAGGGTTTGCGCTTTTGGGCCGACTTCGGTCTCGCTGGTGCACTTGGGACCTGGCCGAGAAGCCGCAAATGGTGAATAATGAGCAGGAACCGGATTTGAAATGGGCGCTTAGTCTCGGGTCTCTCCTCCCCGAGCGCGGGTAAGTAGAAGTTCTGGGCGCCGGTAAAGGGTAAGACATTCATAAATTCGCAATTAATGCATTTTGTAAATTTAAAATAAATTCTGATTTTTTGCCGTTTGAATCCTAATCCATTTCCAAAGACACGCACCTAATTTTCAAATTTTCGAGGCGTCTAGGTCAGCACAGATAGGAACTGTTTGGGTGTACTGCCAGGCAACCCAGCCGCACCTCCCAAGTCAAACGCAGGCCGACCTTGTGACCCCCGCCAAGAGGGAGAGTCCTGACTCCCAAGAGGCGGATCCAAAGTTCTGTGCCTTCCTCGGCACAAGCCTCTGAGGCACGCCACGACCACCCTCCCGAGCCCTGCCTCTATCCCAATCGCTGGATCCTCCGCCTGGCCCTTCGAAGGCCCAAAGATTCCGTGATCGGGTCCGAGAACTTGTCATGGGCGCCCCAGGCTCACTTCCTTGTAGAAACCAAGTAGCGGTTCGTCGCTCGCACCTGGGAGGAGTTCTAATGGCAAAATTCCACTCGCCAAACGTCCCAATGGCTGCAACTACCTTAGAAGGTTACAAGGTCGGTTTTGCAAAAGAAAGAAAACACTCACGCCTCCACACAAAGATCCCATCCACATCCCAGGGCCACTGACACTACGAAAAGATGGAAGCATTACTTTGGCTTCTTGGAGGCTCCGGTCTTCAACAATTTTAACTTGGTCCCCGTGGCAACGCCGAATGCTCGAGTCCATTGGCGAGTCAAATCGACCCCGAGAGGGAGTAAGGTCGGTCAGTCTGCCCCGTGGCCTGGGAGAGGGAAACGGGCAAGCAGCCCTGGGATTTAGGGTCCGTGCTCAAGGCCAACACCCCACCCACTGCTCACTTCACAAGTAAGGTCCCGGCCTCGACCCTCGATTAGAGAGTGGGAGAGGGGCTCCTCTCCAAAAACGTGAAACCCCTGGCTGCTGTGTTCTAGAAGGGTTTGGCGCTTTGGGCCGACCTTGGTCTCGCTGCAATCTCTGGGACCTCGGCCGAGAAGCCGCAAATGAGAATACTGGCAAGGGGAACCGGGATTTTAATCCAGTTTGGCCCGCCCTCCTCCCGATGTGGTGTAGAAGTCTGGGGGTTTTGCAGCTGGCAAGACATCTTCATACCCGCAATCAATGCATTAAAATGAAAATAAATTTTATTTTTGCCACTGAATCCTAATCCATTTCCAGCAATGCAGCCCACCTCAAATTCTGAGAAGGTCTAGGGTCAAAGGGTTAAGATAGAACTTGCCTGGGGGCAGCCCGCCGGCAACCGAAGCCGGGTACCTCTCCTAAGTCAAACGGCCGTGGACCTTTTCGCAGGATCCCTCGAGAGTCCCACTCCCAAGAGGCGGGGATCCAAAAGTTCCCAGGCGCCTCTTCCCTCGGGCAGCCGCCTCCCCCGGGGAGGTGCACGCCACGACCACCCTCCCGAGCCCCGCTCTATCATCCCAATCGCTTGGATCCTTCCGCTCGTGGGCTCCCTCTTCTGGGAAGGCCCAAAAGATTCCAGACGGCCCCGAGAACTTGTCAAACCATGGCCCCGGTGGCTCCACCAGAGAAACCGCAGTTGTCTTCATCGTCGGGGCACCTGGGAGGTCTCTAATGGCAATCTAATTCCCGCCAAATCGGCCCTAATGGCTAAAATTACCCTAGGGAGCAAGTTACAAGGTCGGGTTTTGCAAAAAGAAAGAAAACACTCACGCCTCCACGACAAGAGATCCCGCATCCACATCCTAGGCCAATTGACTACGAGTGTGATGGAAGAGCTACTGGGCGCTCTTGAGGCTCTGGTGGTCTTCTCTGCCACTAACTTGGTCCCTGTGGCAACGGCCGACGCTCGAGTCCATTGGCAGAGTCAACCGCTGACCTCGAGAGGGAGGTCATTCGGCCCGGCCCCTGTGGCCTGGGAGAGGAAATTCCCAGGCAGCCTCCTGGGATTTTAGGGTCCTGCTCGGCACAACACCCCCAATTCATCGTCAAGTCACGGGCAGTCCCAATCCGACAGGAGAGGGCCTTCCAAAACGTGAAACCCCGCACGTGCCCAAAGGCTCAAGCCAGTGCCTGCACTGGCCCCGCTGCCCAACCGCCTGCAGCTGTTCTCGCGAACGCCTTTAAGCGGAACCACGCAACCAGCCAGCCCCGGTTCTCCTCCGGGATGTGGCAAGTAGAAGTCGGGGGCGCTTTTATGTTGGCAAGACATTCATAAATTCAAGAATCACGTACTGTACCAAAAATAAATTCTTATTTTTGCCAGCTGGAATCCTAATCCATTTCCAAAGACACACCTCCAATTTCTAAATTTTCTGAGAAGGTCTAGGTCAAAGGGTTAGTATTAGGAATCCTGGCTTGGCGTGCTCGCTGGTAGCAACCGAGCCGGCACCCTCCCTTAAGTCAACGAGGCTGACCTGTGGATCCCCACAAGAGGGGAGAGTCCTGGACCTCAAGAGTATGGATCCACAAAAAGTTCCCCGAGAAGCTCTTCTCAAGGGCCAGCTCTGGGAGGCATCGCTTAATGACCACTCCCAAGCCTGCTTCCCTATCCCACCGTTGATCCTCCGCTCGTGGGCTCCCTTCGAAGGCTCAAAAGATTCCAGATCGTCCCGAGACCTTGTCAAACTGGGCTAAGGCCCTTCCGGAGGCCTGGCCTTTGTAGAAACCAAGAAGCAGCCTCTGTCGCTCGGGCACTGGGAGGCTCCTATCGGTAACCCACCCCGCCAAATCGTCCTAATGGCTAAATTACCGGTAGGGGAGCAAGGTCGGCTTTTGCAAAGAAAGAACATCTCACGCCTCCACGACAAGATCCCCGCATCCACACCTAGCCACCAGACCAGTGTGATGGAAGCGAGCTACTTCGGGCTTTCTTGGAGGTCGTGGGTGGTCTTTCCTGCCACTCCAACTTGGTCCCCAGGGCAACGCCGACGCTCCGAACCATTGGCAGAGTCAACCCAAGGACCTCGAGAGGGAGGTCGCCTCGGCCCGGCCCCTCAGGCCTTGGGGAGAGGAAATTCTGGGGCAAGTGCCTCCTGGGATTTTAGGGTCCGGTGGCTCAAGGGCCACCACCCCACTCCACGCTGCCACTCTGCAAGGTCCCTTCCCGGTCTCAGCTGCGAGAGGGCTCTGCAAAAACGTGAAACCCCGCGGCTGCCGTGCCCTGTGAAGGGCTGCTTTGGGGCCGCGACCCACCAGCCTTGGGACTCCGGCCGAAGTCAGCAACCGGTGAATACCTAGCAAGGGGAACTCCCACCTGAATCCAGTTTGGGCCCTGCCCCTCCGGGAAGCAGAAGCCTGGGCTATAAAGGGCAAGACATTCATAAATTCCAACCAATGCATTGCACGTAGCCAAAATTTTATTTTTAACGTACCGAATCCTAACTACTCTGACACGCCCACTTTTCTAAAATTTTCTGGGAGAAGGTCTGAAATCAAAGGGTTAGCATTAGAATCCGGCAGCCCGCTGCGGTGGCAAACCGAAATGGGCACCTTCCCCAAGTCAAACAGAGGACCTGTGATCCCTCACAAGAGGGGAGAGGTCCCACTCCCCAAGAGGCGGGATCCAAAGCCCCAGGCAGCTCCTTCCTCGGCAGCCGGGCCCCCCGGGAGGCACGCTTAATGACCACCTCCTGAGCGCCCTGCCTCCTATCCACTGCTGGATCTCCGCTGTGGGCTCCTCTTCGAAGGCCCAAAAGATTCGTGATCGTCCGAGAACTTGTCAAACTGGCCCTTCCGGAGGTCGGGCCTTGTAGAAACCCAGCATCTATCGTTTCAGCACGGAGGTTCTGAATGGCAAATCGACTCGCTAAATCGTCCATTTGGCTAAATTACCCCTAGGGAGCAAGTTACAAGGTCGTATTTTATGTTCGACTCACTTCCACGACAAGATCCACATCCTAGGCCAATTGGATCACGAGTGTGTATGGAAGTGAGCTTTGGTGCTTTCTTGGAGGTCGGGTGGTCTTCTCGCCACGGAATCCTTGGTCCCTGTGGGCAACAATGCTCGAGTCCATTGGCGTGAGTCAAATCACATTCCCGAGAGGGAGGTCATTCCCCGTGGCCTTGGGAGAGGGAAATTGGGCAGCAGCTCCGGGATTTTAGGGTCCGGCACTGGGCGTCAACACCCTCTTACCCATCGCCAAGTCAATGCTAAGGTCCCTACCGGCCCCATAATATGAGAGTGGCCTCCAAAACGCAAACCCCGTGGGCCGCTGCTCCAGGCTGGTTTATGCTTTAAATGGTGACTTGGTCTCACAGACTCCCTGGGACCTGGCTGGTGAAGCCGCAAATGGTGAATACTCTGAGCAAGGGGAACCGGACGGAACGTGGAGTTTGGGCCTGCCCCTCCTCCCCGATGTAGCAGAAGCTCTGGGGGCGCTGGCAAGGGCAAGACATTCATAAATTCGCAGAATCAATGCATTGTAATGAAAAATAAATTTTTATTTTTTTGACAGTTGGAATCCTAATCCATTTCCCAAAGACACACTCCAATTCTAAATTTTCGAGAAGTCTAGGTCAAGGGTTAAGATAGGAACTAAGTTTGGCAGCCCGCTGGTGGCAACCGAAGCCGGGCACCCTCTCCCCAAGTCAAACGAGGCTGGGGACCTTGCGGTGTGATCCCTCACAAGAGGGAGAGTCCCACCCCAAGAGGCTGGATCCAAAAGTTCCCCGAGGCAGCCCTTCCCCGGCAACAAGCCTTCTGGGAGTGGTAATGACCAATTCTCCCCGGAGCTCCTGCTTCCTCTATCCCAATCGTCAGATCCTCCGCTCAGCCCCTTCTGAAGGCCTCAAAAGATCTTATCGGGTCCCGAGAACTTGTCGCTGGCGCCCCAGGCTCCGGGCCTGTGAAACCGGGTAGTTGTCTTGTCAGTTTCTGCATCCTGGGAGGCTCCTAATGGCAAATCGACCAAATTCTAATGGCGAAATACCCTAGGGAGCAAGTTACAAGGTCGGTTTTGCAAAAAGAAAGAAAACACTCACGCCTCATCACAAAGAGATTCCTCGTGATCCATCCTAAAATAAATGATGAGTGTATAAAGCAGCTACTTTTACGCTTCTTTGAGGGAAGTTGATGCACACTTCTTTAGCTATGCATTTTATTGCACTTCTGCTGGTAATTCATAGTTAATGCATGGCATGGAATTAAATTATGGTTTCGGTCACAAGCTCGTCATCACCAAAGATAGCCAGGAAAATTTCCAAATTTTCATAAGGCCCTAATCTTGCTGCTAGTTAGAACGGGTCCCGCAGTTGTTAGCAAGCAAGGACTGCACCTTTCCCCAAGTCAAACAAGCACACTTTGGACGGCTATCTCAAGAGGGGAGAGTCCCTGGGTCCCCGAGATCTGACCCCAAAAATGCCTCCCCGAGGCACTGCCTGCACCACTGGGGACTGGGAGCAATGAACACCCTCCCGGGGTTTCCGCTCTATATATCCCACTGCTGGAATCTCCTCCGTCTAAGGATCCAAATGACTGTCGCTTCTTAGGGGACAAACTTAATGAGCTTCACATTAAAAAAAGATGCAAAACGCAAGATACGGACGCTTGCAGGACGATGAAATAATCACAGATAGTGACGTGGATCGCCGTGATATCAGCTCATTTTGTCCCGCAAGGGCCGCTTCCTCGGAACTTTGTTCTACTTCGGCGATTCATGGCTATAATTCGATCTACCTGGTTAACTATATCATGTTTTGATTGGTTTTTGATTGATCGGTGTACGTCTAACCTTTGTTTTTCCTTCCTCTCTTTCTTTCTTTGTTCTGATTTTTCCCATCTGCTGTCGTTCATTTCTCCTTCTTTCATGTTTCCATTTCTTCCCTCATTATGTCTGGCACTGGCGTCTCCCGGGATCAAGATCAAGGAAGTGGTTGGTTTATCGACGGATCTCGCCTGCCCTGAGCGTCTGACGCGATATGGACGCGCCCGGATTGATCTGCCGATTGATGTTCGCATGACGCGTCGATCTGATCCGCGCTCGATCGATCTGATCCTCTTTCCCTTTCTTTATTTCTCTTATTTATTCTTTTGTTTTTCTTTATTTTTCTCGACTTATCCTATTTTTCTTTTTCGATGTTTTTCTCTTTTGTTCTATTCTCTAATGTTTTGTTACTTCTCAAGGTGCTCTTTCTTATTACGATTTGGGACCCTCACAGATCTGGTGGCCACCGCCAACCTCATTTTAAAAGTGGTCGATCTGCGACTTGCATTTTATTTTATAGCTCTTTTAAGCAGGTTAAAAAATTGATGGAGTGGTTTGTTCATGGGCACGGTCGGGTTCCACTCCAGAGTGGGAGGACCATGTACCGGTTCAAGTCCACTTTCACTACAATCATAACAGCCTTAGGGTTAATGAGGTTGTCTTGCTGGCACGGTCGGCTCCCACCCAGAGTGGAGGACCACGCACTGGGTTCAAGTCCACCTCCAAATTCCACTTTGTTATTTTTAGGGTTTGTAATAAAATTGTAGTGGTTTCTTGTCTCATGGGGCACCTGGCCGGCTCCACCTGCTGAGAGGACTAGGTGTCCCGGTCCAAGTCCACTTTTCTTCCTTTCATTCTAGGTAGATGTGGCTACTCTTAAGGGACATGGTCGGCTCCAATCATGAAAGTGGGGAGGACCAGTGTTCAAAGCCCAGTTCACGTTAATAGCCAGCCAGGGAGGCTAGGGCTAGGCTAAGTTAACACAAGAACCTGGCCGATTCCTCACACCCGTGCTAGTTAAAAAAAAAATAGGTTAGGCTAATCCTATCAGGTACCCAAATTCACTCGTGCCAAGTAGTAAAAAATAACTTTAACCACTAACTAAATTATTTCCGGAACATGTCTAGTTGCTAGTCAAAGGCATAAAAATTATATGTACAATTAACTAAACTTAAAGTGACCTCTATAGTGCTAATTTTTCTAATTTAGTTAATTTTTAGTTAATTTTGCTAACTAATCCCAACAAGGTGCTAAGATAAGTTTAGGTAGTGTTTTGGTTAAAAAGTTAACTAAATTTTGGGACTATCTGCCAATCCACTAACTAGTACGAATGTAAATTGACCGTGGGTCCTAATAATTCTAATCTAACCTATTTAGTTCTTTCTTTGTTTCTTCTTTTTCTTGCTTTTGGGTTGGGAGGGCCTGACAGCATTAGTCGCCATAGGGCTTGGTTATAAGTAATGATTATATGGTCTCGCGATACATGTTTGATATTGTTCGTATTATGTTGCATTTACTGCAGCATGCTTGGCTTTTGTATTCATTATTTTGTTTTTGTTTGTAGGGCATAAAATGGCCTCAAGAAGGACAGAGATGTTGGGTGAAATTAGGCGATCCTCATCAATCACATATATGCCATTGCACCGGGAATTTAATCTTACATATGCAAACCGATGATCTAATTAACCGCTTTGTAGTACCGCTGAGAAAGAAATGCTCAATCAATCATGGGAGGTGGGCCGTGAGTACGAGTCCGAAGTTGGAAGATATGATGAGAAAGAACTAAAGTCTTGGTTTGCAACTCGAGCCGTAATTGAGGATGCTACTTATATAAAGTGCCACTTATGAGCCCCTATGTCGAGGCATTAATGGACGATGGGCTAATTCGTATGGCGCAAAGGTCCGACGCAAAGATCACAAGATGGCCAAGAGCGCCTTCCACGATGAACATGTGAAGGAAAGTTAGATAGTCTTATCCATGGTGGGGAGCTCTATTGGTGCTGTGGGCTAGATTATCATTAAGGCTCGCGATAAATGTGCCGGGTATTTATCGAAGATTCCGGTGGATGCTGCTGAGTTGTAGCAGACAGGTAAACAAGACCTGCCAGATATACCAAATCCAGATCTTGGGGAACCTCAGACTTTAATTCAAGATGATTATTATACTGGTATTATGTGGAGAGGCCAAGATAGAGCTGCATCATGGTTGTTGGTTGACAAGTATATCCGTTTTGAGCCTAAAGTCCAGCATTGGCTACACCTCTTGGACTTGCCCTGGAGGTCTTTGTGGAGATGAGCCATTACAGGGACC
This sequence comes from Isoetes taiwanensis, assembly GCA_021234155.1. Taxonomy (NCBI): domain Eukaryota; kingdom Viridiplantae; phylum Streptophyta; class Lycopodiopsida; order Isoetales; family Isoetaceae; genus Isoetes; species Isoetes taiwanensis. Next base: position 242,964 of record JAJEKV010000046.1, read on the forward strand.
AATGGTAGTCCCGCCATTCATGAATGGAGTGAACCTTTGCGTATTCATTTGACCATCTTCCCAGCCAATTCTCTTATAGGAGATGGTCAAACGCAATGCATAGTGCCCCAAGAAGGAATTCCATACAGATGGGCGCCGAGTGAAAGCCAAACGAGACCCTCGCGGTATAAGCACGTCCCGCAAATAGCTCTCGCTTCCGCGTAAGGAGTCTATGCCATCCACGCTTCCAGTTGGACACACACAAAGCTCAATTGCAAAAAGGGTCAAACTCCATTTTGATGACTCGCTACAAATGTGTAGGGTGGCTATTGGTGATTGGGACACTGCTTTTGCAAGGAGCGAATGCCCGAAATTGAAGAGTCAAGTATACACTACAAGATGGAACTATATGATATCCTTGGTGGGAGAAGAGAGTTTTTACATCATCATCAGATTTAATTCAAGCATCATGGGGCATGAGATATCCCATATATTCCCCTCGGGCTACATTTCACGAGATGCCTCATTTTGTCCTCAGCAATGCTTTTATGGGGTTGTGTGTTGCATAAACCCAACCTGACCGATAATTTAGCACATTGGACATCATCCAACATATGAAGGTCCAAATGATGATGGATAGAGAGCCGGTGCACATGGACGCCCCATCTGCTCTCGGCCGTCGCATGTGTGTTCAAAAACAAACAGTATTTTCTCCCGGGACATAGTTGTGAGAGAGACCACATATGAAGTGTGTGGTGATCCACTTGAGATGGCTAGCTATCAAGTAATGCTTGCAAGAAAGTGATTAATATAATTTTGTCTTCCTATTTGAGGCTTGTTTGCAACCACAAATGTTTTTAGTCAAATTACGCAATGAAAAAGTAATTTATTAATCAAAAAATTATTACAATGGTAAATAAACTATTAATCATAACTTGTAGATAAAAGTGTCGCTAGCGACGTCAAACCCTAGGTTTTAGGTGTTATTATTATCAAACCCTAGATTGTAAATGCCATGTGGCACAACGAATGCATGATGTGGCACACGCAGCTGGGGTTTGATGACATGGCACTTTACCATGATGTGGCAATAGAAGTCGCGACACAACCTAGGGTTTGATGATGTGCCACACTCCAACGGGGTTTCGATGTGGCACTAAAAATGCCAATGGGATAATTAGGGTTCTGTGTGTATGACATGATACATGGCTCCTGATAATATGGCAACCTAGAGTTCGAGATGCACCCCATACCTATATACCTAGATAATTTTCTTAATATAAATAAGAAGATAAGAATATAAATTTAGGTATTTATTCAAAGACACTTGTTCAAAGCTTTCTCTCAATTTCGCATGCTCAAATTAATATATATAGTCACATGAGGCTCACTTAAATGTTTTCCCCTCATTGTGGCCCTCTTCGCCGATGTATTATCATGGCATTATGCCTCCTCTGGGCCAAGACGGGTCAAGACTGGCAAGAAGTTCCACGGGCTCATTAGTGGCACATTTCGAACCAAAAAATACTATTTTCATCTCTATGGTTTGTAAGTATCATCTCTATTATTGCAAACCAATATCATTCATGGTTATCACAAATGTTTCTCTCACAATTTCTTTGATCTAGGGTGTGTTCTTTTCTCGGCTTATGAATAGAGGTAAATCGAATCGCATCTGAGAATGAGCAAGATGAAGGTAAGTATTTTATATAGTTTTTATTATAATGCTTTTACCCCCAATTAGGTATGTGAGTTTATGCATTGAGTTTTAATTTGTCGTGGTAGAGGAAAGGGACGAAGCTTAGAGAAAAATAGGGAGGGAGGACTCCAATGAGAAGTACCGTACATGTCTCTCCAAGACGCTAACCTCCACTATCATCACTACACCAGTTTGGCACAAGATAGTTTTTATAAAAATAATAAATAAAATGTGAATTGTTTTTGCATGATATTTCAGAGCCAGCCTCCTCTCCTCGCAGCAAACATGTCTCCCCGCCGAGACCAAATTGCAGCATATTTTGCCCTCTTCTTTTGACACCAACGCTAGGCGTACCTCCCCGCCCTATTCCCCAACGACATAGTGTTGATTATCGGCCTCCACGCTCACAGAATATTGAGAATGCTAGATGAAAAGGGACTCGCTCTAGGCAAGAGACCGCAAATGATTTTTCTAATGCAAGGAACTTGGAGGAAGATTTCAATCGTGTAAATATATATCCACCAATACCAAACATTTCTTTGGTTGCGATGTTAAGATGCTCATTCCTCTCTATTACTTCCTGTGTCAAGCATAGTGGAGCAACAGACTACCAACGTTTCAAGATCGCCAATTTATCATCAGGTGGTTCGATCCGTAAGAACATGGTCGCCACCGACTTGGAGAGGGAAGGATCCCTCGGACGACCAATGCATGTCAAGAAGAGCCGCCCATTGCTTTTGTTTTGCATTGACGTAAGTCCGCAAGTGAAGGTCTCCTATCATACCCCACTATCATATTAATAATAATTTACGTAAGTTAAGGAAACATAATATTTAAGATATCAACCTTTAAATATTAGTACTTTGTCATCTAAATTTGTTGTTTTGTTCATTCTTCACTTAGAATACATTGTAAAGTGCTCAAAAGGTTCTTAATCTGACTCGATATGTATATTGACTAGACACAAACATCGCTTTTATATACCCACCCATTTATGCTTCTGTGGACGCTTTCCGGCGAAGGCATGAGAAGCGGTTTTATACTACACTGAGGGACGCTATCACAATATACCCTCGCTTATGGCCTCCCGCCAGAGCAGGGGAGTGGGTCTGGTAAGCTTATGACCAACGCGAATGTAGAGCTAAAAATAAAATGAAACCGCAGTTTCCCGTGAGATAGAAAAAGCAAAGCATTAATCGGGAAGAAGCTCACTGGAAGGATGGGCGAAAGCTTATAATGAAAGGAGGTACATGACCTAGTTGGTAGTCTTGTTTTTATATTTTGATATTATGCTGATCTATCGATGTATGCTTCAAAGGCCGTGGTCAAGGAACCCAAGCGTAATTTTGGCGAAAAAAGAAGGAGGCGCATTGGTCAAAAGTCCCTAAAACCACTTAATCTCCAATAAGCAGCATTATCGGTATTTTATTTCGGTCATCTTCGCTCACTCTTTAAATTTGTGATAATGTTGTGTGCCTTGCAATCGATTGTATCTCGAACGCAAAGCGATCCGCAAAAACATAGAGCTCTAATCGACAAAGCATTCAAAGCACGCGAAAAGTCAGTTCTTCATTTAGTTCTACGGCCTGAAGGGTTTTCTATTATAGACTGTAAGAGCTATATTAGTTCACAATAATTTTAATAAGAACTTTAAAATGTCACTAGCTAATACCGTTATATGTCACAGAATATCTATAATGGTTTGCCCCTAGCAAGCGCCAGGTACAAGTAGCCACCTTTAACGTGGAGTCGCTTATCCGTATCAACGCTATGTACGACGGTGGAACTCTCCCACTACGGAATGCGGGGTGCTTGTAGAAAATTATTATAATTCTGGGCGAACTACATTAACGCCCATATTCTTTTGGTTTTTATAGGAAGCAAAGGGCGGATATGAATGAAGCTATGTAGAAAGTACTTTTAGACATGGGCTCTGGCCAGCGAGGATCTCAAGAACGTTACTGAGAGCTATCCAATCGCGAATCTGCATACTGGCTGCTCGAGGCGTTTCTAACTACGACTCGGATGACTACTCCAATCGAATCGAGAGAGTAGCCTAGGCTGCAAGGGTGATAATCTCCAATCCAGCTCCTTTGCGGATTACTTAAAAAATATAAATACAATTCACTTTGTGATTATTTAAAATATAAATATGTCAATTTTGTGACTATTTAAAATATGAATATAAAAACACTTTTGTGGGATTTTATTTTAAAATATTTTATATTTATATTTTTTATATAAATATTTTTTATTTTTTTTTATTTTTGTCCTTAATCGCCGCGATAAAGCGACGCATCCATCGACTTTTTGCCACGTATTTTCTATAATGCCGGATTTCTCACTTTCCACGAGATTCTGACGTATCACGCCGTGATGCGACGTGCGACATCGGGTTTCTTAATGCTATCGATACGGTATATTCCACGTATGCCACGCAGCGCTCACGTATCGCTCCACGCAGGTCACGTCAGCATGCTTAATGCATACACGGGCTTACCTGGGCACGCTGGATTTTCGCGGATGCTCCACGCGGTGGTTCCACGCGAATTCCATCGTATATTTCACGTGAACACGGCCATATGACGCTCCGGGTGACGACCGCCTCAGGTCACGCCTCGCTGACGCCTCAAGGCTGACGCCTCGCTAACGTCGCATAGCGACGCGACGCCGCATGACGAAGTCCGCAACGACGCCTGCGGCGACGCCCGGGCGACCGCCGACGCCGCGACGCCAGACGTCGCTATTACATACCGCAATGCCTCCTTTCATAGGGATTCCTATAGATTCCTTAAAATTCCTCTTTGAGATTCCCCCTTTGATTTTCAAAGATTATCCCACATCTCAAATCTCCTTCCCCTAGATTATCCCAACCATTGTACCCAATGATGCCAAACCACTACTCATTAAGCATTTGATGAGAGGAATCCAAAGGCATGGGTCCCACTTTGATCCGAGACCTCCAATCAAGAAGATAAAAGCCTTACATGACAGAAAAAAAGAAGCTTCCAAGAAAAGCCATACCACCTATTGCCACCTCACTATCTTTCATTAAATAAAGGTGCCACCTCACCTCCTTTAATATAAAAATTAATTTATTATAAAAATGAATGGCTAGATTTATCCTCCCCTTTGATCTAATCATGCAGATTGGTTGCACCAAACTACTTCGTAGAAGCTTCAGACTTTCTATAAAAATTGCGCCATGATTTCTCCTCCCCTTTGATCCCGACCTGCTTTTAAAAGACATGGTGTGCCCTTATGCATGCCTCTATCATATTTATATGCCCATGCATGACCTCTCCCACGAGGGTGGAGTGAGATCATGGCTCCCTCCATCTCCACCTGGACGGCCGGCATTAATCTCTCATATAGCATGGGTACATCCTTTCCTCGGTAATATGTAGAATCTCCCTAGATCCCTTTAGAATCTCCCCATGATTCCCAAGATTCCACAAAGATCCCCCCAGATTCTTAAGGTTCTATAAAGATTCCCTAGATTTCAAAGATTATTTGAAGATTCGCTTAGATTCCCCCAAGATTCTATGTAGATTCTTATAGATTCCTTAAGTTCTATGAAGATCCTATTAGATCTCTAAGATTTCATCGAGATTTCCTCATTCTTAAACCTTTTTTAGTTGTTTTCTTTAGATTCCCTAGATTCTTTTTAGATTCCCAGATTCAAGATTCTCTTTGAGATTCCTTTGATTTTCGGGGCAAGATTATCCTAATATTTCAAATCTCCTTAGATTCTATGAATATTCCTCTGATTATCCAACATTGCACCCGAATTCCATGCCAAACCACTACTCACTGGAAAGCATTTGATGAGAGGAATCCAAAGCATGCGGTCCCACTTTGATCCCAGGACCTCCAATCAAGAAGATAAAGTCGCTTCAAGGGCGACGAAAAAAAAGAAGCTTCCAAGAAAGCTTCATAATTAATGAGTTGCCACCCACTATCTTTTCATTAAATAGCAGTGCCACCAAATCTCCTTTAATATAAAAAATTCTAATTTCTATTATAAAAATGAATGGCTAGGATTTATCCTCCCCCTTGATCTTAATCTGCTAAGATTGGTTGCACCAAATCCACTTTTCTTCGTGAAGCCTCTCAAGATCCTTCCTTTATAAAAATTAAGGCCAGCATTTCTCCTCTCCCCTTGATCCACTCAAGACATGGTGCATGCCCCCATGCATGCCCCCATCATATTTATATGCCCATGCATGACCCTCCCACCAGGTGTGGCGGCATCAAGGTCTCCATCTCCAATCTGACCTGGCCTAAGACATAATCTCTATATAGCATGGGGTAAATATCCTTTCCTAAGACACATAGAATCTCCCCTAGATCCCTTTGGAATCTCCCTCGGGACTCCCTAAGATTCCACAAAGATCCCCTAGATTCTTAAAGTTCTATAAAGATTCCCCCAGGATTTTCAAAGATTATTTTGAAGATTCCGCTTAGATTCCCAAGATTCTATGTAGATTCTTATAGATTCCCTTAAGTTCTATGAAGATCCTATTAGATTCTAAGATTCCATCGAGATTTCCTCGATTCTTAAAACCTTTTTGAAGGTTTTCTTAGATTCCCCCTAGATTCTTTTTGAGATTCTCATAGATTCCTAAAATTCTTGAGATTCCCCTTGATTTTCAAAGATTATCCCAATATCTCAAATCTCTTCCCCTGGGACATTCAACATTGCACTAATGATGCCAAACCACTACCATTGGAAAGCATTTGATGAGAGGAACTACAAAGGCATGGGTCCCACTTTTGATCCGAGACCCAATCAAGAAGATAAAGTCGCTTAGCGACGAAAAAGAAGCTTCCAAGAAAGCTTCATAATTAATGAGTTGCCACCACTATCTTTTCACAAATAAAGGGTGCCACCTCACCTCCTTTAATATAAAAATTTTAATTCTATTATAAAAAATGAATGGCTAGGATTCCTCCCCCTTGATCTTAATTCAAGCAGATTGGTTGCACCAAATCCAATTTTTCGTGAAGCTTCCTTGTACCTTGGCAAAAATTAAGTGGGGCCATGATTTCTCCTCCCTTGATCCCACGGCTAAAGACATGGTGCATGCCCCTATGCATGCCCCCATCATATTTATATGCCCATGCATGACCTCTCCCACGAGGTATGGCGGTATCATGGCCTCCATCTCCACCTGAATAATGGCATTAATCTCTATATAGTATATTGGTACATCCTTTCCTCGCACACATAGAATCTCCCCTAGATCCCTTCTTTCTTTAGAATCTCCTCACATTCCTTAAGATTCCACAAAGATCCCCCCTCTAGATTCTTAAGGTTCTATAAAGATTCCCCAGATTTTCTTCAAAGATTATTTGAAGATTCGCTTTTAGATTCCCAAGATTCTATGTAGATCTCTTATAGATTCCCTTTTAAGTCTCTATGAAGATCCCATTAGATCTCTAAGATTCCACTCCAGATTTCCTCATTCTAAACCTTTTTGAAGGTTTTCTCTTAGATTCCCTATAGATTCTTTGAGATTCCCATAGATTCCTTAAGATTCTCTGAGATTCCCTTGATTTTCAAAGATTGTCCTAATATCTCTCAAATCTCCTTAGATTCTAAGGAATATTCCCTAGATTGTTCAAACATCAGACAACATGCCAAAACCACTACCATTGGAAAGCATTTGATGAGAGGAATCAAAGGCAACCTTAATTTTGATCCGGAACTCCACCGCTAAAGATAAAGTCGCTTTGAAGGCGACAAGAAAAAGAAGCTCTAAGAAAGCCATACCAATGAGTTGCCACCTCACTATCTTTTCATTAAATAAAGGGTGCCACCTCACCTTTAATATGCAAAATTCTAATTTATTATAAAATGAATGGCTAGGATTTATCCTCCCCCTTGATCTAATCCAAGAGACCAACCACTTTTCGTAGAAGCTTCTCAGACTTCTCATTATAAAAATTAAGGGCCAAGTGATTTCTCCTCCCCTTTGACTGACCTGGCTTAAAGACATGGTGCATGCCCCCATGCATTCCCCATCATATTTATATGCCCATGTACGACCTCTCCCACGGTGGGTGGCGGCATCATGGCCCTCCCATTCCAATCTGACTACGCAGATAATCTCTATATAGCATGGGTACATCCTTTCCTCGGCACACATAGAATCTCCTGGGGATCCCTTTGGAATCTCCCCGCGATTCCCTAAGATTCCACAAAGATCCCCCCAGATTCTTAAGGTCTCTATAAAAGATTCCCCTATCTTCAAAGATCATTTGAAGATTCGCTAGGATTCCCCAAGATTCTATGTAGATTCTCATAGATTCCCTTAAGTTCTATGAACATCCTGGCTAGATTCTAAGATTTCATCAGATTTCTATCTCTTAAACCTTTTGAAGGTTTTCTTTAGATTCCCTAGACTTTTGAGATTCCCATAGATTCCTTTAAGATTCTCTTGAGATTCCCTTGATTTTCAAAAGATTATCCCAATATTCTAAAATCTCCTTAGATTCTATGAATATTCCCCTCTAGATTATCCAACATTGCACCTGGAATACCAAACCACTACTCATTAAGAAAGCATTTGATGAGAGGGAACTGTATGGGTCCCACTTTGATCCAGACCTTCCAATCAAAGATAAAGTCGCTTAGGCGACGCAAGAAAAAAAAAAAAGAAGCTCTCCAAGAAAAGTTTCATAATTAATGAGTTGCCACCTCACTATCTTTCATTAAATAAGTGGTGCCACCTCACCCTTTAATATAAAAAATTTAATTTATTATAAAATGAATGCTAGATTTATCCTCCCCCTTTGATCTAATCCAAGCAAGATTGGTTTATAACCAAATCCACTCCTTTTCGTGAAGCTTCCTTTAACTTTCATTATAAAAATTAAGGGCCACATTTTCTCCTCCCTTTTTGATCCTCGGGACGGCTTAAAGATGATGGTGCATGCCCCCATGCATGCCCCCCATCATATTTATATGCCCATGCATGACCTCTCCCACCAGGTGGCGCGCGATCATGGCCTCCATCTCCAATCTGGACTTGGGCTTCAGATAATCTCTATATAGCATGGGTACATCCTTCCCGCACACATAATCTCCCCCTAGATCCCTTTGAATCTCCTCACATTCCCTAAGATTCCGCCAAAGATCCCCTAGATTCTTAAGGTTCTATAAAGATCTCCCCTAGATTTTCAAAGATTATTTGAAGATTCATGATTCCCCAAGATTCTATGTAGACCTTTATAGATTCCCTTAAGTTCTATGGAAGATCCTATTAGATCTCTAAGATTTCAATGAGATTTCTACTCCTTAAACCTTTTGAAGGTTTCTAGATTCCCCTAGATTCTTTTGAGATTCCCATAGATTCCTTAAGATTCTCTCTTGAGATTCCCTTTGATTTTCAAAGATTATCCCAATATCTCTCAAATCTCCTTAGATTCTAAGGGAATATTCCTCTAGATTATCCAACATTGCAATCTAATGCCAAAACCACTCACTCATTGGAAAGCATTTCCATTTCTTGAGAGGGAATCCAAAGGCTGCGGTCCCACTTTTGATCCCAGACCTCCAATCAAGATAAAGTCGCTTTTAGTTAAGGACAAGAAAAAGAAGCTTCCAAGAAAGTTTCATAATTAATGAGTTGCCACCTCACCATCTTTCATTAACAAAGGGTGCCACCTCACCTCCTTTATAAAATTCTAATTTATTATAAAATGAATGGCTAGGATTTATCCTCCCCTTTGATCTAACTAAGATTGGTTGCAACTTTCAAATCCAATTTTTCAGAAGCTTCTTGCACTTTCTTTATAAAAAATTAAGGGCCATGATTTCTCCTCCCCTTTGATCCCATCGCTTAAAGACATGGTGCATGCCCTATGCATGCCCCTATCATATTTATATGCCCATGCATGACCTCCCATCAGGTGTGCATGCATCATGGCCCTCCATTCCACCTGGACCTGGCTTCTAAGCATTAATCTCTATATAGCATGGGTACATCCTTTCCTCGGCACACATAGAATTTCCCTAGATCCCTGGAATTCTCAAGGACTCTCTAAGATTCCACAAAGATCCCCCTAGATTCTTAAAGTTCTATAAAGATTCCCCCAGATTTTCAAAGATATTTAAAGATTCGCTTAGATTCCCCAAGATTCTATGTAGATTCTATAGGATTCCCTTAGTTCTAAGGAAGATCCTATTAGATCTCTAAGATTCCATCGAGATTTCATCTCTAAACCTTTTGAAGGTTTTCTTTAGATTCCCTAGATTCCTTTTGAGATTCCCATAGATTCTTAAGATTCTCTGAGATTCCCTTTGGATTTTCAAAGATTATCCCATTATCTCTCAAATCTCCTTCCCCAGATTATCCAACATCGCGACTCGGAATTACGCCAAACCACTACCTGCTTGAAAGCATTTGGACGAGAGGAATTCAAAGCATGGTCCCTAATTTCTCGATCCGAAAGACCTCCAATCGCTAAGATAAAGTCGCTTAGCAAGGACAAGAAAAAGAAGCTTTCCAAGAAAGCTTCATAATTAATGAGTTGCCAATTTCACTATCTTTTCATTAAATAAAGGTGCCACCTCAACTCCTTAATATAAAAAAATTTAATTTTATTATAAAATGAATGGCTAGGATTTATCCCTCCCTTTTGATCTAAGAATTTAGCATGCATTCACAGGCACCAAACTACCCTTTTCAGAAGCCTTTGCACTTTCTCTTATGGGCAAAAATTCAAGGGCTATGATTTCTCCTCCTCCCCCTTTGATCCCATCTGCTTTGAAGACATGGTGCATGCCCCTATGCATGCCCCCATCATATTTATATGCCCAAGAAAATGACCTCTCCCACGAGGTGGCTGCATCATGGCCTCCATCTCCAACGACCTGCCTACATTAATCTCTCATATAGCATGGGTACATCCTTTCCCCGGCACACATAGAATTCTAGATCCCTTAGAATCTCCATTCCTCTAAGATTCCACAAAGATCCCCTAGATTCTTAAGGTTCTATAAAGATTCCCCCTAGATTTCAAAGACATTTGAAGATTCAAGTTAGATTCCCCAAGATTCTATGTAGACTTATAGATTCTTAAGTTCTATGAAGATCCTGCTTAGATTCTAAGATTCATCGAGATTGCATTCTAAACCTTTTTGAAGGTTTTCTTAGATTCCCAGACTTTGAGATTCTATAGATTCCTTTTAAGATTCTCTGAGATTCCCTTGATTTTCAAAGATGAACCCAATATCTCTCAAATCTCCCATTCTTATGAATATTCCCCTAGATTATCCAACATTGCAACTAATGATGCTGCCAAAACCACTACTCACTGAGCATTTCGGTTTAGGAATCCAAAGGCGCGGGGGGTCCACCTTATCCCATCCCAACCGCAAGAGCAAAGCCCTTGAAAGGACGAAAAAGAAGTTTCCAAAGAAAAGCTTCACAATTAATGAGTCACACCTCACTATCTTTTCATTAAATAAAGGGTGCCACCCCTCACCTCCTTAATATAAAAATTTAATTTATTATAAAAAATGAATGGCTAGGATTTATCCTCCCCCTTTGATCTAATCCAAGTAAGATTGGTTGCACCAAATCCACTTTTCAGAAGCTTCCTTGTAACTTTCATTATGTACCAAGGGCCATGATTTCTCCCTCCCCTTTTGATCCCACTTAAAGACATGGTGCATGCCCCATGCATGCCCCCATCATATTTATATGCCCATGTGGGCACTCTCCACCAAAGTACCATGGCCTCCATTCCAATCTGGGACGGCCGGCATTAATCTCTATAGCATGGGTACATCCTTTTCCCTGCACACATAGACCTCCCTCAGATCCCTTTGGAATCTCCCTATTCCCTAAGATTCCAATAAAGATCCTTAGACTTTAAGGTTCTATAAAGATTCCCCTAGATTTTCTAAAGATTATTTGAAGATTCGCTAGATTCCCCAAGATTCTATGTAGATTCTTATAGATTCCTAAGTTCTATGAACATCCCATATCTCTCATGATCACCCAGATTTCCTCTAGGATTCTAAACCTTTTTAGTTGTTTTCTTAGATTCTAGATTCTTTGAGATTCTGTATAGATTCCTTAAGATTCTCTTGAGATTCCCTTGATTTCAAAGATTATCCCAATATCTCTAAAATCTCCTTAGATTCTATGAATATTCCCTCGACATCCAACATTGCACCCAATGATGCCAAACCACTACTCAATAAGCATTTGGACGCAGAGAACCAAAGGTCCCACTGATCCGGCAGACCTCCACCGCAGTTATAAAGCCGCTTGGCCGACGCTAGTGCCAGCTTCCAGTTTCATACCACCCCACCATTCACAAACAGCAAGCCACCCCTTTAATATAAAAAATTCTAATTTATGGCAAAAATGTACTGCCAGACGGTCCTCCCCTCATCTTAACGCTATGATCAAGGTACCAAATCCACTTTTCAGAAGCTTCCCACTTTCATTATAAAAATTGGCAGCCATGATTTTCTCCTCCTTTGGGATCCCAAATTAAAGGCTATGCATGCCCCAAGGGCTCTTATCATATATTTATATGTTCCATGCATGACCTCTCCCACGAGGTGGCGATCAAGGCCCTCCCCATCTCCACCCACCACCTTATTTAATTTATATAGCATGGGTAACATCCTTCTCGGCCAGAATCTCCCCTAGATCCCTTGGAATTACCCCCAAGATTCCACAAAGATTCCATTCCAAGGCTCTGGCAAAGACCCCCTAGATTTTCAAACATTGGTTTGTATCTGCTAGATTCCCCAAGATTCTATAGATTCTATAGATTCTTGTGCTCATGGAACATCCTGTTTGATTCAAGATTTCACTATGATTTCCATTCCCAAACCTTTTTTGAAGGTTTTCATAGATTCCCAGATTCTTTTGAGATTCCCATAGATTCCTTTAAGATTCTCTTATATTCCCTTGATTTTCACAAAGATTATCCCATAATATTCTAAATTCCTTTGCATCTTTGTATGAATATTCCTTGATTATCCAACATTGCACCTAATGATGCCAAACCACTACCTCATTGGAAAGCATTTGGATGAGAGGGAATCCAAAGGCGTGGTCCCACTTGGTCCTAGTAACCTCCAACTGCAAAGATAAAGTCACATGCTAGTTTTTCCAAGAAAGTTTGCCAATTAATGAGCTGCCACCACCATCTTTCATTAAATGGGCAAGTTACACCCTCACCTCAATATAAAAATTCCAATTTATTATAAAACACTGCCAGACTTATCCTCCTTTGATCTAACTACAAGATTGGCTTGCACCAAATCCACTTTTCTGCAGTTTCCTTTGCACTTTCCTTATAAAATTAAGGGCCATGATTTCTCCTCCTTGATCCGGGAATTCCGCTTAAAACACATATGCATGCCTTCATATGCCCCCATCATATTATGTATGCTCACGCTGACCTCTCCCACGTAGGTAGGAGCAGAGATTACGGCCTCCATCTCCAATCTGACTGGCCGGTACTAACCCTATAGCATGGGTAGTATCCTTTCCACTGCTAGAATCTCCCAGATCCCTTGTAATCTCCCATTCCCTAAGATTCCACAAAGATCCCCCTAGATTCTTAAAAGTTCTATAAAGATTCCCCTAGATTTTCAAAGATTATTTGAAGATTCGCTTAGATTCCCCAAGATTCTATGTAGATTCTTATAGATTCCTTAAGTTCTATGAAGATCCTTATTAGATCTCTAAGATTCCATCGAGATTTCCATTCTTAAACCTTTTGAAGGTTTCTTAGATTCCCTAGATTCTTTGAGATTCCATAGATTCTTTAAGATTCTCTAGACTTCCCTTGATTTTCAAAGATTATCCCAAAATATTCTAAATTCCTTCCCTAGATTATCCAACATTGCAACGGAATGATGCCAAACCACCACTCATTGGAAAGCATTTGATGAGAGGGAATCCAGCAGTATTGGTCCTAATTTCATCCGGCATCCTCCAATTGCAAGATAAAGTCGCTTTAGCAGGTCAGAAAGAAGCTTCCAAGAAAGCCCATAATTAATGAGTTGCCACCTCACTATCTTTCATTAAATAAAAGGTGCCACCTCACCTCCTTTATAAAAATTTCACCATTATAAAACAAGCAGGGATTTATCCTCCCCTTTTGATCTAACTGCTAAGATTAGTTTGCAACAAACCTTCTAAAGCCTTTGCCTTTCCCAGTACCAGGCCAAGTGATTTCTCCTCCCCTTTATCCCACCGCTTAAAGACATGGTGAAGTTCCCATGCATGCCCCCATCGCATATTTATGGTGCCCGCACACCTCTCCTGTGGTGGAGCAGATCATGGTCTCTCCATCTCAACACCTACCTACGCAGATAATCTCTATATAAAGCATGGGCAATATCCTTTCCTCGTATGTCATATAGAATCTCCCATCCTTAGAATCTCTCCCGCGATTCCCTAAGATTCCACAAAGATCCCCCTAGATTCTTAAGGTTCTATAAAGATTCCCTGATTTCAGCATTTGGTTTAAAAGATTCGCTTAGATTCCCCAAGATTCTATGTAGATTCTTATAGATTCCCTTTTAAGCTCACATGAAGATCCTATTAGGGACTTAAGATCTCCATCGAGATTTCCCCCATTCTTAAACCTTTTGAAGGTTTTCTTAGACTCCCCCTAGATTCTTTGAGATTCCATAGATTCCTTTAAGATTCTCTCTTTGAGATTCCCTTGATTTTCTGCAAGATTATCCCAATATCTCTCAAATCTCCTTAGATTCTATGAATATTCCCCTGCATTGTCCAACATGTACCACCATACAAACCACCTACCATTGGAAAGCATTTGATGAGAGAACCAAAGCTAAGTATTGGTCCCACTTTGATCCGAGACTTCCACCGCGAAGATAAAGTCGCTTGAAGGCGACGAAAGAAGCTTCCAAGAAAGCTTCTATACTAATGAGTTAAGCACCTCACTCATCTTTTCTTTACAAATAAAGGGTGCCACCTCACCTCCAATATAAAATTCTTAATTATTGCAAAATGAATGGGTTGTATCATCCCTCCCCTTTTGATTCTTGAATCTATACATCTGCCAAACAAACCACTTTTCGTGAAGTTTCCTTTGCACTTTCCTTATAAAAAATTAAGGCATGATTTCTCCTCCCTTGATCCGGACGCTTAAAGACATGGTGCATGCCCCTATGCCCCCATCATATTTTATATGCCCATGCATGACCTTCTCCCAATGCAGGTGGCGGTATCATGGCCTCCATCTCCAATCTGACTACTGCACACCTCTATATAGCATGGGTACATCCTTTCCCCGGCACACATAGAATTTCCCTAGATCCCTTAATCTCCTCATGATTCCCTTAAGATTCCACAAAGATCCCCCTGTATTCTTAAGGTTCTATAAAGATTCCCCAGATGCCATTATTTAGCATTCTGCTAGATTCCCCCAAGATTCCCATGTAGATTCTTATAGATTCCCCAAGTCTATGAAGATCCCATTAGATTCCTAAGATTCTTTCACTCTAGATTTCTGCATTCTTAAACCTTTGAAGGTTTTCTTAGATTCCCCAGATTCTTTGAGATCTTCATAGATCCCTTTAAAATTCCTCTCAGATTCCTCCTGATAAAGACATCCACATTCCCCACCTTCCCTAGGATGGTCCAACACAACTTAACATGTCCACCACCTATTGGAAAGCATTTGATGAGAGGAACTAAAGGCGTGGTCCCACTTAGATCCGGAGACCTCCAATCAGCAAAGATAAAGCTCAGTACATTTTAAAAAAGTAAGCAAGCTTCCAAGAAAGTTTCATAAATGTTTGAGTTGCCACCTCACTATCTTTTCATTAAATAAAGGGTGCCACCTCACCTCCCTTTTAATATAAAAAATTCTAATTTATTATAAAATGAATGGCTAGGGATTTATCCTCCCCTTTGATCTAATCCAAGTTAAGATTACAGGCAACTAAATCCACACTTTTCTGTGAAGCTTCCTCGCACTTCTTCTCCTCTTATAAAATTAAGGGCCATGATTTCTCCCTCCCCTTTTGATCCGGCCTGCCAAAGCATATGCAGGCCCCCATGCATGCCTCCCCATCATATTTATATGCCTCCATGCATGACCCTTCTCCCAACGTGGTACACGGCCTCCCATCTCCAATCTGGACCTGGCCAAGATTAATCTCTATATAGCATGGGTACATCCTTCTCGGGCACACATAGAATCTCCTTAGATCCCTAATTCCCCATTCTCTAAGATTCCACAAAGATCCCCCAGACTCTTGGGCCCTGTAAAGATTCCCCAGATTTCGCAAGATTATTTGAAGACCTAGATTCCCCCAAGATTCTATGTAGATTCTTATAGATTCTTAAGTTCTATGAAGATCCCATTAGATTCTATAAGATTCCATCAGATTTCCCTCGCATTCTTAAACCTTTTTGAAGGTTTTCTTAGATTCCCTAGATACCTTTTGAGATTCCCATATCTCTTCTTTTAAGATTCTCTTTGAGACTCCCCTTGATTTTCAAAGATTATCCCAATATCTCTCAAATCTCCTTAGATTCTATGAATATTCTAGATTATCCAACATTGCACCAATGATGCCAAACCACTCACTCATTGGAAAGCATTTGACGAGAGGAATCCAAAGGCATGGGTCCCACTTTGATCCTGGTGACCTCCACCGCAAGATAAAGTCGCTTAGCTAGCGACGAAAAAAGAAGCTTCCCAAGTTTTCATACCAATGAGAGCTGCCAATTCCCCACTATCTTTCATTAAATAGTGCTGCAGCCACCTCACCTCCTTTAATATAAAAAATTCTAATTTATTATAAAAAATGAATGGCTAGGATTTATCCTCCCTTTGATCTTAATCCAAAATTGGTTGCACCAAATCCACTTTTCGTGAAGTTTCCCTTTGCACTTTCCTTATAAAAATTAAGGGCCATGATTTCTCCTCCTTTGATCCTCATCTACAGACATGGTGTACCCCTATGTACGCCCCATCATATATTTATATGCCCATGCATGACCTCTCCCACGAGGTGCATGCATCATGGCCTCCATTCCAACGGATCTGGCCGCATTAATCTCTATATAGCATAAGTACATCCTTTCCTCGGCACACATAAATAGTTTTTATATATATAATAATATATATATACAAGTTTTTGTACCATCAATGGGGCAGCAGCTTACAGCTTATGAAGACCCTCGAGCAAATTCCAAGCTTAAAAAAGTCAACATCTAAACCTCGAATGTCAAGAATTGCTAGAAGATTTTAACAAAGAATTTAGCTAATATTAGTTGACCCTATTGGATGAAGATAAGTAAAGATAAAGATAATAAAATTTGAACTTAACTCAAGCTATAGCTAAAAAAGTAAAAAATATAAGTATTAATCGATGTGTATAAGCAGGTCGAAAGTAAATAAATAATAAAAGCAAAACTCTATAGGCCAAATAATAAAATATTTTAGCAAAATCATAGTCACTCCATCAAAATCACAATCAATATCAATTGACTTAGCTTGACTTAGAACACTTTGACAATGAGTGCAATATGCATGCAAATAAAAGCTATATGAACCTTATAGTAGCCAGACCAAAATAGATCACTCCCTAATCTCTAATAAGCATGAACTAAGCCTTAGTTTAGGTTGACAATTGCAATATCATCTCGAGTTGGTTATTGCATATAACTAGAGGACCGTGACATTAGACTCCTTACACATTGGTATACACACACCATCGCTTAGAATATCTTAAATTAATCGCTCATATGAATCATGTGTTTCTTCATATCTGTTCTCAGTAGAAATCTCATCATGTGTAAGATGCACCAATATTATGCTTAGCCCCAGTCAAGTCAAAATATATCCAAAATGCCACAAAACACATGGAACAATAGGACTACCTGAGGCCATGTTTAAGCACACAAAACAAATTGCCCCAAAATATTTTGGAACCCTTTCTTGTATGGCAACAACCTAAAAATAATGTTCTAATGCTTTGGAAGCTTCCTTTTAACCCTCAATATGGGCTCATCCCTCGTACCCCAACATTAAAAGTAATTCTAAAACATATAAAAATAGAATAAATAATGGTGCTCATATGTCGCTTTTAATGCTCATATTCACTTTCTAAAAATACTGGGTAAATTTCAAATAATTAATTGGACAACCAAATTGAAATATCATGCATATGCTATGAATGATTGATCGTATTGTTAAGCGTAGGACAATCCAACATTCTAGCACCCATCCAATCCGGGAACCATATCGCCATCATAGCAATTGCTTAATATATTCCCCGCTATTACCTTCAAGCATTTTCGAGCATTTAGTTCTATATGACTAACCCATAAAGTCGCACTTCAATTGTCGCGAACCGCAAGGTCGCTTTGGCGGTGAAGGCAAAGAAATTCAAAGAAGCCCCCGGCCATGTATACTTTTTGCATAGCAACTTTTAATATCGCGGGACCATTCTTTAGTTTGCCGCTTTACCATTTGTTGCATCTAATGCCTTCGTAGCATCGTCCAATTCGCGAAAAGACAACTCACAATCTTGATGTTCTCTATTATCATATGAAAGTTCCTAAGTTTTCCAAATTTACATACCGAACTAAAATGCACAAACGTTAAAACCTCGCGGAAACATGCGATAAAGTTTATCACGCACCAAAACGCAACTTCCGCAAATGCCACTTTTCATAAGAAATCTGATAGCTTCATGGTGTTCAAACGGAAACAAAAGTTGTGTGATAAAAGCGTAATACCTTATTACATATTTGGAAAACTCATAATGAAGACTTTCTTCATCTACATTTTCATCAAGACCCATGGAACAACTAGACATGGGTGGAGTCGCCACTGATGACATGTCTCGTGATATCGGTGACGTACTTTACGAAATCTCATAAATAACATGACACACCCGCTTCGTGATCCTCTTTTCCGAATTTAAATGCGATGCGGTGATATCGCTCTGTGGCGCCATCGAATCACGCGCACGCTATGAAAAAACCGTGATTTAAGCTTTGCGCTCAATGAACTATACTTCCAGAAGCATTGGTAATGTATATTCACCTATTGTCAAAACAAAGAAATCAAGTTAAAATACTCAAAACATCCCCCAAACGCCGAACCCGGAAGCACTAGATGCGCCGGGCAAGAAGTACTACCAAGATTACGGTATGCGTCCACCATCAACAAAGATTTGATTTTGTTCCCCGTGACTAGACCCTCGTGGCATTGGCGCTTTAATGAAGGGAGGTGCTCCGTACACCCGCTGGCTTGCTACCGGGTGAAGCGCTACAAAGTGGAATAGTCAAGCATTGTAGAAGTTCTTGCGCATAAATGGAATGGATTCAAGACCATGTAGAGGTATATCTACCCCCAAGCTCTGGACATTTCAATAGTAATAATCAAATGTCGCCTACAAAGCTCAAATCCCAAAGTCAGCAGCTACCTTGGCGCCACACAAGAGAAAGGCTGTAATTCATTGGGGGAGAATCAACCCGCATGCCATTTCACCAAAATGAACTTGGAAATGTATCGCATTTACCATGGAAAAGAGTCCTGTAATACTTTGGTATAGATCTCAACAAAACCCGCAGACGCTACTTAATAATGTTTGTTGCAAATTCCATATCTTCAATGAGGCACCCACATAAAGCATACCAGAAGCCAAGCTCCAATGATTGTAACTGCATGGTATGTCCGCCATTTTACCGCTTCATGTTGAATGCATGGAACACTCTTCAACATCTTATAAACCCTCGCGAATACCAGTGCATAATTGCCCCTTGTAATAATTTCGGGTCAGCACTTTTGTGGGAGACAAATGCATACTTAAAGTTGTAATTGAAACCGGTAGCTCATATATCTCCTGGAGGTTCTTAAGTGAATGATGATTATAGAATTCATTTTATGAGCATCGCGGGAATTTTAAGACGCGATATCACATGAAAGGTTCATGCAAGTTGTATAATTTGATGGCTTGGCACCACCTCGTCCATATTCAATGTCAAGATCTAACGCGGTTTCATATCGAAACAACAAGGAACAATTACACCACACACACCCATCCAAGACTATCTAGTGCCCACCCATTCTCAGACACCTCAAGTGTTATGTAATAACCACTAATCAATATCAACTAGCAGGAATCTCCTAACCTCCAGTGTTTCTGGTCTTATACCCTAGTATGCTTAACATTCCTCCCACTAGAGGATGTTTTCTCGAGAATAATTAAGACCAAACTAACCCCATGCAATTATGATCATATGTAAATGTCACTAACCAGTGGCAACCATGCTAATACTACATAGCAATCATTGAAGAAATCATTGAACAAGAAATTATTTTACGCCAGCCACCCGGATCCTAATGTAGCCAACCATTATAGATGTAATACCAAAAAGGAAGAGCTCATTAAAGGAACCGAGCTCCGTAACATTGGGCTTTAGAACCTACACACAAGAATATCCCCATCGTGATTGTTGATAATAAGTTCTTCGTTTGTAAAGGTAGTCGATTTGGAAGAGGGTCCCTATGTTGCATCTCTCTGCCTTTACTAGTTTCACAAATAATACCAGATAGCTCCTGCTCTCTACACGGGGCCAAGCACCCAGCCCACAAACCTTAATAAATTTATAAGTTTAAAGATGGTACAAATTGGTCCATTTGTTCCATTTCTTATGAAGAAAATCATAATCAGAGCTTAGTACAAAGATCATAATTGATGACTCAAAATGTAATAGCACCTTAAAATGTTCTACAAAGCCTCACAAGGGTCCCAAACAAGATAGTCAGAAGCTGTTAGCGGTTTCGAGCGCTGTGTATTCTTTAGGACATGGACCTGCTATTCCCCGCAAGCCAATGCTTGGCACCAAAGAAGAGGGTCATGACAAAAATGTCTATCTCAAATAACAAATGCTTTCCATTGCCTATCTCAGAAAAATCTGCAATAAATGCCCAAAAGTATGCTCTTTCATGCAGAATACCTTTGCAAATCATCAAACAGGATTATACATCTATCCATTATACCTCCTATGGAGGTGGGAAGGGGGGCATTTCTCAACACCGCTAATCTCTTTAATTTGGCATCAGATGTGTGTCTCATTAATGCACCATATATTTATGGCTAAAAAGAATGGGCTATGAACAACGTACCAAGGATGCCGACAATCCCTCGCGACTTGTCGGAATACCCTCATTTCACCTAATGGAATGACAACAAGAGAAGGAACCAACAAATGAATGAAACTAATTTAACAAAAATCCCATTTATAGCACATCGCAAAACACAATGCTCCTCGATGCTATTATGAGCCACAATATAAGAGATCATACAACATTAAACATAACACTACCTTTCCTTGAAAAATGATTGTAGTACTACCGTATGGGTCCCATGACCTATTGGTCTTCGTGGACTTAAAAAACTGTCCATTCTCCATTCTATTTTGCTCCAATCGTTAAGGTATATCATATAACATATACCTCAAAGAGGATTGAGTGCCTTAAAATCCCATGGAGTTTTCATCCGCACATCTAATCTTAAGGTAGACCAATGTCCAACACATTTTCATTTTGTTGAATGTGCAAGTACTTATCAAGACGCCTCTACAGAAAGTAGAGATTTTAATGAACTTGAACTCAAGGAGGGAACCATGACGATATTCTAGTGGCCGTAAGATAATCAACTAGGTCATTTTTCAAATTTAACTTCCATAATGCCTAGATCCTACTTCAATGGAACTCTTGCATCCAAAGCACTTGGCCTCTTGTTGTTCTAGTCAACATAGATTTAGATTTGCTAAGTGTGAATAATGACTTACACCTTGAATAACCCAAAGAAAGATTGCCTTCAATGGTGCGCCCCATACAAAACCGAGATCAAACTCAAATGCCTCGAAAACCTCGATACAATGCCAAATGCCGCAGCCATAAAACTCGCTGGACCAAGGCAACAGTGGCTTAGGGCTTCACCAGCACTACGCATCTCACCGGGTTGTTACAAGAAAGATTCCCGCCGCCATGCATTCCGTGATCATCCCATTTTGAATCAGAAGACTATGGCAATGGGCCGCTTTGCCATAAACGCTCATTTTTCAAACTTCCGCTTTTGGAATCAAACTTCGGGCCATGGAATCGATATATCTTGCCAAATGATCGCCAACAATAATACAAAGGCCACACTAGCAAATGAAAAAATCGTAAGTAGTGCTTGGCTATGCGCCCATTTTTAATCAGAAAATGCTCTAGAGTTTCTCCAAATCGGCCAAAAGCACCATTTTGATTTAAACTTCAAGTATTTGAATCAACCTTCAAAGTAGTGGAAATCGAGGACACGCCTAAAGATGATCAACAACAAATACAAAGCGCTATACTACAAAAAGTAATCGTATGCAAAGCTTGGCTATGGCGCTAATCATATATGCACGACAAGCAAATACTTAAGCCTGTGATACAGACAAGATGGCTGCTTCTCAACTGCACATGCGTAAGACTTGGCGCTTTCAATTTCGAAAGTGCTATCACCCACCGACCTCGGCCCCTTTGGCCATGGTCATACCCGGCGGTCCAAAGAAAATTTATTTTTTCATACTTTGTTTTTGTCTAAATAATTATCCCTCGAGGTCTAGCATGACACGCCAATAATAATAAGTCAAGAGATTATTGCCCACCTTTTTATTTTTCCTCTAATGCTTTATGGCATCAGCCAAGAATTAATGGGTCATTAATAATGTTAAGCACCTCATCATATGGCATTTATTGTTCTTAAATTATGTGGCAACATCCGCCATTCATCCCGCACATTCACGTTAGGATCAAAAAGCCCCAAATAAGGGGGTGCTTGGGTGGATTGAGGTGGCTCCACCCGTACCGCCGACCGATCCGACGGGTCCAGCAAATACACCAAAATCTCTATATACATTTGGTACACTTGGGTGGGATTGAGGTGGCTCCACCAGGTCAGCCGGATCTCGCATCTGACTACCCGTGCGCACACCAAAATCTCTATATACATTTGGGTACACTTATATAATTGTATATATATAAATGTATATACATGCACGCCAAAATACGATCTCGCCCTATACTTAATTCTCCTAATCATATGTATTTTTCTGGGAGGAGATGAGAGAGGCTATTGCCCTCGAGGTCTAAATAAATACCGGTTAGGCCTCAAGACTTGTCCCTCACCAGAGAACTAGTCCATCGATTCATTCCCGCAGAGGGCAGGTTTTCCTTTTGTGGAATACCTTCCTTCAAATTTGAATCGCCTCCCAAAATGTGGGATATTTCCTTTTTCCCTCTTCCCCGCTGGTATGTAAGCTTTGTGGGATATTTCATTTGTTGTGTTTGTTATGTAGGGTTGCATTTGCCGGCCGCTCTATCATGGATCCACAAAGGATTCCCACATGATTGCCATGTTTTTGGCGGCCTACAATCGGATTTGCCTTCTAAAGGTTTCGCTTTGGTGCCTTATTGAGCCCAACAGTTTGAAGATCCAATGAATGATGGCGATGATTTACAAGAAAAATAACAAGATGTTCTTTTTATGCTGCCTCGCCTTTGATGTTTTCTCGGGTCCTACAAGGTTAGAAGGCTACCTAGAAGATTCTCGATTGCTCCAAGACAAAGAACATAAAGGATAATATAGATAACCATGCATGGAATTGTTCCATTTCTTTGAAGATGATATACAACAAAATTGCCTCCAAACTAATTTTTGAAATCCAACT
Source organism: Isoetes taiwanensis (assembly GCA_021234155.1). Taxonomy (NCBI): domain Eukaryota; kingdom Viridiplantae; phylum Streptophyta; class Lycopodiopsida; order Isoetales; family Isoetaceae; genus Isoetes; species Isoetes taiwanensis. The sequence continues at coordinate 266,388 of JAJEKV010000046.1, forward strand.
TGTAACCTTGAGTGGCAAAATTGAAGAAAAGCACAACCCACCAAGACCAAATCCAAAGTTAACATTCCTCCACTTTTACTTGGTGATTCGGCCCCCACCCTTCCTTTCCTCGAAAAGTGTTTTCACAGAATCATGGTTCTATGGCAAATTTAATAAAAAGATTTCCATGTGGGTAGAGTTTGTGTGTGAAAAATGGGTTTGGGATTGTTAAAGAGAAATTGAGAATTCTCAAAACATCTACCCTGCAAGTATTGGAAAGGCCTCCAAGATCATACAGCCTTTTGTGTGCTTTGATACTGTGATTATGGAAGACATGGATGACATGTTGCTAATTGAAGAAGAGCATGAACCAGCTTTTATTACTATGAAACCGTAAGCTATGAAATATGAGTCTAAAAAACAAGGAAATCGATGAGGCATCTCAAGGTTTGAAAAACTTGGATGGCCATGTATTGTCAGAAAATTTGATGATTCTTGCCTACCGTAATTTTTGAAAATATGTTCATGTTTTCAAGTTTTTGAATATTATTGATTTGATCTGATCTGATACTCTAATGAGTCTTAAAGACCAGTAACATGACATAAATAAAGTTGTATGAGAAATTATATTCAAAATGGTACTGTATTACAACTGTAGCTGTAGTACATAAAAATGAAATTGGCCACATTTTTTGCCTGCTCCTTCAAATTTTCTCTCTGAAGCTCTATTTGAGGGGATTCCCCCACCTCAAGATTAGTAGGCAACACTATCTCATCTGCTTCATCTGGATCCTTTGTCAAGTTGTGGCATGTCTCTCCTGCCTCATGCTCCCCTTAGAATAACTCTATGACTGGAAGGGAAGATGTGGCTATCTGAGTGTTTTCACATTCAACCATGAAAAATGGAAACTCAGTCCAATAGATACTCTGAATTAAGATCCCTGGATTGATTTTTTCAAGCTCATTTTTAAGAAATTGAAGCCGGACGCCTTCATGATGAATACATCAAATAAGACCCCGACACTTTAAGGACTTCAACTTACTTTCAATAGCTGCATTTTTGAGGGACTTACCAACAAAAGTGGGTTCATTTGAAACCTGTAGATCTTGTCAAATAACCTGTTGCGCTCCATTAGCATAATCCAGAATAACCACCTCTTATTGTTGCTGTAGTTGGGCCAACTCCCGCCGCACTTTGGTATTCACCATCGCTGGTAAAGAGGTAAGAAAATCTCCAAAGGTTACCAAGTTCGTCACCTTCTTGCTCTATTCAAGCGTGGCCAAGGGACCAGTAATTTCCAAATTTTGGCTATGTCCCTTTTCGCAAAGGGTACGGAACAAATTTATGATTTCCCCTATTTTACCATTATCCTTTCCTGCCCCTATCACTTCCTTTTCCCTCAGATCTGTCTTTTCTGTCCCTGACCCCACATGTTTGCTCTATCCATCTACCTCAATACATGTTCCCTTATTCATTCCCAGTTTTGGACCTATTCCTTTATCTGTACCAAATGCTATATCTATCACAGTTCCCGATGCCACTGACCCTACCATCCCCTAACTGAAACTTTTAACAACTATCTTGCTTTCCACCCAAGAACAGTTTTTATGGAAAATACCAGATGCACCAGCGTTCCTATCTCCTACAAATTCACACAACCAGGAATCAAGAAGTAACACCTCTGATTGGGGAACAAGGGAAAAAATGGGGGTAAACGATTCTTCTGAAAAAAATTGATTATACACTAGACTCTCCCATAGAAAGGAGCTTTCCCCTTCAAGCCACCCATACGAATACCTCTTCCCTTGGATCAAAATCGTAAAGTATCTTCTTAGCATCGACATAGGCTAGGGTTGAGAAGGCGCTGGCTGACACCATTCCTCAAGATCCTGCCCTCCTCGCTCACTTTTTCAATTTTGCATAATTTCACATACTAGAGCTGGATAAACTAAAGAGCATTGGCTTATAAGGATGTGCCATGGAGTTTTTGCCAGACTTGCCTCTATTTCATTGTGCTCTTGCCCACAGGATAGCTGATCCTTAGGTATTATTTTGCTTGGAACTCGCCTCTTTCTTTGCAGGTTTGCAACAAAAAAGATTCAAAAACAACAGATCCACAATAACAGAAGGTAAAGATTCGGTAGTAGTAGAAGCTCTCTAGAAGCGAAACAACAAATTCGGCAATAGTAGAAGCTCTGAAAGCTAAATACTATACAAACTTGGCAACGACTACAAATGAAGACTGTCATTCTTTAGTGGTTGCAGAGATTTAAGGGCCAAAATCGTAATAATCAGCAATAAAAAATACGTCAAAAACAAACACACATTTTCCACAAATAGCTGGCCGATTTTTGTAGTTTTTGCCCGGTAAACAAGCAAGTAGCAACACCGCTCATGACTAACGCCATTCGTGGCAACGCCGTCTGGCAGTTTACCAACAAGAAACAACTCAAGCCAGCTGCTTACCAGGCACAATAACCATAGTTGTGCGGACCTTCCGAACTTTTTTGCCAAAAGTGGATTTTCTTTGCAATACATCAAAAACAATAATTTTCTCATATTAATTAGAATAAATAAGTAGAATAAATAAGTAGAATAAATAAGGTGATGTCACACGGTGGGTTACCTCAAACTATCTGGTCAAAAATTGCATGTAACACAAACATCTATTGCAACTGCAAACTGACTAAAAACCTTTGAATGGTAATAAATGTTAAGTACCACCGGGAGGAATTGGTGTGCAAAAACTTGGTCCCCAACCAAACAAATTTTGTGAGTGGAGTCATGCGCTTGATTATAGAAAACCTTGAATGCCAAACCAAAGGCAAACTATATTGAAGAACCTGATGGGAAGAATCCAATTGGGAGCTCTGTTGCAACCCTGAAGGTAAAACACTAACAAAAACCTGAGAATACTTGGTTGCTCTTGAAAATCAGCATCAAATTACCAGAGAGTTGGATGGTTATGGAGTTTATGAAAGGCAATTTAAAGGCTCCATGCACAACCAAAAATTTCTCCAAGGATTGTAGGTCTAGTTTTGGCATGGCCATTCCCACAAGGTTTAGCATGCATACTTGAGAAGGGCTATATCCAGCATGACCTTAGACCTAGGAAATATGTCATAAAACACAGAGAAGTCTTCATCAAGAGAATCAAACATAGCTGCCGATTGTGAGACTATATTTGCCCCAAATCATGCAAATAAATGTGCTCAAGACCTTCTAAAAAAAAAGCTTACGATGACCTTGGGCAAAATCAGTAACTTAAAATCCAGCTACAAATTGATTGCCTTGCTAAGATCAGAGAAATGAAGCTTGCAAGGGGCTAAGATACTCTACAAGGAATTAAAAAAATATACCCCAAATAGTTGCTACCAAAATTCTAAAGATCCTCTCATTTTCTGAGAGAACACTTCTATGTTAACTCTACTCCATGAAGCTTTGAGGCAATTGATGGCAAAGGAGCCCCTCACTAATGCCTCATAGTGCAGTAGGGATTTTCAATCTGGGCCCTCGAAATGGTACATCCACTTGCATCAAACAATATATTCCATCAACCTGCCTCCCAAGGATTTGCCCTTTGGGCAACCCATTTGCTTCAGCGATGGCATTACAGGAACATTCAACAAGAAGCTTAATGGCATAGTAGAGGAGGACCATGAAGTAGAGCTCCAAGAAATAGCAGGGTCCCTGGGTTGCATGGAGCTCACACAAGTCGGATAGAGGAGCTCGCACAAGGCCGTTTTGGGGTGCATATATACGTATGTTCAGTGCAATAGCTTTGGAAGAAAAAGCCCCCTTTTACCCTCCTCGGAAGGACTCTGTTCCGACCTCTAATCAACCAAGTCGAAATTTTACACCGCCCTAGGTGGAAGGACTCTGTTCCAACCTCTAACCAACCAAGTCAAAATTTTACACCGCCCTAGGTGGAAGGACTCTGTTCCGACCTCTAACCATCCAAGTCGAAATTTTACACCGCCCTAGGTGGGACTCAACCTGAGTCAATAATAATGCTAAGGGCTCATCTCCATTAGGCTCTTTTAAGGGCATTCCTGTGCCACATGGCAATTCTGGCTGCATGATTTCTCCTTCTTATTAGTTTTACAGGAACTGAATTAGGATGATATGGCACAAGATCCTGCAAATTTTCTAGATGCTCCTTCACTCCATCTGAAAAACTGAAATCGCCATGGAGATTGTTGTTTAGTGGAAACTTCTTGTCTTGTAGCCAGTTTCCACCATAGCTTTCAGTCTTGTGGCGAGTCTTGTCATCATGAAATTGTTTCTTTCTCCACTTCCAGAGCTCGGAGCACCTATTTTCAATGAAAATGGTCTTGATCTGGAGGCATATGCTTTGCTTACGTGACAAAGACCCAGAAATTGGGTTTTCCCGTAATGGGGATCTGCCCTAAAAGTACATGTTTTTCCATGATAGTATTTCAAATCACTTTTTTGACCTAACCCATTATAATTTAGGGAAAAACTACAAAAATACATGACATACCCCTGAGTTTAAATAAATTACTAAGATGCCCTTGGTCAACGTATATCCCTCTGTACAATTTTAAGTTTCACCTAATGCCCTCTAGTTTTTCGTATTTCATGGAATACCCTTTTGTAATAGATATTCATAGCGTCGTTTTAGCGAAGATGCCTATTTCTATTCTCAGTACCTTAAAGGAAGGCAAGACGCCAAATTAATTTATGCTCCATTGATTTGCTCTCAGCCTGTTGTCAAAAGCACTAATTCGATCTAATTTATAATAACAACTTATTGTAGGCAGGATGCAAGGGCAGAGATCATAGTTCATTCTATGCAGGCCCTAAGAGTTTTTGAAGCATTTGAAATTTGAAGGAAACTCACGTTCTAATTCTCAAGGGCATTGAGGAAATTAATGTAAATCGTAAGGGCATTTGAATAATTTTAAAAAATACACAATACTTTATATTTCGACCAAGGCCACCTCAGAAAATTATCAAAACTCAGGGTAGGGTATGTGATAAAATTTGTCAAAACATAAGGGTATTTTAAGGGTATTTTGTAGTTTTTCCCCATAATTTACCAAAAATTTTACCAATTTTCAAAAGATAGAAATTGCTCTTTTATTCTTGTGATGTAACTCGCCAGAGCACAAAAACGGCATTTGGAGTAGAGTATAATTCAAGATTTTGAGGTTTGGAATTGGTTGTAATATGTTTAATTAAAATCTGTTCCAAACTTTCATCCAAAGAACAGCATTCAGTATTACTTTTTATATATAATGTGGACATTCATATAACGTTCTTCCTATAAGAAACAATACTCCTCTGAGTGCCTTGCACATTTTTGAAATAGTATTACGTCTATGGAGAAACAAGACTGTATCCTGAGCACTCATCCTAATGTGTCTTTCCAGTGACATGCCAAAAACTAAACAGTTGAAAATCACTCAATATATGCCCTGGTAAATAATAGCTTGTGTGGGGACACAAAAGAATGGATTGCTAGTGATATACAAAACAGCATAAGGAGATAAACATGTTACAAACACTGATGCTTATACTTTGCTATCTACAATATACAAGACATTCATCTATATGACACCTGTTATGCACAAAATGATGATTTGATCCCAGATTGAGTCGTCAGCTCACTCCTGCACCTTATTTAGAGTGTGCACTCGCCATTTCTCGATACACCATATCAACGAAATGATCGTTCTGCATATACATTTGGACCAAGGTAGGAAAATAAAAAATCACAGATATTGTCAATAAATTGACATAGCAAAAACATACCTGTAACAAACGGAAAAGAGCATCCCGTACACCTTCTCTTGTAATTATTGCTCCATGAGATGAAATTGGCAAAGGAGCCAGAGAGGGAGGCGGTGTAGGAGGTGGGAACGGCTGAAGTAGTGGTGCCCCATGAGAGGGCTGCAATGGTGCAGGCGGAATTAGAGGAGGTGGAAGTACTGTTGACAGGGGGGGAGGAACAAAATATGATGGCTTCACTAGTGTTGCCCGAGAACTATTATCTGAAACATCTTGGGCTATGTTTGATGTCAAAGAAGCAAGCGACACGGGAAGTGATGAAGGAATTGCAGATGGGGCAGGCATAGGTGTGAGTGTTGGAGATGTGACAGAAGTTGTCCTCGTAGAAGCTGAATGTGTTACTGCAGCAGGCCGAGGAGGCACAGGTGCTGGCAAGTCAGATGGATTCAGATGCATTGCATTCTGTACACATAAACACTGGTGTGAGAAGATGATTTATGCAAACAGCTGATAATATTTTATATACCTACATTAAAGAAATGTTCCAGAGGTTCTTCTGTGACATGGGGAACAGCTGCAGGAGCAGAAGCAGGTTCTAGAGGCCCCTCCACAATTGCAGCAGTTGGCACAGCCTCTAGCTCTTGAAATTCGGCACTGAAATAAATATCAACTTCCACAACATCAATCACATAATGCCTGTCCAGAAGCATGCTACGGGGAAGCTAAATCACCATTACCTCTGTGTGAAAACCTTTGGTTTTGGTGGGATCTTTGCATAGGCATTGAGTATCCTACATTACAATAAGAGAGAATATCAACACTAAACTATGGGGATGCAAATCTTACAGGAAGCACTCTGATTGCATTATAAAAGGGAATAAGCAAAGAAGATAACCTAGAAAAGAGCTTAGCAACATCTTCACACTCTCGTGGATTATAGAACCATATTCCATTAACTTCTTGGGCAGCATTTCTATAAAGCAAGTACGGAACTTGCACCTCATATTCAAAATCACTTAAAAGATCCTCGACCAAATTTGCTGTACAACATTAAACGTTAAGGTAAACTGGTTTATATCCATGACGTTGCTATACTATCAAATACAAAATAAAGCTGCAAATAACTAATATAATTTACATGTCTTATGATTGTGTTATACCTGTGCTCCTCCTGTTCATCACAATAAACTGGAAACGAGGTTGAGCACGCCTGCAAATCAAGAGATTATGTTTATGATCTTATGTTATGCAGATGATGTTTCTAGAATAACTAACCTTTTCACTACAAAGAGTGATCCTTCCACATCTTTGCGCCTCTATGCAGTTTTAAACATTACAAAAAAACTGTAAGATTAATAAATCTTCTAAATATCACGATTACAGCCATACACGACTTCAATGTGAGGAGATGCATACGTCCAAATTCTACAATATAACGCAGCCCAATCAAAATTCTCGACAATCTGAATCACCTCCATACTTTTCAAAAGTAAAAGTCTACCTTAGATCTTATAACTTAACAAAAAGGAGATGCATGATTTGGTGTTATTACCAATACCTAGGATACAATAGATAAACTGGCCAGGATGTACAAGAACATAAATTTAAGGTTGAGGTGAATGAGTTTTCATATCAATGTAAATTAATGATTACAGTACCAAGCCTTTTCACCATGTACAGGAATGCAAATGTCGCATCACTTACGACTCAATGAAATCCAGGAATGCTTGCAATGTAAACCCAAAAACCCTAAGCTTGCAAAACGTAAAATTTAACCCTAAAACCAGGCCATGATCACTAATTTAAGGGCAACTATGTCATAAATCCGCATCGACCCAAGTTATTATTCACGTACCCACTGGCTAAGATCCATATTGAACTCGTAGAATGTGACATGCCCAGCCGTGGTGAGAATATCTTCAACATGTCGATCCATCCGCTGTAAAACTGTAAGATTGAGCTCCTTGGTACTCTGCTGGTCAAGCTGGGGCATCGGCTTCCCATTCTGCGCCATAGCCGATTCCGGTTCCTCCGATTGAAGCCCTTTTCTGTCTCTCTCTATCGTAAGCATGCTGTGTCCAGAAAAGGAACAGTTCTACAAGTAAGATGCTTTTAGACTGGGTGGGTCGGGATTTACATGCCCTATTTTTTTAACCAGGTGATCCAATTATTTACCGTTTTGTTTTCTTACCTTTACATGTTTTCAAACGTGCAATCAATGAATCGATAATGGTGTAGTAAGATCTGCCATTTCAAGATTAGTGTATCCTTGTACTTCTCTTTGGAGCACTAGAATATTCAGGTTTCGTTTCATTTCGTTTCATTTCTATTCTATTCTAATCTCATATTACAGTTACACAGTAGTTGAGTTGAGTAGATGCCAACATTTGTATGACATCATTATTACACGTAAGAATGGTTATTACACGACCCGTTGAGCGAAATGCATATGCCTATTTCCATTCTGCAATGTAGCATATAATCACGTGGCACAACAAAAATGCATGGCACGAAGAAGCCGACCCAACTTCTATATTGTACCTCCTACTCTTTTCAATCAAGACCCAATTATCTAGCTAAATATTATTCTCATCCCTTGAGACTCGAGCAGATTTGAAATAACTTAGGGTTTACCTAGAGAGGCGGGCCATACATGGGGATCTTAACCAAGATACTTCGGATAAGAGAAGTTCGTTGGCTGGAAAACAAATGAACATGTATATGAGGTTCTATAGCATTTGTTTTATGGAGGGCCCATAATCCATATTTTTTGGGTTTCACTAGCTCTAATGGGATAGGGCTAGCACTTCCCACACTTTCACCTGTATGGGATGGTTTCATTCGCTATAACAGGATATCCTAAATGTTGGCATGCCATGGATTTCTGTATGTACATGCCATGGCCAGTTCTGGCATCTGTATAGGATGGTCCTTTCATGTGTCCTGGAACAAAGACCCATTACATAAACATACAGTACTAGTACTAATACATATGACTTTGACCATATTGAAGTCCTCTACAGGAATCCATGAAATCTCCTGGCCCATGCTAAACATCTTGGATAGTAGAGATGCCCATAGTGAAGCTCTCTGATGAGATCTATTATGAGCATATATATTCACAACAAGACCATAATAGGCTCCATAACCCATTGGTCAAAGCGATCCAGCTTAGTGAAAGTGACTAAAAAATGAAGGTTTTCAAGTTGTAACAACTCCTTCACTAGCTAAATCAGCTTTTGCAACCAACACATTGAAGCGTAGGATGATCACATCCGCAAGCTTTGATACATCTCCCTTGCATCACTTGTGTTTTTGTAGATACACAAATTGAGCATCCAGCTTAGAAAGATAAAAAGATATTTGAGCCCTCTTTAAGGGGAAGAGGCCACCCACTAAACATTCCATGAGATTAATTGCATTGACTGTCTAGAGTGGTTAGGTCAGGGAAGATCATTGGTGCCTCTCCAGAGTGGCTATGATAGGATTCTCGACTTGACGCAATGTACCAGCCTCTTCAATCATGTCAGTCCATTGAAGTGGTGAGAAATGACCATGATGGGGACTAATAGGAGGAGAAGTGTCCAAGAATCACATTGCAACAGATGCTGAGACACTATGGAGTTGAGGCCCTACGTCATCTTTTGAGGTTGGTGAAGAGCATATGAATGTTTAGGTTGAGGATGGACACCTCGACAGTCAATATCCATATACCACTACGGCCTCTCTTTGTTGCTCTCGCGATCCTTTTGAATCGGCCAACCTCCTCAATACGCGACCAGAAATGTTTATGAAGGCTAGTTGGGTACCGGGTCAGGAAGGGAAGGGGTCAAGTGTGATGAGAGATATCCATGGGCATTGAGGTCAGAACAAAGGGGAGCGAAGCAGAGAGACAAGAACCAAGTGTTGGAATGCAAGAGGTTTGTGGTACTAGACAAGAGTAGGTGCATTGGGGAACATAAGAGCTAGCTCATGGGCCATTGAACAATTACAACTTGAAAGGAAAAAACATGGTTCTACTCTGGGTAACAATTGTCTGGGGCAAATCATGATCAACGGATCTTGCAACACAAATTTTCAAGCAGGCCATTTGTATATTGTATCGTTGTAAGAGTAACCTGAATCTCATATTTGCAATGGCGGGAATAAACTCCAAGTCTTGCATATCTAGAAGAAAGTCCTCAACGGTAATCCAAAATGGGGCACATAGAGCATTTGTTTTTTCTGGAAAAGAATCAGGAACATATTGCTGATACAAAAGAAAATGCCTCCATAGAGGGTGAACGCCATATTCAATGCATTGGCCAGCTGGCTCAAGTAAATTAAACATGAGAACATCATTGACCTCTTTATACTAGCTTGATGGACTCCATTAGCCGAAGGCCCAATCACCCAAAAATAGGCCAGCATAACAACCAAAACAAGCCGTTCACATACGCCTATGAGCCTCTGCGATTAATCCGCAGCGCCGACATCCATGGGATCTTGCTTAGCATCCAATTGCTGAAGATAGGATGCCACATTCTTCTTATTATTATCCACCATGATGGATATAGTCTCTGATGTTCGGGAGCATGTGGCAAAAGGTGACAATCATTTTGCCACAGTTACAGAGGCTCTGTTTCGTCACTGTCATTTTGGACCAATTTATTTTGTACCATTTATTTAGATTTGAGGAGGGTAATTTTCCTTCTGACCATATATGTAAATGTGTCAATTGGGGACATGTCCCAAGGACCACACTAGTATATTTTGGGTGTGGGTTCTCTGCCACAGAGTGGCACATTTTTCCACTGTGGTCACCACTGTTGAAGTGGTCACCACATTCATCACAGTCACCACATTCACCACAATCACCATTGTTGGGGTGTATATAAGACAATATATCGTCTATGGAGTGATATACACATATGCATGCGTACATGTGGAGGAGATATGCACGTATGCATTGTGGCATGGCGGAATGCATGATGATCACTGTGTTATCTGGGCATGGAGAGAAAACAGAGAGATGATCTAGCTATGAAGATTATGAATCTTTATGTTGTGCATTGCATAGATCTGGTAGATTGAAGCTTGAATTATTGGTTTTTCATCCTTCTTGCAAGGTTGGAGTTTAGGCTCTAACACTTTATAAGGTACGATTTGATATGGTGGAGGAGTGCTTACCAAGACTGGCTTTAGAAGAGACAAGAAATAAATGTTGGTATGCAGATATTGTAGAGTGGATAAGGAAATGGGGCTTAGACATTCTTCACCTACACGAGAATCGAGCAAATATTAGGGAATGGGTGCATGACCATCTCATTAGAAGGAATTGCATCTTAAGGAAGGTATATCTTTGAGCATGAGGTATATGATAAGTAGAACGTGGCTTAGCTCCCATAGACTTGGGTTGGAAGTAGGGTGTTGGAGTAATATTCCTCTTGCATTGAGGTTTTGCTTGTTGTGCAATCTGCAGGAAGTTGAAGATGAATTACATGTCTTCATAAGATATCCTTCATATGCGGGGATTCGACACAAGCATGGTATACACTCAAGTTCTTTATTGGAATTTTTTGAATTGCCTGGGCATCGCATTGGAAAGTATTTAAAGGAATTATTAGCTCATAGAGAACAATTACTACATGATCGAGAAGGCTATTTCGGCAGGCCAAGCAAATAAGGAGGTGCCAAAATAAATGTGCATTTGATCAGGGGTTCAACCCTGGCCAGTGTATGTTTAGCTTTGGGAGTTGGTTACTGGGGTTATACGATGATGATCCCCGACGTGGTAGAACTTGTGCCTATGCATGTCCTCCACTTTGTCTGCCATAAGGCAGCAGGATATGCTCCATAATAATTGTGTGAGTATGCACCAGTAAAAATTGGCTTCCATGTACACTGTGGCTGGTATACTGGTTGTTGCCTAAAAATAAGGAGGCCAAGCAAATAAGGAGGTTGAGGTGAATGAGTTTTCATATCAATGTAAATTAATGATTACAGTACCAAGCCTTTTCACCATGTACAGGAATGCAAATGTCGCATCACTTACGACTCAATGAAATCCAGGAATGCTTGCAATGTAAACCCAAAAACCCTAAGCTTGCAAAACGTAAAATTTAACCCTAAAACCAGGCCATGATCGCTAATTTAAGGGCAACTATGTCATAAATCCGCATCGACCCAAGTTATTATTCACGTACCCACTGGCTAAGATCCGTGGTGAGAATATCTTCAACATTTCGATCCATCCGCTGTAAAACTGTAAGATTGAGCTCCTTGGCACTCTGCTGGTCAAGCTGGGGCATCGGCTTCCCATTCTGCGCCATAGCCGATTCCGGTTCCTCCGATTGAAGCCCTTTTCTGTCTCTCTCTATCGTAAGCATGCTGTGTCCAGAAAAGGAACAGTTCTACAAGTAAGATGCTTTTAGACTGGGTGGGTCGGGATTCGTATTGTTACAAAATACATGCCCTATTTTTTTAACCATGTGATCCAATTATTTACCGTTTTGTTTTCTTACCCTTACATGTTTTCAAACGTGCAATCGGGTATGCAATGTCATGTTGTTGTAGGAGGGGGTACCTAGATGATGAATCGATAATGGTGTAGTAAGATCTGCCATTTCAAAATTAGTGTGTCCTTGTACTTCTCTTTAGAGCACTAGAATATTCAGGTTTCGTTTCGTTTCGTTTTTATTCTAATCTCATATTACAATTACACAGTACTTGAGTTGAGTAGATGCCAACATTTGTATGACATCATTATTACACGTAAGAATGGTTATTACACGACCTGTTGAGCAAAATGCATATGCCTATTTCCATTCTGCAATGTAGGAGATAGTCACGTGGCACAACAAAAATGCATGGCACAAAGAAGCCGACCCAACTTCTATATTGTACCTCCTACTCTTTTCAATACAAGACCCAATTATCTAGCTAAATATTATCTTTATCCCTTGAGACTTGAGCAGATTTAAAATAACTTAAGGTTTACCTAGAGAGGCGGGCCATACATGGGGATCTTAACCAAGATACTTCGGATAAGAGAAGTTCGTTGGCTAGAAAACAAATGAACATGTATACGAGGTTCTATAGCATTTGTTTTATGGAGGGCCCGTAATCCATATTTTTTGGGTTTCACTAGCTATAGTGGGATAGGGCTAGCACTTCCCACACTTTCACCTGTATGGGATGGTTTCATTAGCTATAACAGGATATCCAAAATGTTGGCATGCCATGGATTTCTGTATGTACATGCCATGGCCAGTTCTGGCATCTGTATAGGATGGTCCTTTCATGTGTCTTGGAACAAAGACCCATTACCCAATCATACAGTACTAGTACTAATACATATGACTTTGACCATATTGAAGTCCTCTACAAGAATCCACGAAATCTCCTGACCCATGTTAAACATCTTGGATAGTAGAGATGCCCATAATGAAGCTCTCTGATGAGATCTATTATGAGCATATATATGAAGGTTTTCAAGCTGTAACAACTCCTGCACTAGCTAAATCAGCTTTTGCAACCAACACATTGAAGCGTAGGATGATCATATCCGCAAGCTTTGATACATCTCCCTTGCAGCACTTGTGTTTCTGTAGATACACAAATTGAGCGTCCAACTTAGAAAGATAAAAATATATTTGAGCCCTTTTTAAGGGGAAGAGGCCACCCACTAAACATTCCATGAGATTAATTGCATTGATTGCCTAGAGTGGTTAGGCCAAAGAAGATCATTGGTGCCTCTCGAGAGTGGCTACGATAGAATTCTCGACTTGACGCAATGTACCAGCCTCTTCAATCATGTTAGTCCACTGAAGTGGTGAGAAATGACCATGATGGGGACTAATAGGAGGAGAAATGTCCAAGAATCGCATTGCAACGGATGCTGAGACACTATGGAGTTGAGGCCCTATGTCATCTTTTGAGGTTGGTGAAGATCACATGAATGTTTAGGTTGAGGATGGACACCTTGACAGTCAATATCCATATACTGACTGCGGGCCTCTTTTGCTTGCTCTTGCATCCTTTGAATCTCTGCCAACCTCTGAATACGTTGACCAGGAACAAGCGATGAAGAAGTTGCAGCTGGGCTGGTAGTGGAAGGGGCTGCAAGTAGATGAGAGACATCCATGGACATTGGAGGCTGCAACAGTGGAGCGAGAAGCAGCAGAGACGAGAACCAAGTGTTGGAATGCAAGAGGTTTGTGGTACTAGACAAAAGTAGGTGCGTCGGGGAACATAAGAGCTAGCTCATGGCCCATTGAACAATTACAACTTGAAAGGAAAAAACATGGTTCTACTATGGGTAACAATTATCTGGGGCAAATCATGATCAACGGATCTTGCAACACAAATCTCGACGAGGCCATTTGTGATAGAATGTTGAAGTTGCAACCCAATCTCATTTGCAATGGCAGGAATAAACTCCAAGTCTTGCATATCTGGAAGCCATCAACGGTAATCCAAAATGGGGCACATAGAGCATTTGTTTTTCTTGGAAAAGAATCAGAAACATATTGCTGATACAAAAGAAAATGCCTCCATAGAGGGTGAACGCCACATTCAATGCATTGGGCAGCTGGCTCAAGTAAATTAAACATGAGAAGGGAACATCATTGACGTCTTTATACTAGCTTGATGGACTGATAAGCTTGTTGGCGGATTTTTCCCACAATCCCCAACAGGTGGCCTCAAAGGCAGAAATCAGGATCACTTTGATGCTGCAATATGAAATCAAAGGCTTGCAATATGAAATCAATGTATTGAAATCAATGTAGAATAAGAGATTTGAAGAAAAACATGGAATGGATTTTGGGCCCAAAAGAAAATTCATATAAACACAAGACTTCAAATACAAGAGGGTCCCTCCATGTCTCTGAACCATGGAGGGGCCATTGATCCAGCTTCAAAAGAGGACGCACTATCCCAAGAACTTGAGCAGGCAAGAGGAGGAGTCAGGTTCTCAAGAATCTTTTATAAACATTACTTTTCATCTTAACCTTTCATTTTTGCTCTTAATCTCCACCTTTGATCTTGCTCTCTTCATCTCAACTCTTTACCTCGACCCTTCATCTCCACCCTTGATCTTGCTCTCTTATCTCAACCTTTAATTTTTTGCCTTTTTTAATCTCCACCTTTGATCTTGCCTCTCTTCATCTTAGCCTTAGATAATGTACCTCTTCAACCATTAAAAATCTTAGAAGAACTAGATCTAGGCCCCTTTTTTAATTTTTTGTGCCTTGACCTTACAACATTTGGGCTTTATAATCACCCCTTCCAATGGTTCTTTCTTTTCTTTTTCATGTTGACCTGCCAAACCCGGCCAACATCTCACTTCCAACAAAATGGCCGTCCCCGCCCTTACTCAAAGTTTTTCATATATTTAGTACAATAGTTGGTCCCTTAGACTCAATAAGGAACACAACCGGTTTTGATATCCGAGACTTCTAACTCCTAAAATGATGATAATAATAATTTGGAGGTTTTAGACTCAATAAGGAACACAACCTAAGCTTGATATCCCAGGACTTTAACTCAAATGATGATAATAATTTGGAGGTTTTAGGTGTACTCCAAACACCATAGAATACACAATATTTGAGGTTTTAGGGTGTACCTAAACACCATATAATAATTTTGATATCCAAGACTTTGAACTCGATAGAATAATGATAATGATTGGTGATAATAACCGAAGTTTTGATAGAATGATGATAGTAAGGTGAGTGCCATGATAATAGAAAATCAATGGTAATTTCGGGCTTTGGGGAAAGACACATGTAATGCTTAAAGTAAGATGGCTATATTTTTTGGCAAAATGATATAAGGAAAAAGGGCAAATTTCAAAACAAAAAATTGTGGCAATGGTGTAGCAATAGGGCAAAAAAAATGATGTTTTGAGGTAACAAGGATGGACTATACTTCTTTTAGACAAGGAAAAATGGTAAAGAAACATTGTTGCAAGGGTGAGAAAATATTAGCAAAAAAAAAAATGAAAGCAATGATTAGAAAAATAGAATGAAAGGGGTGAGAAAAATATAAAAAATTGGAAGCAAATGTTAGAAAAATAAACGAAAGGGTGAAAGAATAAAGAACATGGAAAGCAAATGTTAGAAAATGAGATGAAAGGAAAAAATAAAAAAATATGAAAAGCAAAGGTTAAAAGAGAAAGCAAAGGTTAGAAAACAATGAAAGGAGAAAATAAAAACTGCTAAGGGTTAAAAAAGCTGGGCGGCTATGGCGTGGTGAGAAGGATAGGAACGAAGGCTCTTCGCCCAAACAAAAAATGTTGTCTTTATGCAAGATGCTAAATGTTGGGGCAAAAGAGTGGACATAAAACATGTAAATGTAAAGACTGTAATGGGCCAGAGAATAAACATGTCGAGACAAAAAAGGCAAGTGGATAGAAAAAAAACGTAAAAAGAGTGGGAGGGATCAATGAGAAAAATAATAAATTGGCTAGTGGTTAAAAAATAACTTATGGTATGAAGCAATGTGGGCAAAAGCAAGGCAAAAATAAACGTGGGCAAAAGAGAAAAAGGTGATCGTGGCAACAAGAACTTTAATAACAAAGTTCTTTTTCCTTGTATCCTGGGCGGCATCGCTTTTCCGAAATGTGGAAGTAACAAAGAGCAGCCAGTAAATCAGAGGCGCCGATTCTTGAAGCATCATTTTCTTGTTTTTGCATGCTGTGTGTGCTCACGTTGTATGCATGGGGCTGAATGAAGAAAAAAAACTTGCAGCATGACAGAGCAAAGGCAGTATATGGCAGAGCATGGATTTTTTGAAGAGCATGCACATCTGTGGCTTCTCCTCTATTCCCATAAATCATGGCACAATGGTAAGACTCATTCTCACAGGTATTGAAGATTTTCATCCACAAGTGAATGGATGTCTCAGCAAAGAAATCAAGAGAACTTTTCCTTCTCACATCTTCCTCAAAACCTCCTCGGATGCAAAATTCATCCTTGTGTTAACAAAACATCTTCCTCAAAACCTCCGATGCAAAACCGATTCTTGTGTTACCGAAAACATAGTGATATTTTCTTCAAGTCATTTGCTTCGTGAATGTAATAACAAAATGGGCAAAGTGGGCAGAAAAGAGTAAATGTGATAAATGGCAACGCAAAAATAAAGGATGAAGAAAGCAAAGACCAAAATGATCCCGAAAAACACCATCTCGATTCTCCATTCGCTACGGATTTTTCCCACAATCCCCAACAGTGGCCTCAAAGGCGTAAATCGATCACTTTGGCTGCCGCACATGAAATCAAAGGCTTGCACATGAAATCAATGTATTGAAATCAATGTAGAATAAGAGATTTGAAGAAAAACATGGAATGGATTTTGGGCCCAAAAGAAAATTCATATAAACACAAGACTTCAAATACAAGAGGGTCCCTCCATGTCTCTGAACCATGGAGGGGCCATTGAATCCTCAGCTCAAAGAGGAGCCGCCATCCCAAGCAACTTGGAGCAGCAAGAGGAGGAGCCTGCTCCTCAAGAATCTTTTATAAACATTACTTTTCATCTTAACCTTTCATTTTTGCCTCTTAATCTCCACCTTTGATCTTGCCTCTTCATCTCAACCTTTAATTTCGACCCCTTCATCTCCCATTAAAAAATCTTAGAAGAACTAGATCTAGGCCCCTTTTTTTTATTTTTTGGTGCCTTGGACCTTTACAACATTTGGGCTTTATAATCGACCCTTCCAATGGTTCTTCTTTCTTTTTCATGTTGACCGTGCCAAAACCCGTGGCCAACAAAGCCGGAAGGTGCACAAATCTAAAATGGGCAAAGACAACAACGGCATGCAAATGTCGTTCACATAATGTCGATGAGCCTCATGTTTAATCTGCAAAGTGCTGGACATCCATGGAATCTTTCTTAGCATCCAATTGCTGAAGATAGGATGCCACATCCTTCTTATTATTATTATTATCCACCATGATGGATATAGTCTCCGATAAAAAGGGAGCATATATGTGAGGTGACAATCATTTGTCAAAGTTAAGGTGAGGCTCTCGCTTGCCAATGCTATTTTGGACTCATTTGTTTTGTACCAGTTATTTGGATTTGAGGAGGGTAATTTTCTTTCTAAACATATATGTAAATGTGTCAATTGGGGACATGTCCCAAGGACCACACTAGTATATTTTGGGTGTGGGTTCTCCGCTACGGAGTGGCACATTTTTCCACTATGGTCGCCACTGTTGGGGTGGTCACGACATTCATCACAGTCACCACATTCACCACTGTTGGGGTGGTATATGAGACAGTATATCGTCTATGGAGTGATATGCACATATGCACGTGTACGTGTGGAGAAGATATGCACGTATGCATTGTGGTATGGAGGAATGCATGATGATCACTGTGTTATCTGGGCAGGGAGAGAAAACAGAGAGACAGTGTATGAGAGATGATCTAGCTATGGAGATTATGAATCTTTATATTGTGCATTGCATAGAACTGGTAGATTGAAGCTTGGATTATTGGTTTTTCATCCTTCTTGCAAGGTTGGAGTTTAGGCTCTAACACTTTATAAGGTACGATTTGATATGGTGGAGGAGTGCTTACCAAGACTGGCTTTAATAGAGACAAGAAATAAAGGTTGGTATGCAGATATTGTAGAGTGGATGAGGAAATGGGGCTTAGACATTCTTCACCTATACGAGAATCGAGCAAATATTAGGGAATGGGTGCAGGACCATCTCATTAGAAGGAATTGGAGAGTCCCAGAAACAAAAAAGGAGTTTTACAGAATATATATAAAGCCTATACTCCGAGAGGCCAAGCACTTAAGGAAGGTATATCTTTGACCACGAGGTATATGATAAGTAGAATATGGCTTAGCTCCCATAGACTTGGGGTGGAAGTAGGGCGTTGGAGTAATATTCCTCATGCATTGAGGTTTTGCTTGTTGTGCAATCTGCAGGAAGTTGAAGATGAATTACATGTCTTCATAAGATATCCTTCATATGCGGGGATTCGACACAAGCATGATATACACTCAAGTTCTTTATTGGACTTTTTTGAATTGCCTGGGCATCGCATTGGAAAGTATTTAAAGGAATTATTAGCTCATAGAGAACAATTACTACATAATAAGGACTGTGATGTTATAATTGACGAGAATTGGGAGGGAAGACATATTTTATAATGTTGAGCGTACATATTGATTGTCTCATAGACCTGGTGGTCTACAGACGTAATAAATACAACATTTCATTTCATTTCATTCTCTCTCTCTCTCTCTCTCTCTCTCTCTCTCTCTCTCTCTCTCTCTCTCTCTCTCTCTCTCTCTCTCTCTCTCTCTCTCTCTCTCTCTCTCTCTCTCTCTCTCTCTCTCTCTCTCTCTCTGTTTTTTTTTAAGACAATTTGAAGTTAGGGTAATACATTCTAGGAGAGGATAAATGCTTATAAATAGAGGTATGTCATCACAATATCTTCGAAAAACTGTTTCGTATCCTTCGCAGACTTGAATGTTATAGTCTGTGACCTGTTTTCTAGGATTGAACACTATGGGTGTGTATGACACCCAAGGGTTCCATCTGCCTAGCAATCTCAACTTTCATTTATGGAATATTTCATTGTATATGGACTACTACAATGTCAAAACTATATGTGCCATCCAAGACTTGAGCTACTGCGCTTTTTTGACAAGAAGGCACTTTCATCGAAGTTGGCACTATCTATTATCAATATACTGGTGGACTCGTTGTAAGAACATGAATGTCCATTTGATGAGCTATCCATGAAGGTCTTATCGTGAAATTTCTCTTGCAACTGGATAATTCATTTGTACAAAACAGAAATAGATATGTGATTTCATATCTTTATATCTTTCAATAAACATGTGCACATCTCTGATGTGGGAGAGGTTGATCGGGCACATTGGGCCTCTAGTTTTTGAGTTTGAGAATGGCCTATCATGTACCACAAAGCATCAGGCCATCATCGCGAGGAATATTGGTCCGTGGATGGATAAACCTATACCAGAATTAAATCCATTCAAATATTTTAAGAAAAGCATGTTTATAATGGTGCATCCTGATGATGTCTTGTGTCCGACGTGGGAGATGGAGCCAACGACTGCTAATGATTGCATTGAGATAGAGATTGTCGAATATGCTTGGGCTTCTTCCAATAAGAAGCTACCCAACACTGTCACGATTCCAGTGCTTGTTGCTGAAGCATATGCACCACGCATTGGGGATGTCTGTTAGTGTATGAAAACTCGTTGAAGCAAGAGTTCCAAAAAAAGTCTACAAATTCAGGTATTGTCCAAAAATAATGAAATTGTCATAAAATTTAGGCTTTTTAGAAGTTTGTCTTGCCTCATCATCATATATTATTTCACATTTCTTATACTTGATTTTATCTGGGTATGGCATATTTGCATTTGACACTCCATTGAGTTTTTCTGACATGGGATTTTACACTGGCTACATTCTCCTGTGTGTTGTCTTTTCTGGATTTCATTCTTTATGCTTCTCATTTTTTTGGGAAATCAATTTCATGTGCAATGATAGCTCAACATGTCTTTGCATTCCTCATCTTTCTAATTTGCTCACAATTTGACCAAGGCTCTTTTTATATTGATGGCATTGTTTGACCTGTTCTCTTGTTAGGTTGGTTTCTATATATTTCTAAACTCCATACATCTTTTACTGCTTTATACTCCTCTTGATTTATCATTGGCATGACCTATTGGCTCTCATGAGCTCCACCTCGTCATATCGCCAACCTCAGGAATTTCACTCCAACCTTGACACTCTTGCCCTTCATGTCCCCTCTATCCTTGGCCTTAACCTTACCTTCAACTTCATCTCCTAGACGCAAATAGTCCCTCTAAGAAGCTGGGTGCAAAGGAAGACCTTCGCGTAGCTAGTTAGCAGGCTGAGGTCTCGTTCGTTATCGGAATTAACCAGACAAATCACTCCACCAACTAAGAACGCATGCACCACCAATCTATAGAATCAAGAAAGAGCTTCAATCAGCCAATCCTTACTATGTCCTGACTCCGTAAGTTTCCGCGTTGAGTCACTAGTCGTGCCCACTCCCCCGTGGTGCCTCTTCCACACCTTTAAGTTTCAGCCTTGGCGACCATACTCCTAACCCAAAACTTTGATTTCAGTGCGAGGTGCTACGGAGGCCATCGGCGCACATCCGGCCGCATCCCTAGCTCCGCATCGCTTATGGTTGAGACCAGGACGACCACCGGTGCCCCAACTTTCGTTCTCCTGATTAATGAAAACATCCTGGTAAATGCTTTCGCAGAGGTTCGCCTTTCATAAATCCAAGAATTTCACCCCATAAATGAAATACCTAATGCCCCCAACTATCCCTATTATTAATCATTAATTCGTCCTCAAGACTAACTAAAGGACCGTGGTCCTATCAATGCTATTCCATGCTAACATATTCGTGAGCATAGCCCGCTGGAGAGCACTCTAATTTTTCTAAAGTAACAAATATTGCCTGTCTCGCCTAACACCATATAGTATTCCGCTTGAAATCTTATAGTATTTTATGTAATCTGTTATACAAAGATATAGCAAATTTTGTACTTGCATACCCCACAAACTTAGGAACTTTACGTGACGGGGTGTAGATTAAGGAATATGGGTGAATATGCTTGTCCCAATGTTTCTCTCGGCTCTACGCCACCCTCGTGGTGAATAATATGCACCCAAACCAAAGGGGGTTTATGATTTTAATTTAAAATGTGTTGGACCCAATGGCTGTGTGTTAATTAATGTCAATGGTAGTTATGTGTTGGTTGTTAATGTCAATGGTTGTTATGTGTTGGGGGATTTAATTTTATATGTTGGAGGTTACTGGTTTGTATTGCAAAAATTTTTGCCCTTCGGGTTTTAGGGACGCCACACCCTCCTGCAGACAAAAATTTTAGAATTCAACCAGAAAAACTAGAATTCATTTGAGGCTTTCTATCACCCTGAGTTTTTGAATTTCATCAATACAATAAATAGAACATAAGTAAAAGTTACCAGCATAGAGCTGCATTGATCCCATTATTCTGAAGTCATAGAGTTTGTAACACTCCATACACAAACATTTTTAACTGCAATTTAAATAAAGAAGCCTTTTGGCCCATTCTTGTGGTGAGAAAACCAAAGTGGAAACTTTTCATTGTTAGCACAAGGATCTGTGAAGCCCCA
Organism: Isoetes taiwanensis; assembly: GCA_021234155.1. Taxonomy (NCBI): domain Eukaryota; kingdom Viridiplantae; phylum Streptophyta; class Lycopodiopsida; order Isoetales; family Isoetaceae; genus Isoetes; species Isoetes taiwanensis. The sequence goes on from JAJEKV010000046.1 coordinate 288,300, forward strand.
AAATTCAAAAATGCATGGTGGTAATCCTTTGCAAGCTCATTCCGGGAATTGTTACAAAAATATCCAATAACGCATCCCAGTTAAGGAGCTGGTAGGATGTGAAACCTACCAAACCCGCCAGAAAATTGCTATTTTAGCATAGATAACTTAACCAAACATATCTTAAGATCATACACTAGATCTCTGAAGAGCTTTCCAATCTCAAACAGAGCTTCCTGATCAAAAGCTTACGGGTACTAAAATGTGTTGTCAAGGGAAAGCCTACCAAACCCGGCCGGAAATTGCTGTTTTAGCATAGATAACTTAACCAAATACATCCACATCATACACTATCAAAAAGATCCTGAGAGAGCTTTCCAACGCAATAAAAATCATCTCAAAATGTAGATCCGGATCAAAAAGTTATAATAAGAAATGTGTTGCCAAATGGGAAATGCGACTCATGCGCCCCTTCAAGCCATTTCATGTGCCCATTATGCACCACACACAAAAAGGCTTTGTTGTGAGCCATTGCTGTTAATCCATTATGCACCACACGCACAAAAAAGGGCTTTTAATAGAGCCATTGGTTGTTGACCATTATGCACCACACGCACAAAAGTACACAGAGCCATTGGTTGTTGACCATTGGAAAAAAAGGCTAAAATCAATGGCTCAAATGGTGTACCTAGATATACGATTAGTACATCCATTTGAATACACTACCAAAATCATAGGAAAACCTTAGTGTGAAAGCGCATAAAAACACAAAGAAACCCCTCAAGTATTATGCTACATATTGAGGCCAGATAACGCCGCTAACTAGAAGGGTGAAATGCCCGTTAGTACACCTTCCGGAGGGGCTGGACCGCGCATCCCACCCCGAGATCCAACTACGCAGCTTTTGAAAGCAACAACTTAAATATACGCCTATTGAGTCGAATTACCACGCAAATACGCACCCCACTTGCCCTCCAATGGATCCTCGTTAAGGGATTTAGATTGCATCATTCCACCACCGCACTTGTGAAGCCCAAGATGTTATTTATTGTCACTACCTCCCCGCATCGATTGCAATTTGGCGCGTTCCGCTGCCTTCCTTGGATGTGGCAGTCAGTTCTTCGTGCCCCTCTCCGAATCTAACATTCTTCCGTGACCGGGAAAGGAGTACTCTTGGGGCGTGACCATAACTGGTTGTTTGCTGATGGCACCATCAAGGGCAAGGGCCTGCAGGGTTTTTCACAAGGGCTGCTCAATCTATGGAAGGAATTTAAACCGATGCTCCACAAGAATGTAACTATGGTCCCACCTGAGCAATTTGAAATGCAACCGCTGTTCCATAACCCGCTGATTTGCCTTAATGCGATATTCCTCAGAACGCCTCAAAGTGGATGGCCATGGCCAGTATGGAAGTAGTCAAGGCCGGTCAGTGGATCTTTACGCTATACCGCACTATCAAGAAACGAACAGTTGCGGCGACCGCACTAAGATGTGGCCCTTGTAAAAGAAAAAGGATCATGACAGACATTGAAATTCTTATTCAGGCAGTAGCAAAGGGGTGGAGAATGGTGGCATACAACACAAATAGTGACTGGTTCATGACTCAAAGCAGGAACAATGATAGGGAACTCTGGTGCAAGGAGATAAACCAGGAACAAAGGGGCTTCGTGTTCCCGACACGCCGCTAGGAAGTCCTGTGGCGACCGCCCCGAGGCGTAACATTCTGCACAATGTGAGCGATCATGGTAAGGGTTCTTAACCCTAAAAATAAAATGCAGAAGTTAGACCGGTGTTGAGATTATCCCGCGGTTCCAATCGGGCCTTCCATAAGGGTGTTTTGATGGTCAGACTCCGTGATCACTTGAGGTGATCAATCGCGATCGCGAAAACATCTCTCGAATTTGCAAGGAAATACCAAATCCACTGTGAATCCCTAAAGCAAAAGTAACTAGGCAAAGACTCAAACATTCACTAAACCATGCATCTATTTCAAAAGCACTTGAAATCTTTACCAAAGTATGCTAGCCAACCTGTGAAAACCATTGTGAAAAGTCTACAGCAAAGTGCTTACAGATTTCACAAATCAACTTCCGGGATCGGCCAATTTTTGGTCAATGGCTCGACGCTGAGCCTGATTTCAAATGCTAAAACAATGATCTTCTATGGTAGAAACAAATTCTACACCTAGGTATATGTCTGTGAGGGTCACGGCATATGCTCACTTGGTTCAAACAAAGCTTAAATTTTTGCCAGAACATGCATTGCCGTGAGTTTCAATGGCAATGTCTCAATGCCTTTTGCACTCTAATTGTCAATCCTTTCTTGTTTTCTCCGCCTCAATACTCACTACCGATGTCAATAATTGCTTGATGCTAGAAATGCCTACAAACTAACAGATGATTCGGAAGAAAAGATCTATTTTTAGTCCTTTTCAAAGGACATATATGTCTCGCAGTCGCTTCTAATTTATCTCCTAACAATGACTTAAACAAACACTAGTTGTATTCTGCTCAATTCCTTTATGCTCAATTGTAAATGACAATGCAGAGTAAAATGAGTTCAAGGTTGCTCATTCTTCAGAAATTACTCAAGCCAAAAGAAAACCATGGAGTTACCTGGCAAATGGCAGTGCTGGGATCCATTGAAGGCGATAATATAGACCTGCATAATTCAAGGGAAGAAGGGTCAAGGAGGTGGCAGTGGAATGAAACGGGCAATGCAAACTGGACAGAACTGCTCAGAGACAGATATGAGTTAACGGAAATTATAAATGCAGACATATGGAATATATGCAGGGCCTACATTCTTTGGGCAATCTGGCGGAGATACACTTGCAAGCTTCATGAGCATACAGATATGCCGCTCAACACAATACTGGTAGAATTATGGACGCATTTAGTCATTGTAGCAGCTGCGCAATATGATTGGATCTTCAACAAGGGCTCCAATGCTGAATTAAGCAATAGAAAGGCCAGGAAATGGGCAAAGAAATGGTCCCTCCTCGCTACGCATTGGAGCAGAAGACAGCATTAGACTGGATTCGACACTTCAATTGCTCTTCCTCCGACCGCAAGAATCGAAAAAGGTGGATGGCTATGGAGGTAACATGCAACGGGGAGGGGGTGGGGGGCAACCTGATCCTCGACCAGCCTCGCTTCTCCCCTCCCTCCTCTATAGTTTCACGTGAAATTCGTGGTTCGAAATGCCCAAGGACCTGATGCATGGCTGATCTGCATGAATGGTCTCGCGATGGATTGTTTAGACATGGTATGATGTGCACGCATACGCACAGTTTATGAAATACATTGAAATAGATTCCGCCATGAATGGCTTGCAATACCTTTTTAAAGAGGTCGGATAGAATAGATGCCTGCTTTGTTGTTGTGTGGATTGCGTCCAGGCGTCTGTATGCTTGAGTGCCTTGGTTATGATTGTTGTCTTGGGCTTTATGGTCTGATTATGGTCACGATTGAGTGCGGTGTGCTTGGGTCAGGTCTAATTGGTCCGGTTGTCTGTAGATGTGTGTCTGTGTTTCCTTCCTCACCTTTTCTGTCACCGGATCGTGATCACCTAACGGAAGCAGGACCGGGGGGAAAATAAAGGTAACCGCGCAATTGTTCTTCTCGTTCTTTCTGCTCTAAATAATTGAGTTGGCTGCAATGCGCGCCAACCATAATAGCCTTGCCAAAGTACGCAAAGGTACAAATAAGGGGTTCCTTCTCTTTGATTTCTAATGTAAACCGCAGGATCAGAACTGGAAGGCGACTGAGAGGAGAAGAGAGGGCCCAATCATCAAGATTCTCATTAAAACAATTGCCTCATGACAAGCCCCCTAGGGCCAATCAAATGGGTTGAGAATTAGATGAGGTGGCACATTAAAATGTAGCCACATGGAAGCTCCTTTTGGAGCCACCTAGTTGGTTGTGCCACGCGGAGTATGGTCCTACACAAAGGAGTTATGTGCACAAAAGGTAAAGTGTTGGCACCTCGATATGTTGGTGATACATTCTAGGTACACTTCCGATGTTTTTGTTAGCCACTGCAGTTTCATCTCCTTTTAGTTAGGTTTCTTTTGTATAATCTAGTTAAGGTTTTTTCCATGCAAATCGAGTTAGGCTTTCTTTTGAAGTCAGTTAAGTTTCCTATTTGAAATCTAGTTAGGTTTCCTTCTTATCTAGTTAGGTTTCCTTTTGCATTCTAGTTAGGTTTCCTTCAGCAACTCTAGTTAGGTTTCCATAAAAAAAAATAAAAATAAAAATAATAATAATAATAAAATATAAATATTTGTCCCTTTCTTGTGGGGGTTTTGTTCTTTGACCCATGATATGTCGTTGGTATCCATTGTCCCTCCCTTGGTTCCCACTCTCTCTTGCTCCCACCTTTCGTATGTATTCTTTACCTCCACTTTTCCTTAGGTAGATTTGGTGGCATGGCTTGCTCTAGTCTTCTCTTGGCTCTAAAAATGGCAAGGTGGTTACACAACCCCACTTCCTCTAGGAGAAGTAAATTGCGATTGTGTATTTTGTAGTCTCAAATTTCTAAGAAGGGGATGATGGGTAAGAGGAGTGCTTAGTTGATTTTGTTCTGTTTCGTATGTTTCTATCATAACTTCAAGCTAAAAAAGCAAAAATGCAAAATAAGCAAATTCGCAAAAGCAAAAAGAAACAACAAGGTGTCACAAGATGTATTGGTTGCCTCCATGGGTCGAGGGTGAAGTGGCTTGGGAACGTACCCGACAACCACAAGACTAATCTCTATCATTCCCTCTTGTCACCCAAGAGTACACACAGGGAAGAAGAAGGGGCGCGAGTCCCAGACAGCGAGATTAATCACAAAATATTATGTGATGACATGCCTCGTATCAATTTTCTCTTGGTATATTCCACATTCCTATGTAGTCAAGTACATAACTACATAACCAAAGAAATAACTACATAGCCATGTTAAATATCGCTTTTAAAAATTTTCATTCAACATATATCCATCATATTTCCAACATTTATATATTCTTAATACTTTCCCATTATTTTTTGCATATGTTGGCTAATATTTGTAGAACATTTTCTTTGACATTATATTTTACAACAAGTAATTGCCCAATATTTACCGCGTAATAATTTATTAATATTTCGAGAACTATTTTTCAACACAAGCAACTGTGATCGCATAACATATATGCAAATGTGCTGATGGCTTTCTTAAGTTATGAAACCCCAAAAGTTGCTATATTTTATCGCTTTTAAAATCCGATTCATGGTTTATTAGGATGCGACGCTAAAGAACTTCATAAAATTGCCAAAATTTGATAATATTGCATCTCACTTATAGTAAATTAGCCAAATTAATAGATATTTTACAAGAAAACTCAATTTTATGGTAAAACATCCAATTCTACTAAATTCGCTTATAAAATGTTGAAAAATAGAAAACAATCGCCACCATTTCCTATAGTTTAGAAGCAAATAGAGGATGATAAAGTCATCAATCGATATGCGTGTAACATTTGTCAATAAGTTTTCTAAGTATTTGCCATGATTCACATGCATAGCTATCAATATTGAAAAGTAAACCCACCCAAGAAAGAGCATTCTATGTTTTCTACCCCTTCTCAATGCTAAAATTGCATTTCTCACAATCCCTCCAAACGCCAGTTGGACTTGCAAGCTTTACCTATGTTTACGCATGCAGGTTTCACCAAAAGGAACCAAAGGAACAAGAAGAAGATGTGCCATGATAAATAAGGATTTTTATTGATAGATGTTAGCTAATCTATTATTATTGCCATTCAATGATGGTAAGGAAGTTGAGAACCATCAACAAATTGTACCAATTGTTTTAATAATGCAATCCTCCACTAGCAGGGTGCAATGTGACGCCGGTTGTATGCTATATATGGCACTCTGCACATATATTACAAGTCTGTAATTATGAGTAGTTGTACAATCAATGGTTGCGTGAGAACGATCTTTTGCATACGATTTCCAGCAAAAAAATGTGGTTAACTCATCCTCAAGTTGATCAGCATAAAGTCCCTATTTCTAGGAAAGCACAAAACCTTCTTAACATATATATGGTACCGTACATATATTACAAGTCTTTTTGTAATTATGAGTAGTTGTACAATCAATGGTTGGCAGGAGAACGATCTTTGCATAATGATTTCAAAAGAAAAATGTGGTTAACTCCATCCCCCTCAAGTTGATCAGCATAATGTCCCTATTTAGGAAAGCACAAAACCTTCTTATTTGGTTTTCCCTTTTTAGTAGGAAAAATGCTAATAATATGTACCTTTCCCTCACATTTATGCATAGATATATTTTTCCTCGATGATTACAATTACAATTCCACTTTCACTTTCTCTCTCCCAATGGGCCAGTTTTAATATATCACTTTCTAAGAAATTGAAACTAATATACCCATTGACAAATGCCAAGTACCTAGTATCAAAAAATTATTGTGCAACTTTTTAAGCTATCCTTACTCTTATGATGTGAATATCATGTCTAAGCAAAACGATAATAGAATTAGCCCCTTCCCATTCCAACAAAAAAAAAAAAAAAAAGGAAGGAAGGAAGAAGAGACGCATAGCATGATGGATTGCTTCTTATTTCCTACATCAATCAAATTCAACATCACGAAATAATGACCACCTTTTAAAAGTAGTAGCATGCATGAGAAACATTTGTACAAATATTTTAGCAAGATAGAAGCAAAAGTCACTCCATTCGGTAAGGTTAAATTGAAAAGGCAAGCTAAATTTGAATTAAACCGAAGAGTCGAGCTTATAATGGCTAGCCAAAGTCAATCAAGAATAGTGCCTTTACGCATGTTAAGTCGAGAAAGTACATGATAACAACATCCATGCAACCTACCAAGTAGTTCCAATAACGCCTAACGCCGCCAAGCAAAGGCCACGTTAACTTACATGGTCATATTTAAAAATTCAAGCCGCCGCACATTTACCTAGTTCTCAATTGCTACCATTTGCTAGCATTCTAAATTAACGGCGCAAGTTGCAATTGAACTTAAACCCAAAAGACAATAGTGGTTGCAACTTCTGTTCGCTACCAAAGTCAAGACCCAAAAAACAATAGCGAGACATTATTGAAATTGCTTGCAACAAAAGTTGAAATCCAACGTTGTTATGGTTTTTCTCATTAGTTTTGAAGTGAAGTGCTTAATTTTAATTTTTCATTGCTAGTTGCGCATTATGCTTGTGACTCATTCAAAGGGGTAACGAAACAACAGAGAAAAACCAAGTTGCCTCAACCCAAATCACCACTTGTTCTTATCAATCAGCAGAATGAGACAAACTAATCGAAAGCATAAAACGTGCCCACATGTGGCAATGTAGATTAACATGGGAAGTCAAACCGAATATCCGAGCAAAAGATACAAAATAATATGCAAAAGACCTAATTCCCATGCCAAACAATTGTTCCCAATCAAATTAATAGCTTCTATTATGTGTATCCCATTTTGACGCTTTGTTTGCCAAACGGTAATCCTTTCCATGTTCTCAAGTCAAACATCTTGATTACTGAAATAACCTCGCAAGTTGACATAAGCTTATCAAATTTTTTGTGATTATATTTGCAGATGAGAGCAATGTATGCCCCTAACTGATTTCTAATGGGCCGTGCAGCTCTGAGCTCGCTATTCAATGCAATGTACCCTCGCAGAGCTAGGGGGAACCTTGATGCCCGAAGCTAGACTAGAGCTAGGGAGAATCTTGATGACCCAGCTAGAATGGCATGAGACAAAAACAAATTTACAAAATTCAATTGTCTCGCCCATTTGTTAAAACAAATCATAGAAATGGGTAATTCAATCACCAAATCTCGAGATCCAATCGCTCCACATCAAAGCCTATTGCACTCCTTGATGAAAGACCGGGCAAGTAAAAGAACAATGCGCCAGAGGTCATTGTTAAGCAATACATGGTCAGGCTTAAAGATGTTAAAATCTACAACAAGATTCACGAACAAAAAGAAAAGAACAAAATCGCTTGCTGGAAAGATTGGGGCTTATACCATCAAATGTAATCTCAACAAGAAACAACGCTTCAAAACTTAGCATAACAATGAAATATTTGTTAGCATAGCTTGTTTTAGCCTATGCTATTATCAAGCATGATTGACTTGGTAGCCATACATACCGAAGCTTCCTTCAAAGAATGATTCTACAAAGCTTATTAGCCTGTGATGCTAATAGATCATCATGTATCAAGACTACATTATAACATCACATAAGGAATTATATTGCAAACACCTTAGCTTTAGAACTTAACTGAGATGTGTTTGCTTCGGCCATCACATCTATGGTCTTAAAATTTCTAGGCTATTCATTGTGGTGGGTCAATGCCTCTAAAATAACTTCTGGCGCTAATTCCCTTAACCAGCCTCGGGATCAATCTACATATAGAGCATGGTGCTAAAGCTCAACATTCTCACAAATGGCATGATTCATTATTATAATGAACTTCTAACTGATCTAAAACTAATCAAAGATCACATGCAGCTAGGATATCCACCTCAAACAGCATACCTACCATCATAATGAATGCAATAATTTTCTAAGTCCGTAGGCAAAGGGCAACCGAAAACCAATTAAAACAAGTAAGAATTGGAAGACAGCCACATTTGACTTGCATCATCTAGATAGACGAAAAACCATATGGACATATTCGAAAGATTACAACGCAATGAGTTGGTCCACACCGGGCAACACAAGTTCTTTCAAGTTTATAGTTAGCAGACATCATCAATTCGACAATACCGCTAAACACCTGGGATTTGTGGTCACTTAACCTGATCCACCCTGTGAACTTAGTGAACAGGAAAAATGTAAAACCACATCAATAAATCCTATCAAAACATCTATTCTCATACTCATGCGTTTAACAATCAACACACTTTAATGCATTTTACCATCATCAATCAAAACTTACTTTACCTAGCCCCTTCAACACCAAAAAAAAATACGTGAGGACAGAGCAACAAATGTGACTTGCAATCTCTCACCCCAAATGTTTTACAGAAGTTTTGTTTACTACCAAGATTTGCAAGCCGCGGATACTTTAGGAGGGGCAACTTTGCTGTAATGTAAGATGATGGCTATTAATAGTTCTGCGAAGCAACGTCAATATTCCCTCGCTTTAGTTCCTCGTTTAGTCATGTCTTACGCATTCTCGCTTTAGCTTCCTCGACGGTTTTAATCGGGATCCTTACGTATTGAACTACAAATGACCTAAATGCCAGATATGGCAATTATGGTAACGTAGAAGCTTTGATGCCAGCTCAAGCTTCGAATAAGCTTTCAACCCTAGTCAGAAAGCTCCGGAATAAGCGTACAATCGGGTATAAGATCCAATCATAGAGGTCCAAGATATAATATTTAATTGATGCATGCCAACAAATATTCTTCAACATCTTCTAAACTTCCACATTCATTATACATATTTAATAAGAGTATTTTCCGTGACAACATCGATACATGTGGACCTGTTAAGGCACAAGCATTGGACGACCCTACTCCTTCAACAACGACTTCAAAGTTCCGCCACATGATCAAGAATATTGCCGAAAAGTAACAATGCTTTAAACTTCAATTGTTGATTAAGTTGTAAAGCCCGCTTTCTGTCAGGTCCATCTTGAGCATAAATAGAGATTATTGGTTTACTCACGCAATCAAGTCTTTCATACAACATGCTGAATACTTTATGTGCACCAATCCCCTGACTTGTCAATATACATATTAAGGAGCCTATTCCCAAGTATGACATCCGGGATCAAGCAGCCCCTTACATAGCCATTAATGATGAGTTTAACATTTGCTAAGGTAGCAAAGTTTTATGTAAACATTAAGAATTCATTCACTAAATAGACTAGTAATCCCTTATTTTCTTTAGTACTGCATGCAAGCTACCTACAATGATGCTACATAAGATCATAAAATTAGGTCCGATTCGACCAACCTCTGAACAGTATTGTAAAGATGTTCTAAACGAGTGTTTTTCGTGATTTTGCAAAAGACTCCAGCGTAACCGGGCCACCATTTTAAGTGCACTAATCGACTGCTGGGACCCGTGAACCACAGGCCCAGCATCAAATTGGAGCTTCTCGTCTGCCCCCAAGTCACCCTATTGGAACATCCGCGATCCATAACGCGACGCATAACGGGCCAGCTTTACGTGCGCAACAGAGGGTTTTGAGAGATTAAGGGAGATGAGGATTATGCCCCTAGAGGGTATAAGGAAGGGATAACATGTGCTCAACTCGCCAGAACTCGACCTTTAAGGCGCTGAAGGGAGGGCGTAATCCGTGAATCCGAGGTAGAAGAGAGCTGGAGTCCTAAGGATACTGCCAGGTAGTTGTGTCGATAATGGGGCCGATGACCCACCATTTACGTACCAGCTTTAGCAAATATCAAAGATATGCTAGGTATATGCCAAAGATATACTTGAATATGCCCACATACCCACATAAATCCAGGGTTTGCCCCCTAGGGCAACCCAAAAGCAAAATGCAAAGCAAATTCAAGAAATAAGCACAAATAATGCCCAAAGGGGCAAATTTTGTCATATTTGGGTTCCTAGGGATAATGTTTGATTCGGGGCTTGAGGCCCAAGGGTTGCTTTGATTGCTCTTAATTTGAAGGGGTACCTGGTTCAGTAGACTTCAGCAAGCCGTGTCCACTGCCTGCCTAGGGAGAGTTGGAGCGCCCATCCACCCATGTCCTTGTTATGCGGGGGTTTTGTGATACCAGTGTCATATCATGGGCCATTGGTTTTCCTTCCCTTGTCCTCTCATTCCCCCCTCTATCTCTCTCCCCCCCCTCCACGCATGGGTCTCCTTGGGCATCGTTCCTTCCCTTCCATATCTCTTCCCCTCCTCCCTGTTCTTTTGATGTTTAGGCTTAGTTCTTGTTTCGAGGGGGAAGGTCCTCCTCTAGCCTCGGGCTCTTGGGACCAATTAGGGTCCGTGATTGGGAGTAAAGAGATGATTAGTAGTACCCACTAAGGCCCTTAGGACCTGCTGAAGTCCCCAGGTGGTTTCATATGTCGAGTTTGGCTTATGTAGGTGTGGTGATGTGTCTAGCTTTGGGGTGACTTTGATGATGCTTGATATGAGTTTGTTAGGATTTTGGAGTTTGGATGATGAGCTTGGTTGATATGTCTCATTTTGTGTTCCTGATTGACTGATCCGGTCTTAATATGAGTTGGTCCTCCACCTGGGCCTAGTTGGAATCTTTGTGTTGCACGTCGTGCCTTAGCTTTGTGGGTTCTTTCATGACTCTTGCTCCAATTCGAACCCTAATTCCCCGCCACCCATCACCACTCATGGTAGGCCACCATCCTATTGATAGGGCAGAAATTTGAATGAAATATCAGCCACGCTAAGGCCTAAGCGATTCACTCAGTTATCATGAGTCATCGTGACATGAGCGTGCAAGCCTCGCGATCGCCTTTTATTCGATAAATGCATCCCTTCCATGGGTCGGGACTTGGTGCATGTATTAGCTCTAGAATTACTACGGTTATCCGAGTAGTAAGAGACCATCAAATAAACTATAACTGATTTAATGAGCCATTCTTAGTTTCACAGTACAATACTTACACATGCATGGCTTAATCTTGAGACAAGCATATGACTAATGTGCGTGATCAACCAGGTAGCTTCCATAAAGGGGATAAATCAAACCAACTCCGCTTCGCTCCTCTAAAGGGGCAGTAGCAAAGAAGATCGATGGAGGCATGGTCACCCCGCATCAACACACTTGATGAGAGGTCGCCTCCAACAAAGAAACAAAGACAAAGAAGAGAAGGACATGACCGCACCAACCGAAAGTGTCCAAGAATGGAACTCGAACCGCTGGCCACCAAAACGGCCGAGGCCGTGGAACACACATGATGAGGACTAGGTTTGTTTTAATATTGAACGTTGAATTTGTTTCGTGGTGTATCCGAACTCCAAAGATGGTAGGTGTGGAAGAGGTTCCTACTGCTCCCAACACAAAGAGGATAAAAGCACATCTCCAACCATCCAAGGCCCATGCATTATGGGCGAGCAAAATACCAACTACAACAAGGCCGGGTAATCCAGAACGAGGGCCGCGAAGTTACCACAATGGAGTGGAACCAACCGCCATGAACGAAAGCCAACCGACCCAATGGGCAACGGAAACACGAAAGCAATGCACCACCACAAAGATAACCTTAACCGGATCGGTCCGAGAGGGAGGGTACGATGGATAAGCCCAAAACCAACATCACATTCCCAACAAATTTTAGCAACCTTCCGACGACCCCGCTGAGGCAAGTTGGACACCGGCCAAATTTCCAACATTGAGGAACTAACACGCTGAAGCCAACCAAAGGAAGACGGAAACAACGGAGGGCACCAAGCCGGTGTGGCACACAAACCCAGGAACCTAATCCTTGAACATTGTATGCAGCACAACGCCGAAGTCGTGGACCCGCTTGTAGCACGCAACAACAAGGTGAAATGCACCCTCCCAACATCCAACGCAGAATTTGAATACGCACAAATCCTACAAGCCAAGGTGTAATCAAGAACGGCCCGACACGATTAGGCCAAAACGCACTGGGCGGGCAAGCAACCCATTCCGTACCCGTACTCGCCTTACATGCTTGGAAGGAAAGCCACCAACCGGCTAGACTAACCCAACAAGCAACCGCTCCCGAGTAGCCATCACTGGTCGCAGCAAGAGTGTTGGCCATACCTCACGCTAAAAGTCTTGGTCGACGCCAAGGCCCCTACGAGCTAAAAAACAAATGCCATGACCAAGACTCACCCGACAAGCACTACCCACCTTGCCCAGGACCGCTTCAGAGTTCACCATGTCTCCTGACTCCATGAACCACCTCGCGGCCAAGACAAGGGGAAGCCGAAAACCCGGGCTGGGAAGCAAAACCACCAATTAGTGCAAATCGCGGATCATCGAGCCCTAATCGAGCAACTGTTCGCATCTCAGCCCTCGCCTAAGATCACCGCCAGCCGCATGGCGATCCCACTTCAAAAAATCGCTTGAACCAACCGAAAGCCGGGTCACCATTTAGTTCAAACCAACAACTTGCCCAACTAGCCAAGGCTAAGCCGCCAACATGACGTCACGCACCAGCTATCCGGGCCTGGCCAATCCAGACAAGCCACCACCAGCCAAACGCTCCTCACACGACGCGGCAATATCACCAACCAACCAATAATGCGAGCCAACAGACCCGGTGCCAAATCCAACCGGCCGGGCGAAGGAGCCAACTAGTTCCGCACAACCCAAGGAGGAACTTGAGTCAACAATGAGATGATTGGCCAAGAAACCAGAGGTGACCAAACCGTGGAGCTGCCTAAACCAATTAACGGAACTACAACCGGGCCGGGTGGGGAGCCGACTAACCGAAGGACCTAAGGAAGGAACCGATTTCGCCATGACCAACCCAAGTTGGGATCTTATGGTTTTCTACTAAGTGCCCAAACCAAAACCAACCTGAGGTGACCAAAACCGGTGAGCCTTCATAAGGAACCACAACTCACTAGCCGACCACACCCATGCAAGTATGGAACCAACCAACCGGGTGGGGAGTCAATTAAACCTGACCGACCAGGAAGGGAACCGACTACCATGACCAACCCAAGTTGGGATCTTAAGTGGGTTTTCTACTAAGTGCCCAGACGAAACCAACTGGAGGTGACCAAAACTGAGGTGCCTTCACAGGGAACAAAGACCGACTAGCCGACCAACCAAAACGACCAACGGAACCAACTAGTCGGATGGGGATCCGTTGGACAGTAGCACAAGGAGTTCTACTTAATATTATTTAGGTTCGTGGTAGATGGGGATCATTGTCTCCTCACTTTCGATACATAATTCGTGACTCGACTCAAGGTCTTGCTGTTTCTCCTAAAGTTGGCTTATAAAATGGAAGTTCTCTGTTTTGTGTTCTTTTGGCGCAGTCCTTATTATACTGGCATCGACCGAATCCATCTGGACGTATTATCTCTAGGACTTAAACGAAGCCATCTATATGTTTACGTTCATTCTTATGGCCATTTATTGGTGTCTTCCCGCAACATCTCTTCCTTACCCATTGATTCCCTCCCTACCCTCCCTTATGTATTGGGTCGGCTTGTTTAATTTTTTTACATATATTTCCATTTTAGTGATGATGATATTGTTTTTTTCTTCCACTCACTGGGTGTTGCTATTGTTATTATGATCCACTTGCATGGTGATGCTTTTTTCCACCGTTGTTATTGTTAGTTCTCTGCCCGCGGCGCGATGCTATTCATTTCCACCTGAGGGTAGTGCTATTTCTTCTTCCACCACTTGGTGGCACTTTTTATATAGAGATTCGTTGTTGCTATTAACCTCTCAAAGGTGCTTTCTATTGGTTTGTTTTCTTAATCTGTAGGTGGTTGCTTGCCTGTCGCATGCATTCGGTTATTCTTCCTAGCCATTAATGGGTGCTTTCCACATATTTTATTTTTTCAGGTACTCCGCCATCTTGAAGGTTCGCTTAGTCTTGCAATGGGGTCGCTACCATTAATTTTTTTATTCTCCAGGCATCCATCGGGCGCTGTTGTTGGCTTATATTTCATTAGGTTCGAAAACCCCAAGGTGGTTTTCATCCCGGGGAGAAGGTCACAAGACTCTACTATTGTCTCAGCATAGTCTATTATTTCTTTTCTTGTGGGGCAGCTCGACATTGTTCTTATGGTCAACTCCCCACACATTCCTTCAAACATTGTATACTGCTGCTATGATAAATGACAAGCATATCTATCAACCGATTTTTGTGTTCTTTGCAAGTCCCTTACTAGAATTTATGTCCTACAAAGAGCACTTTGACCTACACAACTAGAGAAGGATGTGATTAAAAAATTCATCTTATCTTATCTTATCTTTTCAAATTAGAAGTATCCTTTTTTTAGCAGGGTTGCCTAACCCAAGGTGCACGATTTGGTGTAATTCTAGCCTATACACTTGTACACCATGTATATCTTATGTGTATGCCATGTGTACGTTTCTTTTGTGTAGATGCTTGCCTCCTTTTCTTCTTCGACTATATCTTTCTTGGACATCCTGCATTAGCCATAGGCCTTTGGCTCAAGACTCCAACACTACCATGGGAGCGAATCTTTTATTCTGGATGAATGGAGAAGCGAGCTCTTTTTACACAAGATGACAATACGGCCAGCTTATTTTCTCTTGGGCCAGCTTATCCGGAGGATGGAGATTTCAAACATGGGTTTGAGTGGAGTTTATGAGTTATAATGACCATGAAGAAGCATAAGAGACACTATGGTAATCTATTTATACTTATTTCTCCTTCATTTTTATTTGTGAGTTCTCTAGATGAATGCCTTCCTGTTGTCTTTTCTGTGTTGTTATTTTGAGAAATATATGCTAGGTAGCTTCGCTCCAATGAAGATTCCCAAGATAGATAAATGCCCTATTTGAATAGCATATAAAGTTAAGTCCAGAGATAGCCGTATAGGATCTGGAAATCTTGTCCACAAATTAGCATACATTGTCAATCATTTATGGCAGTTCGTAGGTTTTTGCAACATAAAGTTTCCCAAAGGTACAGAGTTTCCCTCTATATAATTGGCAATTACCTAAATGATATGTTATTCAAGATAAAGCGATCTCAGTTTAATCATATGTGTAGTTGTGTAATGTTTGAAGTAAAGAGGTAGCATGATGGGCTCTTTTCTTTTTGCACAAGATTTTATTGAAGTAGAACGAGGTCTGAATTGGAGAAGGGTAAGAGAAAGGTTTTTTAATCCGTGGCAACATTGTTGCTGCCAGATAATGTAGGGCTATTTTTTTTTGTATACACTATCTTATCTTGAGAGTGTGCAATTTGGTTTAACATGCTTATTTGACATTTGCGCAGTACTTGCAGATTGAATACATAAACACTAAAGCTATTAACAAAGGGAAGATATTCAGATCAAAGAAGGTAAGTATTGCCATTATTATTCATATTCTATTCTGCATTAGAACAAGTCCAAAATTTAGGCGTTCACATGCTCTTACATTTGAATATTTCATCTCCTTCGAGGAAAAAAAAACCATTTTTGGTCTGAATATATTTATGCAAAGAACATCAAGACCATAAATGTATTTTTGTTGTTCATTCACATTCCTTCTCGTAGATATTTTTGCGAGTTGTTGTTGAAGGAATGTGAGCTTCTTAAATAGCAGCCTTCTGCAATCCTTGCTCAAGTCAAGGAATATATTTGTTAACTCCATATTACATAAACCTTATTATCTGTCGTCAAGTGTGAATGATGTGTTACTTGTGGTGTCAACTCAAATAAGATAATGTGAATGCACTGATTTTATTACTTTGTACTCTACAAGCTCGTGAAAAAAATTCTATTGAAATCTTTGTCGAAACAAGACAATTGTATGGGATTAAGAATTTGAGTCTTGTGTCTCTTATATGTTGTTCGCTGGCTTGGTAAATTCTTCAGTTGATAACAAGAAAATGCTTACTATGCGGTTTAATCCTCTTATAGGGGCAGTGAATCCTTTCCAGCCACGCGATAAGACTGATAACACTATTAAAGTGAAAATTTCCATGGGCCACATGACAAACCTTGTCTACACCATTTTGATCTTTAAGTTCCTTTGCATCCTGATGCTAGTGTAGAACGTGAGTACAACCTCAAGATCCATATGAACAAGAGAAAGGTAAGCACTACAAGGGAAACATATGATGACTTGCTGGTTGCATAGTGGCTCAAGGAGGGGATTATGATGAATCTATAACCCAATTGAAGTAGTTGGAAGCCATAGACCATGCATGTGTATTGCCTTTTAGGGTCAGTGGTTTTCATACTTGGATGCAGTTTTCATTACCACTACATTTTACTACTCATTATTAAACTTTTCATGCTACTAGGCATGAACGAAAGCTGCGTCTTTGATACTATCAATCTCAATGTGTAAATTGCTAGTGAACAGAAGCAACCAATGAACTATATCATATGAACATTGATTTTTGAATCTGGTTGCTAACACTACAGTCCTTGTTAATGTAATGGATTTAGAATGGCTCCAAATAGTTACCTACACTATGTTAATGAATTATCTTCATATGTGATGTGTTTATTTTGCTATCATAGGAAGGAAACCGATGCGTGTCAATGCTGCATTAATGACAATGCATATGCTTAACCTATACAGACAATCTGATATGTGAGAATTAAAATTAAAATTTAATATAACACCCTATGTTATCTATTTATTTAAGCAGTCTATGCTTTTCATTTTTTGTTCTTGCAGTAGTATTCTTGCATTCTTGGCAATATATTGGTTTTTTGGCTAACTCCCCTTTTAAATAGTCTCTGGAGATATTGCTATGTGGATAATATAAGATGGTGGTGCCTGGGAGTTGATAGCTCAGTTTAGGCTTTCCAGCCAATGCAAGCAAGAAAAAAAAGGAAGCAAAGCAACATCTTCATTTGCATTGCATGCATGCTTCGGCTATGGCTGTAGTGGCATTTCGAGTTGTATTTTTTGAAAAATGTTGGTAGATGGATAGTGGCCGTGAATCTGGCAGAATTGTGCACAGATAAGACCATTAGATTTGGTATAGGTGAAGCATAAGCTGAAGTGCATGCAACTAGCATTATGCTTATGTTATGTAAGTTTTATTTGGTACAGGTAATAGTGTTATCATGTGTGTTTATTGCTCACTTTCCATATTATGCAAATTGACATCTGCTGATGCTTGCCTTCTTTGTACAGAACATGCCTTTGTGGATCAATGAGTAAGTTTTGCTAAACCTCATGCATCTTCTATCTATATAAGTTTATTGATCACATAACTCTGCCCAACTTCAGTTATTTGAGTATTCTAGTGATATGTGATGATATTTGACTAATGCATTTGAAAGTTGATGCGACAGCTACAAAGGATGTTTGTAGATAAGAATGAGTGTCTTCATGTGCCTTAGAATTACAAGGGGCCTTTATAGCTATGCCATACTTCTATGAACATTTCTCTCGCTCTTAACCTGCTCAATTGATCTCGTTATAATGTCCTAACGGTCACAAATTCCCTCAAGCTAGGCAACTAACTTTTGGACCATTTTGACCCTATGCTAGAAGGCTTAGGAGCTATGTTGAATTGAAATAACTTGGTTCCTAGGTCGTGAACGCTTTCTCTTTCCAATCCTCATGCCCTTACTTAAATAAAGGCTTGGATCATGTATCATCTAAAAACCGCGGCGGGTTGGAACTCCGCCGCCATTGCCTTGCATTCCCCGGCACATGCATACATGGATGGCGGTCACAAACCATGAGATTCCCACTCATTAAGAATAGAATAGAATGAATAGATTTTTTGAGACCGACACCTATGGAACCCAAAACAAAAAGGGAGCAAAGCAGTGTACTATCATGTGTCACGATTGGCCAAAACCCCCACCCTCAAGGGCTTTAGGAAAACCTTTAGCAAGCAGTAGCCAGTAAGGCCGCACGTCGCACAATTGTATAGGATAGTTCAATATCGCCCCGAGGACACAATCGAAGTCCGTGCATCTATAATCTCCTCGAGATATTAAGGATAAATGTGAAAGTATGAACTAAAAGTATTATAAGGTGCAACAACACGATTGAGTAAGATAAGGCCACGTGAAAAGCATTACTGAACATGTGAACAAATGCAAGAAGAGATCCAATACCAATCCAATACCAGTATGCTTCACCACGATTTTTAGCACTACGAATCCACACGCCTGCCTTCAAAGTAAAAAGAAGAAGGAAATGACTCCAAGAAAGTAAAGAAGGAAATGACTAAGACGCTAACTCAACAAAAGAGAGTTTACTTCAACAAGTTTAATCTATCTAAATAACTGCCAAAATTATCTTATGATGCAAGCTTATAAATATCAACCCATCGAGAAAAAATGAAAATACCTTTGTTCCACTTGGGTGAAAGCATACATTAGGGGAAACGCCCAATATCCCCAAACCCACCAATTAAGTATTCTTCTTCGTGAAAGCATCTCCAGACTTAGTACCTAAACTTCAATTTGAGTTTTGATCACATACTCACCTCTTGAATGATAAAGAAGTGCAAATGTTTCACTAGTATTTGCTATAACCATAGTGCAACAGTAACTCTACTATTAGACGCAAATATAGAAGATGACATTTGGATGTACAACAAAAAGCAAGAAAGATTGCCGAAGGACTGTGGAGTTTTTCAATAAGAAAGTTCAAATTATATTTTATAAGTACTTGGCATTATATCGACCTGGTAATTGCTAGTGTTAACCCCATCACATAGTATCCGCGCTCCATATACGTATTACCTCCACTATAGACATACTTAGGTATCCTTGACACGTAAAACATTGGCAAGTGAAAGGCCTAAGTTGGGTAAAATTTAAGTAAATCTACCGCGAAGGAAAAACCTATTGAATACCTAGAGTAATGATTTGTATCAAGAAGAAATCTTACCGAATTCATCAAGTAAGAAATTCCATCAGACATGTAACAAAAACAAAGAAGAATGATAACCTAGCTAAGGATTTCACTAATATTAAATCTACGACGCTTCCGCTCATTAAATCTTTCTCACATCCGCCTTACATTCACTTAAGCAAGGCCGGGCTCACATCCTAAGACTAAGACATAAAGTTAAAATAGTCTATAGCTTCATCAACAGCTTATTGTGCCACTTCAACGCCAAATCTCCACAACTATGCGTTCTATGGTCAATATTTATGGCAAAGTGATGTTGAAGAAAATTCAATTTCGTGAAACGAGTCTGGTTATATTTATCCAAGACTCATTTTTGACTAGATACTATAAGCTTAATGAAAAGCTTCAACGTAAGTTTGAAATCTAATGCTTATGAGGAGCCGTTTGCAAGAAATGAGAGAGCAAGATGAGAGGTTAAACTAATATGGCGCATTAGGTTTCTCAAGAACACGACTTGCACGATGAAGCGTCAGAAGAGCTCTCCCGCTCGTGATATATATGCCTCAATGGTAAGAATATGTAGCATTATAACAAAAGGGTTTTTTGTGATTTTTCCATACGCTTTTGGCATGGTTTTCATATGATTTCATGGGCGATTTCAAAATGTAAACGCATTTCCACGCGCATATCTAGAGTGCATCTAGAGTGCGCGACTATATTTTTATATGCGTAATTCCACTTTTAAAATGGTTTAGCCTCATATTTATATAGTTTTGTGTTGTCTCATTTTCCCTCGTAATTTTAATGGTGTAGATCAACCTTTAGTTCGGTGAGATCAAGGGCTCGTGAATAGCTTCCCTTTTGCTATCACTACATGCGCACTCCTCGAGGTCTTTGTTTCTAGGGTTCGCTTGATTCACATAGCAAAAGGAGCTTCTGTGGGTTTGGCTACGTAGCTTTGGAGGAGTTCAGAGCAAAATTACAGATTCTAATGTAAGCATGAAAGTTTCGCTTTCAAACAACAGGATGTGGATTCGAGGGTGGACGTGGACTAGTCTCCCCCAAACAAGTAGACTGAGGCGTATGTGCCGCGGACAAAGCAGAAGGACCAAGGCAACGCGTGAGTCGACCTCTTCTCCCTACTTTGTAGTTTTGCCCTCGATAGTTTACAGAGCACGCACCTATGATGTGGTTCTTTCTATTTTAGTTCTTCATGGTTGGACTATTGATAAAGCTTTGCCATGGCTCGCCTTCTTGCCGGATGCCTAAAATGTATGGAAAAAAAATACGAGGTCTGCTTTTAAAGAGAAACCAATGGGCATAATCTCAGATTTTTGTTAACACCATCTATCTTGAAAAGGCAAATAATAGCAGAGGAAAAGAGGCCATTGAAGCCATCATGGTGTGCAATGCACTCTATGCTTTACCAAAAGTATTCAAATCCAGAGTCGAAGTTGGTGAATATTACACCCAAATCCTCGGGCCAGATGAAAGTGCTTTCTATCTTATTGCAAAGAGGTCCAAAGATGAATTAAGTACTTTACAGATCGTATTAGGCTCCATTTCATTTCTGGTCTTCAGGGCCTGCTAAGTATCTCTTCGCTATCAAGCATCAAAAGAGAAGGCATCAATAAAATAAGACTGTCAACTTATCAGACGCGAACAAGAACCGGTTGATCAGGACACGTGAGGTGAACAATGGTCGCCAAGGTGGACTCATGACAATGCTTTCCAGCTTCATGGTGAAAAATAAAGGCATAGATACAGAGGGTTTACTCATCCTTATCTAGGTTCTCAAGCTCCCCTCAGAATAAGGGCAAGGTACACATTAGAGTCCTATTATCTATAGCACTTTATCTTAGATGCCTAAACACTTATCATTGTTAATACGAATTCCTGCAGTAAGTATTAATGGTTATAGTGATAAAGACAGCCAAACAAAGAAAAATCACTGATGAGTGCAAAGAAAGCAAACCGGGGCCCAAGAAGCGCCGCCATTGAAGGCTTGTGTTCCTCGCTCAGAGGTATTCAAGAGTTCCTGTGTTACGTGACTTCACATGGACACTACAAATACAATTAGGTTATTTTCTTTTTCTTGGTGGCCATGCCTAGGTTCAAATCCTAGGCACTTTCAAAGCTATTTGTTTTAATAAACTATACGCCCCACACTCATTATTCTTAATGTATATTCTAATAACGAGAATCTAGTGTTCCAAAGGTTCCTTGGGCTATAAGCATGGTATGATGCCTCATGGTGGTTCCTCGTTAGAGTTTGAATATATAAATTATTATGGCTTTTTGCTAGATGGATTTTCGAATAGGTCTTTAAAGAGATTCTAAGATTCTCCCAGCTCCAATGACAAGGATGATATTTTATCTTGTCTTGGTCTACATTGATGGTTGGATCCATATTACATCAATATGGCAACATCATTATGACATGCTTTTCTTTTCTCCTTTTATCAATATAACACATATAATAACATATAATAACAAGTTTTTTAATCGATCCTACGGTGCATATTCTAGTGTGTGCATGTTTCAGTTTGTCCATGTTCTAGTTTTCTAAGAATTTACGAAGATTTTCCCTTTTTATGAGATTTCCTTATTATAGGATTTAACTTCTCTTAAATTTTACGATGTTCCATTAGATTCTCTTACATTCTCTTACATTTTGTGAGATTTCTTTAGATTCTATGGAGATTCCCTTAAATCCAATGAAGGTGTCGTCATTGTTGTTATGGTGCCTGTTCCAATTTTAGCATGTTTCTATGGTGTGAAGTTGGGTCCCAAGGACTTTATGAAGATTCGCATAGATTCTTCGCGATATTGCGTAGATTCCCATAGATTACTATTTGTGGATTACACTATTTCTAGAGTATAATTTGTAGTTGACCGCCCCTTTGATATCCTAACGTGCCCTTAGTATCATTGGAGCAGGCGCAAGGGAGGATGGGAGAGCGACAAAGTTTTCAAGCCTTCTAATGTTAGAATTCCTTGAGTCTTTTTTTTAATAGTAATATATTGATGAGCTTGTACAAACGGGGTAGCTGAGTGGCAAGGTTTAATATGACCACTCTTACTCAACTCTAGAATATTATAAAACACCATTGAAGAATGGTGTTCATGTATTTGTAATTTAAGACTGGCAACCTCGACTTTAGGTGAAATGTTAATCACGAATTTTTTGGACAACATTGCATTGTTTTTTTGTCAAGCTTCTAGCACCAGTGGGGTTGGTGTCAAGTTGGAATCAATAATGGTGTTCATAGATTTCTAATTGACTTTCTCTTTTGCTTCAGTAAATGTGGAGTTTGGGAAAGCACCTCTAGAATCATATAGTCTCAAGGTGGTAGTAGGCCAACACAAAGTTGATGTAAAAAATGTTGTTGTAGTGTTGAATTGATTAAGGTAAATGCGAGAGCTATATGTGAGAGTTATTTTGTCTCTATTGATTATTTCCTAGGAAGCCATAAGACAATGAGATTCAAAATGTGTCGATAAATGCGTGAAAAGGGATATCTTAGTAATGTATCCAATATCCAAGTATGATTGCATGCAAGATTATGCACAAATATTCTGTTTGTTAGTTGAGACTCTGTGTGTGTTCGTAACATGTGGAGTTGAAATCACCATTAACATTCAACATTCAATAAAGTAAAGCTTGTTTAGCAACGGATTTGTGTCCATTTGAACATGCAAGATTTGAATAAGGGATTTGTGTCCCTTTTCGCGGCCGTAAGGTACATGATGTATCGTTTGTAATGACCAGTAGTTAAGTTAGGTAATGTCATCAATATGTTTAAGGAGGGTACTTGATAGGCAAAGGTTATAGAAGGGTCTATGATGTTGACCTAATGGAGCATGGCACATATTCTCTCGTAAAAAAACACTGCATCTCATTTCTTGGTCATAAGGCATGGATAACATCAATGGGAGCAATATTATAGACAACTTTCATGGAATTCATCCCAATTTATTAGATTGATTATAAATCCAGCATGGTGCATACATAACTCAAAATTTATAGAAGGATCAATAGTGCTAAGAAAACTGACAAGTACTTATGGGCAAAATTTATATAAGAATCAATGATATTGACATCATAGAGTGTGGCACCATAATGCAAAATTTATATAAGGATCAAATATGTTGACATTGTAAAGTATGGCACCATACCGTGGAAAACATGTGAACAATTATTTGTGTGCTCCTATGAGCGTTGAAGAATTTCTTCTCTCATTTACGAGTATATGTAAACACAATACATGCATTGCAAAGTAGGTGCTGCTAAAAATATTTCTTTTTATGTAAGTCATAATGAAATTGTGTGCATGGCCTAGCTCAAGGGATTATAGTGACCACACATGCCAACTTCACTACGTAGAAGTACTATACGCCTCGGCTATGTTGGTTTCAGCATTTAGTATACAACAACACTTGAATCAAATAACTAGTCATCTACTAGTGGTGAGATCGTGATGATCGTGGGTCCTATAATTGTGGCACTTTAGCCTTAACACCACCGTTACAAACGATTGCTATGTACGTCACTTATCTTTTAATACTTTATCACAGGTTTTACTTATGGCAAGGTAATAATAAGCCAAGTTTCTGATCAAGATGCTTACCTAACACAATGTAACCTCGCCGAAAAGATAAGAACCGACACGCCACCTCGGTGATTAAACACCCTCAGCGCCGCTACATCACCACAAGAAAATAAAAAACTTGTTTACGTAATTCTTTGTCACTGCTCAGTGAATGTGAACAACCATGAGTAGGTTCCTAGATGTATAGGTTGTGTCTGAAGTATGCACTCGAGCAAGACAGCAGAATGCCTGTATTATTGAATATATAACTGAAGAATAAATTGCGCATGGTTATATCTATGCCAGGGAAAACACATGATCTTAAACACCTTGCACTAAAGCTGACAGCTGCCATTAATCAAAACCTACCTTTTACTTGCACCACCTCCAATTGTTTTGAGTGCCATCTAGTTCATGAACCATTAAGTTATGAAGTCCATTTGGTCTGTTGAAACCTGCATGTGCACAAAGCGTAAATATCCCACTTCACATAGCTTTCTTGAACCTTATTGCACCTTGATTACCTTCCCAATAAGCGCTGGGGCCATATAGTTGTGAATGTTAGCAACAGCCTGTAAAGTTTAATGACATTCCATGTAAATATTCTCAGTGTTAATCATTTGAATGACAAACCTTGAGATACCCTTACGAAGGTACTCCTTTCCTCCATCTCTCCATTCAAATGCTTCGTATAAAACACCCTCATTGCTCACTTTAGCTACAGCTTTGTAACACTAGCAATTTTCTTTGTATAAAACATACAATATGGGAAACAAAAATGGTGAAACTTATGGTTTTCCAAGCAGTTAGTTTTGGAATTAAACCAAATTAATTGTACCACTGGCAACTATTGTGGCCTGTTCATGAGAAACATTACAAATTTGAACCAGTAATAACCTAACCTATCTTGTTGAAAATTGGCCCATAGCTTTCCTAAAAGATGGAAGAGAATATAGCATTATCCTATAACTAGAAGCTTGGGTTCTTCTACAACACCGAATGTTCCTGGCTTTCCAAGACAAAGCAGTCATTGACTAATGCCTACCATGGAAATGAATAGAAAGAAATGAATAGTGCTGAAACAAATGATATCTTGAAGCAACAATTACTTACAGACGACATGGGAGAGTGATGTGCACAGTAAAAATGGAGGGGGGATCTCATGATGGGATGGTCAATTTTGAGGCCACATGCACAAAAACCCCAATGTTCCATCTAGTTGATTTCCTAATTTGTGGAACTTGATAGTCATGCACATAGCATCATTCAACGTCTAGTCTGCAACAAAAAACCACAGAGTTAGAGTAATGCTACAAACTAGGTAAATCAAAGTGTCATAAGTTATTTTCATGAGGTGCGAATGCAAGTTTTGCATAAAGAAAATGGTAGATGCAGTTTCAAAAGCGGAGAGGATGTGAAAATTTATGTGGAAATCAGATTTATGTGGCAAACTTTAAAAATGCAGCTTTGGAGCCAAACTTGCAAAAAACGTTGGCAAACATCCAGAAGATGTTTAAAAGCAACCCAGAATTGGATTTTATTGATTGTACAGTCTGTAAATCGGGTCCACAATCAACTTTGGCTTGTTTTACACCGGAATATCTGCACTGTTCAAGTAAAAGCATGGGACTTCAATACAACAAAATCGCAAATAATTCAGACACATTCAAATTCAAGACAACAAAAATGTACCATACACTAGACAAAATCTGTGGGGATTGTGACCAAAATCTGTGGGGGTCGGTAAGCACACATATAAATATTCAGAAGTAGGTTTTTGCCCCCGTTCAAAGCCGGGAGCATAAAGGGCCTGAGCCAGCAGAGAACCACCACAACAATATAAAGCCAAAAGATGCCATTTTCGTCAAGAGATGAAAATCCAGCTAATAAATATCTTCAATTCATAAACCTGCATCTCCTATTTAGATAGAATACAACAAAATTGTATTCACTCGAAAGTAAATTGGCAGTTGTCCGCCTCCTTGATAATCATATCCTCGCATTGATTTTTTCTCGCATCGAGTGTTACCGCTATGAATCTAAAGATGATATCGATGATATCCGAAAGATGTGCACCCGACCACCCCAAAAACCGCTTCCATCTGATTTTTTTGCAGCCGAACTTGGGTGATGGCCGCTTCCACCGCTTTTATGCTGCCGTAAATTTGCATTGTTTACCTTTAGGGTAAAAAAAGAAATAGTTCACATTTGAAATACCACACAACAGTGTACACGCGGAATTCGAGCAACAAACTAAGCCAAGAAGAGTTGTAATCCGTGACATACCGAAATTCAAATATTGGAGGGCGCTAGGAAGCTGTGGCAAATGTAGACCCTGATTCAATTTATCTAACATGAAGAAATGGTCAACAAGCCGATAAAATGCGACGTTGATTCTAACTAAATTGTGTGCTGTAATGGTGAGAAGGGCAATTGAATCCGCGTAAAATGATACCAAACAAACGACACAAAAAAGGCCCAAGCATCCGTAAAACTAGATAGGTACAAAACGTAAGATGGGCCAAACTCGTAAGGGCCGGGTAGTGGAGCACACATCTTGCATCCCAAATGCCGACATTCACTCGATCAGCTTCGCCAAAGCAATGCAAATATGGCTCAGCCTATTGCGCCTTTACTCATTGTCGAGGAAGCGCTTAGAACTCGCGACTAAGCTCCAAACCTACTGGCCCCGCCGTAAAAGGCCCATCCAATAATCAACCACGTGATAATAACCGGACAAAAGGCGCTGATTAAAATGTAAGAATCGCCATAGCCGAAGTTGGTTTTGGCCGATCGAGCAACACCGCCTTAATCAAGTCCCCAAAGGAAAAGTGAGGAGGGAAAATACCAGCCACCGGGCCCCGATCCGGCCACGCCGCGATGGGGCGAAATTAACAAACCCATCCTAGTCATCTAATATGGCCTAGATGGCCCCAATTATCGCTAGCGTTCTCTATAATAATATATATATAAGTTAGATAGATAACACATATGAACACATATAATATCATTACTAATTTTTCTAGTTCGTTTCATTGACTTAAGGCGCCCTAAGGGGCCAAAATTTTTTGGTTAACACACAAACCATTATATCCAACACTTTAAAATTAAACTCTTGAAACCCCTTTGGTTTGGGTGCATATTCACACCTGGGACGAGGGGCACAGAGCCCCTAAAATTATAAGTTTCGCATGTACAAAATCAACAACACCATGTAGTATATTACCACAAATCTTATAGTATTTTGTAAAACTTGTTATATAGTATAGCAAATTTTGTACATGCATACCCCACAAACGCAGGAACTTAATGCATCTGGCAGGTAGATTAAGGAATGGGGTGAATATGCCTATCCAATCGCCTCATGCCCGAGTCACCCCCGTGGTGAATATGCACCCAAAACCAAAGGGGGTTTCAAGGGGATTTAATTTAAAGTGTTGGATATAATGGTTTGTGTCCTTCATGATTGGGTATGGTGGTGCAACGTATGCAGGAGAAGTCAAGACATAGATTAAGTGCTAACAAGAAGAAAAGAAAAAGAAAAATTACAAAATGATTTATATATGTTTTGATAACAACACAACATTTCTAATATCTGGACCAAGTAGCTTATCATGGAGGCAAACGAAATATACAGAATTAATATGATGGCAGCATTTTGCTAGACTACCTTCCCTATTTGATTCATACACGTCACAATTATTGAATTTTGCTATTGTTATATAGTGTTATTTCTGCTATGCACTCTATGTTTCTAGTTCACAAGAGAATTCAAGTGTTGTAGAGATGGATTTCAGTGCTGAGGTCCTTCAAAATGTGTGTACCATGTTGTTTTATATACTAGCTTATTTACATTGTATTTTAGCTAAGCTTAAGAATACAACTATGTTGCAGGTACTTGATCCAATCATGAAGCTGTATTGGTAGAAAAACTATATTGGAGACAAAAAAATAGCCCCTCAGCATTGGTGCAAAATTTTTTGCTGGTGGTTCTCCAGAGTTTCCTTCCTAAGTAAGTGTACTTTTCATGTATTTTGTATACTATAAAGCAGTCAAGCAAGGCAATCTGTCTGAAAAAACATTATTATTCCAAGCCCTTTCTTCCAATTGCTCATATAATGGATGACTTATATATGTCTTGATATACTTTTGCAAATGATGTAAACATGCCTATGTAATCATGCCTATTAACTTAAGGCATAAAAATGCCAAAGAAATTTCAATTTTAACTTCCTGAATTTATTAGAACAAATGTTTTGTCATTCTGAATATCTTTTGGAGGCTGTCCGCAACTTTTTTCCCATATATATTAATGTTTGTGCATCTTCCCCATATAAGGACCCTTGTCAGATTACTACAATTCAACAAAAATATTTGAAACTACAATTTCTCACACCAAGTTTCAATTTTCATTGGTGGAATGTGAAATTTAACCAAATATGTGGTTGTTTAGATTGAATTTCTTTTTTGGATTTCTTCATGTGCTGCGCCGGGTGGAATAATGTTTGTCCATTTTTATAAACACATTGCATGCATTTGTTGGTCATACGGTTTAATGCTTTTTTACTTTTTAGGTTCCTAAGTTTACTGTCATTTTCAGTGCTTTATGAGGGAATTCTAACATATTTATGCATTGCATTGCAGGTAGCATTTGGCCATTAGTCTCTACGGGGTTTTAGGTTTCCATATGCCTTCACTTTCTGCCAAAGAAGAAAAATCCTCTTCCACATGCCGCCACTTCTCCACAATGAATTAACACTGGACGCAGTTTTCCATATTTTGCTTTTGTAATGAATTCATTTTCTTGGCAAATCAGCTGAGGAATGATCGAACATATTAGCTGTTCAAACTTGGAAGTTTACAAGCGATCATGACTGCTCAGCTTGCAACTGAGAAGTTCCTTTCTTGCTTGATATTTTGTCTATATAACATTGGCACTTGGTCCATATAACATTGGCATCTGAGCAGGTTTTTTCTTGCTTGACATTTTGTCCATATAACATTGGCACTTTGAGAAGTCTTTTTCTTGCTTGACATTTTGTCCATATAACATTCACAATTATCTGTATTTAATTGGTACAAATGAAGGATGATAAAATCATTTTTGGGGTTGATGTTTATTAAAGATGAGTATGAAGCTAACAATATTTGCAAAGAAAGATCTTTAATGAATGAGGTATATATAAAGTAGATATACCAATGTAGTGTGTTGGAGACATGATTAAAACTGCTACAGAATCCACAAGAGCCATAATCCTAAATAGGAGGTTGATATGAATGCATGCCCGCCGGATCGTAAGCCTTGCACTCCAACAACTGCATCACCTCCGTTTACACTTCTTATTCTTTGAAACAGATCTTATAAAGACTGGTGTATGTAAGGCAAAGAACAGATCGCATAGATACAAATGCCAAAGATCAGAGGGCAGTAAACAAGAAAAGAGAAATTATCCCAAAGTAGGTAAGCATCTCCGATGAAGAATGTGGATATGCTGGGAGTTCTAACTTGCCTCATCAGCAAAATCAGTAATGGACTAAGAAAAATTATTGGTCTATGATCTATCTAAGTCAAGGTTTGATAAACTCTAGGCAAAAGAGATCTTACAGTCTTGAGCGGATATATTTAACACCAAGGAAAAATAAATGTTAACACCGTAACCAGAAAATATTGTTTGTGGAGGGCTGGCTTTGATGAGTTTATGAGGAGGTTTTGACTTTTGCTTAAAATCGTCATTGTACTATGCCCATGTTTGAGATGGGATAAGGAATTTTGTCTGACCAGAAATATATTAAACAAGCAATATGTGAAGCTTTTCAGATGGGCAAGGCACCGTGTTCAATATATTACAAATTATGATTGTTCTGACTGTTCAGATTCCCAATCCTGGTAAAGTAATGCTGCTGCAGCGCGAGCTGCAACAGAGGAGCTATATTTTTTCCTTAGGGAAGCCAGCAAAGTATCATGAGATTCCTGCTTGTGAAGAAATAAAAGTTTAGCAAACATGAAAATGTGAGCGTGTTGTATGCTGGTGTAACTCACCTTTAAAACACGCACTTCTTCTTCAAGGGATATGGCTGCTTCTTTCTGGAAATTGAAGTGTAAAATATAAATATGTGAACAGAGACATTCTACAAGCTATGACACTAAATATCTACCGTTCATAACTTACCTGCCTACTAATTTTGACTTCTAACTCTAAGCTCCGTTTTCTTTCCTCCGCCAATGCACGTATTGCAGCTTTGCGATTTTCCTCAGCTGCCAGGACCGTTTTGCGTAAATCTTCAATCCGCTTTTTCAGATCTGACTGAAGCCCAAAAGTTTGAGTCAGCATTTGGCTATTCTAGCTTTATTGAATACATGAGTTGAAGGAAACATATACCTCATCCTCTGCATTCCAGTTTCCCCGAAGACCTACTATACTAGAGCGTTTTTCAGATCTTGTATTTTTAAGTTTTTCAGCTTTATGTTCTGAATCTTGGAATGAGATGCCTGAGGCCTGCATTTGACTATTGTAATCGCCAAACTCACCTTTCAGAAGATCTTCCTCAGCAGATTGCTTTAGATCGTGGTGATCAAGATTTGTATCAATGGCGCCACGTTCCGTTGCTGCTAAAAAAGATGCTGGGGAGCTTTTCCTTCTGAAAGTGAACTTCTGATTACTCTCTTCCCAATCCTGAGGATCAATTTTAAGCCTGGAAACCTGATTGCCCTTCACAAGTCTGCCATCATGGACAACCAAGCGGTCGAAACCAGGAGTGCTCTCACTTTGAAAATCCTCCGATGAAGTGATATCAGGCTTCCGATAATAGGAAGCATAACTCTTATTCCAATATGGCCTCCGTCGGCTTACAGTGCTCTTTTGTGTTTCCTGATTGGATGATCTCTCATTGAACCATTGTGACCTTAGCACTCTTGTCTTCACGGACTGTCCATGGCCTTTCTCTTGAGATAATCTAAAATGTGACAAAAGAAGATAAATTACCAAGACAAGAACACCACTTAAGCATATTCGTCCGCTAAACTTCTTTGAATATGGGATGATAACTGTCGACAAGGTTTCTGAAATATACAAGTGCAATATTGTCTTTAATAATCATGCTTTCATTTGCTTGGCTGCACAGTCAATTCATAATATTTACCTTGAAAAGTTTTTGTTTCCCAATTCTGCATAACCTTTAACAGCTTTATGCTTGAATCCTTGATATTATCTGCCAATTTTTCAGGCGACATAGTGCTTGAAGTATCTTTTCTATGCTCCTACAAAGGAAGCAAACAATTTGCTAAAAATAAAAATAATCATTCAAGACCCATGTCAGCTTGTTGTCTAACTTACCACAGCTTCCTAAAAAAGAAAATCTGGCATGCAAGCTAATAGCCTATTCACATTAACCTAACTGCATTCATGAGTATAAGTGAGCAGGTGAAAGCTTTTAACTTGACATCTTAGAATTACAGTGTGCATCCACTTTACTGAAGGGCTGAAATTAATCATACCAGATGCTTCAAAAGGGCATCCTTTGAAAGTGTGTCCAGACAACCTGATGTGTCAATACCATTTTGCATTTGAAACTTCTCCAGTGCCTGTTTCGTTTCACGGCCAAAGTGCCTGATATTGTAGGACAGGGCAGCCCAATCCAATGAGAAAACATTATAAAGTTGACAAAATCACGTATATCTAATCCAACAATATTCATGCTGACCGCATTAAGCCATACAGCAGTATCTTATCATCACTCTTCTATTGCACTGAGCTTAGCACATGATGCTAAATAACTTAGAAAATCAGAAACTACTGTTAAAAGTGGTTCAGATAAAAAGATGGATCTAAGAAATTCTTTTCTTAAGCAACCATAAACTGTTAAGAAGCTATTATAGTCACCTTCTAAGATACAATAAATCTAATCACAATAACCGCAACAAAACCTGAGAGAAGAAGAATACCCTGTTAAGAATGTAAAAAATTTTGGTGAACTAAAAGACGCCAAAGCTTTTAGACACAAAGAAATACAGTAAGTCCCAGAAATAAAGAAAGCCATTGAAATCCATGTCGTGAAGGATGGCATCACATTTCATGAGCAAACTTTAAAAAAAGAAAAAAAAAATCTGTTTGTTTGACTGGAACACCCAAAGGAATACAAGTGAGAACTAAGAAAACATTAGTGAGGTCTGTGGTAAGTAAATAGACGGTAGAAATATCTCTCATTTGACAGCATTGCACATAATCAGGCATCGTCATAGAGCCTAACCTGTAGTAGCAAAACTTGTGATCCAGAGTCACCTTCCTTCAAATCATTTGAATCTTTTAAATTTCGAATTTCCAGGAACTCAGCCTCGGAAATATGAGATGAAAAAGGATGCCTAAGCTTAAAACTTCCCCTCTCCAACATACTGCTCCGAAGAGATTTCTCCATTTTCGCATTGGAACCTTCTGACAACAGCCAGAACCATGCCCTTCTGCTGAGGGCTTCATAACTTCTGTTATGCCTTGAATTTCACCTCCGAGACGCCTTCAAGCGCCATTTTATGCTCAAAGATGATGAACTCTCAAAACCTGGCAATGAAATGCTCGTTTTCTCATTACCTTTCCGGTTATGCATGCCCAAGCCGGTATTAGAGGAGTTCACTCCTGACTTTTGCTGCCTTCCGGTTTAAGAACAAACCCTCAAAACATTCGTGGCTCAGCCAACCTAATCCCGTCCTATCTCACAAACCTCTTCCTTGATTCTGCCATGGCTGCCTTCTGGCCAGCAATAACGCACCTATTCCTTGCATCTCCAACAAAATGCAGCTGGCCAACTCTCTAACAATCCTTAAAACCTTTAAAATCAGAGGTCTGGTGTAAAGCTCCTCCCTCCAAAGCCAAAGCTTTTCTGGAAGCTCCACAATTGACAGCAACAGCGAGCCGGGCCTCCCAAAAGAAGCATTATGCGACCATGAAGCAGGGCAAAAAGCTAGGAAAAACATGGTCTAATTTTGCAACTAAGCTTCATCTGTTGAACGGGATAACTTATCTGGATGTGCCGGAAAGGATCGAGCTGCAGCTGCGGAATGGAAAATATAGAAGAATGCTTCATCTCGCCGGAGCTGCAAAAAGAAGGGCTGAGGGCCCAACGGTCTTCTTTGGATTCGCTGATTCATATAATTCTGTGTAGGATAATGTTGTCGAAAAATGCTTTGACCCAAACCCATGGCCCAAATCGTGGCCTAATCAATAATGTGGCCCATCCAAAGGACGAATTCAATATTCCTAGCATATTGTGTGTTGATTTCAAGACCACTAAGATTGCAATGGTTCTATTCTATGTGATGTGCTTTGTGATAAGATGATATTTTTGGTCCATCCTTTGTTGTTGTTTGCTTTATTTGGTTTGTCGAAAGAACATGTTAAACATCATCAATTGTGTAGCCCCAGTGGCCCCCTTTCTTTTCTAGGATGTCGACCAAAAACTTTCCACATCTGTGGTGTTCCGCCACTTTCGGCATTTTTACTTGCATCTGATAATTTCACCCTGCATTCTGGGAGCTTTACTATATATTCTGGCAATCTACCCTCCATTCCGGTAATTTTACCTCCTAAGAGCGTTGTTTAACTTGTTTTCATGTTTGGACTATGAAATTTTAGGATGCATTTCGAGGGGCCATCCTTGCCGCCGCCTAACAACATCGGCATGGATTTCTTCCCAAAATGTCGATTGCTATATCATAATTTACTATTCTTTCCACTTCAACCAAATGGGGCCCTTGATGCTTTAGACCAAAATATGAAGAATAGATATGGCATTCATTAATCATGTCTTTAGTAGTTGTAGCATCAGCAATAATGTTAGTTATTGTTTCCATATCAACATCAACAAAATTTAGACCTAAAGCCATTTCTTTGAAACTGCCTGTCGCTGCTCAATGGAATCGTAGATGATAGAAGAGGGATGGAGGTTAGCAATTACAGAGAACTGCCATCACCGCAAGTGGAATCTAGTCCTTGTATTTCTTTTGAATAATTATCATTGTTTGTCTTCTACTAAACTATTTAAAGCTAAATTTCTTTAGAGCTAAATCTCTTTCGTTGGCGGGAGCATATCCTAGGATATGCTAAAAATCATGCAATTCTAGCCACTATGTTAGAAATTCTAAATTCAAAATACCTGAAATACTTGTTTGACCTTAGATTTATGTTTACATCAAAACATGGATTTGTGTAGTAATGCCTTTAGGGGCATGGTCTAGTTAAATTGCCACACCCGAGGTCACGGGTTCAAGT
This sequence comes from Isoetes taiwanensis, assembly GCA_021234155.1. Taxonomy (NCBI): domain Eukaryota; kingdom Viridiplantae; phylum Streptophyta; class Lycopodiopsida; order Isoetales; family Isoetaceae; genus Isoetes; species Isoetes taiwanensis. The sequence goes on from JAJEKV010000046.1 coordinate 322,594, forward strand.
ATGGCCAACATCGATCTAGTAATGGGGACCTTAAAAATCTATTGTCCAGTCTTAATTGTCTTTAGTAGCCACTAATACATTCTTCCATTCTTTCCAGGATTTTAATGCCAATCAGGGAGATATTCTCCTTGCATTAGTTCGTCTCATAGGCAGGTGAGTATCTGAGCTCAAATAAGATTTAGAGCATGTTATTAGACAAACTGATTAAAGCTTGTTAAGAAGAAACCACCTCAGACTAGAGCATGTTAATAAATGACCTGTGGAGTATGGCAATTTTCGTTTTTGATGCCATTTTCGTTGTAAATACCTTGCTGAAGTGCCATCTGCCCACAAGAAATGCGTATTTAGGCTTCTAGCCTTTCTCCTTTCTATCAGATCAGAACATGATGAACGGTACAGAGGACTTGCCTTGTTGTAGTTATTGTTTGAGTAGGCAATTGGCTTTAGATTTTTGCAGTTCTCTGGATGCAGTGAGGTTTTTTGTGTTAACAACATAATGCTTTTTTCCAGAAACGCATATGGCCACTAATAATACAGATAAGCCCTGTATTTCGTGACTACTAGATTGGTGGAATTTAATACAGAGAAGCCCTGTATTTCGTGGCTACTAGATTCGTGAAGAGAGTGATGCATATGCATTATGTACCTTGCTTTACATCACTCAATTTGGTTAGCCCCGGATCATTTGCCCATTCAACGTGCATTATCCAAATGCAGCACATATCAAATCGAGATAAGAATCTCAGATGCAAAATGCCAGCACCTCTTGCCTCATATCCCTGTTCTTCTGTGTTTAAAAGTTTGCTTTATTTTGCATGTTTTGCATGGATCTTTGAGACTGTCTATTAGAGTGAACAAATGGTGTCCCAATGTAGATTCATGGCATGATCTTTTTTATCCAATCAATTGTCTCATCACTCCCAATTGGAACTTTGATTTGCATGATTATTACATTACCCAATTGCATTACTACTTGCAGCAGATCTTTGGCTATTTTGTCTCCACCAAAGGTGGCATAAACACAGTTTTGTACAAGGTAAGACTTCTCCAGTAATTCCAGATTGCAATCTTCGATTTCTCTATGCTGATTGTTGTAGCAATGAACATTAATTGTTTTTTGAGGTTCTTAAGGATCTTTCCATGTCATATTTGACTCAAATATATAATTCATTCGATTCCTCTTTAGTTATCAAGTCGTATTTAATTAAAGTGGGTCTCATTCCATTCCCACTTTTTTTGGGAACCCTCTTATTTTACAAGAAAAGGATGTGTGAAGTATTTTAAGGCTTATTTTCCATTCAAAATACTCGTTTTTTTGTGTGAGGGTGAAGTCCTTTACCAAGACATTTTGGCCCTTCTTTCTTGAATGAGTAGACAAGAAATCAAGACTTCAACAAAAATTAAGCAAATTGTTTATTTAATCACCAGAAAATGCTAGTTTTGAGATACTTTATATAAATGAATGGGCTCATTACAATATATATTACAATTGGTGAAGAGAAAATAGTGGCCATGTTGTTACAACAATTCACCCTCTTCACACACGGACCACAAGTGAGAATGTTGTGTGGAGCACTCTCTGAGCCACAGTACAGACGATAGGAATTTGTAGAGGGAGGCCTTCATGGGCCACGCATTGGTTTGTCCAACCAATATCACCACTCTCTTCTTGCCTTCTTTCTTCAATGAATGGGTCTTTCCATTGCTCCTAAGCATGTATTATCTGGTCGGGATAAGAACTGCAGAAGACAGAATCAAGTTAGTGAACTGATGTTATCGGCAAGAAAAATAAAATAACAACCAGTTTTGAGGGCCATTTTTAGAAAATGCAAATCTAACGGCCTTTTTGCGAGTCGAGAAAGACCCTCAGCACTGCATTTTTTCCTCTAACCTGCCTAAAGGCTCTCAGGCCTGCAGTTCCCAAAAATCGGCCTTCAGAACTGTGTGGAACTGCAGGCCTGAGAGCCTTTCTCGACTCGCGAGTCGAGAAAGGCAGGTTAGAGGAAAAACGCAGTGCTGAGGGTCTTTCTCAAAGTATAAAACGCAGATTCTGAAGGTTATTTTGGAAAACTGCACATCTGAGAGCCTTTCTCGACTCGCGAGTGGAGAAAGGCAGGTCAAAGTGAAAAACGCAGGTCTGGGGCCTTTCTCGACTCGCGAGTCGAGAAAAACAGCTAAGAGCGAAAAATGCAGTTCTAAGAGAGAAAAAGTTACATTAAGATTTTAATCATTAAAAAGTTTTTCAACTTATCTCATCCTAACCGAGTGTTTTATGGCCACTCGACACCCCTTTCTTAAGTGCACTCCATACTCCATGGAGCTTCTCTATCCATGATTAAAAGTTGAAATTTGGAAGAGGAGGGGGCGGGGGTTGGGGGGCATATACTTTTGAAAAGGAAAGGATTTGGTACATTTGGGGTGGTGCCATTGTTTCTTATGTCATCCCTAGACAAATATCTCGTTGGCCATATCCTTTAAAAAACCCAAGGCATTCCTAGGAAATCTCCTCAGTCCAGATTATGCCCATAGAACATACCCCAAGAATGATCCTATGGAGTCTACAACAAAGAAGCATACAGCCATGTTTTAGATGACGAGAAGGTATTGCTAAGGAAGTTTCTAATTTTATTTTAAACAATCTTCTTTCAAGGTCTAAAACTTTAAAATTTAAAATTAATATCTCTGTAGCCTATCATTACCGATTTCAACACCAAATATTATGTCGGATGTGACGCTCCCTGAATATATATGGCGCTCCGGACGTATACATACAGGGACTTCCCCCTCCCATGGCAATCAGCTCACCATGAGCAGGGCCCTCCGTCTAACTCGGACCATCAGGTAGAGATGCGGGGTGAAGGACACGGAGGTGTCATTCGGCCCACGCCTTCAATGGGACTCCTAAGTTGCGGAAGCGTGAATACATGTTAGCAGACAACATAAATCATATATAAATAACCACCACGAAGGGTGGCACATCCATCCAAGTACTAACGGCAAAGAATATGCATCTAATCCTAAGGAAAACACCCCCAAACCCCGGGTTCTACCGGTTCCGGACTCTGTGAGGATGGCGGCGGCGGCTTGGTCTCAAGAGATCAGCAGGACGAGAGGTATAACCTAGCGTTGGCTGGCATAGAAACGATTGGCTAGGTTTGTCCACTCCATCCCCCTCCTGTGCACACTTTGCGGATGAGTCGAATCATGCTATGGCGTCACTATAGCCTTGGGAGAGCGGGACTCCGGGTACCACCCCGAGAGCCTACTCCGGTTACATCTCCCACGGTCAGATGAGGCAGGTGGGGAAGTGTCCCCTTCGAGGATACGCCGCCAGTTCCATGGGTGAGCTAGAGAATGCGTGCGCATCAGTGACCCCGCATCCGTGCGGAGCCTACTCCCCTAACTTTATCATCAAAAGTGGGATGCCCCATGCGGGTCACACCTCTCTCGCACCCGAGGGAGTGTCGGACCCATACCCGGCCCTCGTGGCCAGGCTATCCGGGCCTAGCCCTTTGTAGGAGTCTCCGGAGCCTTTTATGTTCAGTGCAAGACCCCACCCCACTTCACCACTCGCGTCCCTTCTCGGTCTTTAGAGCAATTCCATAGCATCCACGGCCGGTGGTCTCTTGTGCACCTGGCGCAACTAATGGGAATAATGAGGCTCTGTCTAGGAGCATACTACAATACATGGGCTCAGAGGTCTCTACCCCGTAATCCCCATCTCAGAAGTGCTAACTAAGCAAAGAACTACTAAACCATCAACCAAAGCACATACAGGAGACTAGAGATGAGAATACTCACCATATCAATCAAGGGTTAGCCCTAGGGTAAACCACAGAAAGCAGAGAGAGAACACACCCGGAGGAGGCTATGCTATAAATTTACAAGGTAACCCTCACGACCAACCTGTCAAATGGGTCTTGGGCGCTCCGTCTCGACTAAGCGAAGAGGCTGGCGGCTTCTCCTCCTCCATCTCCAATTGCTCTAATTGAATTGGGGCACAAAAGCCCCTAATTTGGGTGTCCAAATGGAAACCCCGCCTTTTAATCGATTTGGGCGGTGGCATGTCATTAATTAACTAATTTGGTATTTTAGCCCTTTTTAATATTAGGATAAGCCCTAAATTCGAATTAGGGTTTTGGGTTAGGTTTCCACCTTTATAATTTAATTATTGACATAGCTAATTTTAGCTTATGAATAATTAATGTGCCATTAATTATTCATAGTGGCGTGTCATGTATTTATACTTAAATATGCATTATAAATATGTGGAGCGTCACATTCTCCCTTAAAAATGATGTTGTCCTCGGCATCAAGACTACTCTTGTTGCGGGGGCAACACATCATACATTGGAAGGAAGTCTCCCCTCCTTAAAGAGATAGCGTGAGATTATAAGTCACACGAGGCGTTGACATGTTCAAAGTGATTAAGTTTGAAATGACTTGTAATGTGCAATTTATAACTCGGAATATAAGAGGTAGAGGTATAGATCGGACATGATCATCGCTTAGAATTTGTCAAAAGTGAGCGATCAAGGTTTGTGGAAGTCTCAACCTGTTTCATTCATTGGTGACGAGTTCACGCAGTCTATCTATTTTAGAAATCATTCTTTCTATACATACAATTGGCGATTATATATTAAAGGCAGGTATAGATATAAAGAACTTCTATTTGTTGTTATATTATAATCTGAGTTATTAACCTCTGACTTTGTTTAGTAGAAAGTCATTCTAATCATATTAACCACGTGTATATATCTATTATATTCTCCCTTCACTTTGCAAGTGATTTTATTACAGCCAGGCTTAATGTAATTTTTGCATCTAAATTTTTTGTTTCCTATTTGGTTACAATTTTAACAACTCATATATTGCTATCGTGAGTGTTTAGATTCCCACGACATTCTGACTACCCTTTAATAGAATTATATATTGTCTTGTATTTGCCATTTTGACCTATATACTTTAATATTAATTACAGATGGGCGTTCTTCATTTATTATTCATAACCTTGTTATAACATTATCTAAGTCTAGTTATTCCCTTAGGGTTTTTGTGTAAGACATACATAATTATATCCTTCTATTATATTTGATTGTGTTTTAAATAGCTTTCCCCTTTTGAGTATCTTTAATGTTTCCACACTCACACTCTCGATCCATAGTTTACACTTAGCATGGCCGATAGCGGAGACCGATATGGGGTTAAAGACCCTTAGAAAGTGAGACTACATTGTTGATTTAAATGTTGGTTTAATTTCAAATAAAGTTCTAAGGTGTAAAACTCAATTGCTATATTGTTGGCTTTAAGTAACCATGGGTAAAACCTTTGTGGCGCTAAATCTAAAATCATGGATCTAAGGCTTGTATCGATAATCTTTGCAAAATAGAATAATAGATGATTCCTTAGGTTAATTGGCCAATGAATTTCGGCGAACTAATACTAAAACGAGCTTTACCTCACATGAGCACACATATTAATTCCTTAGTTATATCTATACGTTTATTAGATATCTAGGCATTCGCATTACATTGACATGGTGGTTAAGCGAGGTCCCGGCTCTTACTTGAAGTAGAAGTCTTTGAATGATGGGAATAAGAGTGGTAAAAGGTATCCTTATTTTGGATGAATCTTGGAAAATTGATATAGCGATGGTTATTATTGCGATTGAAACCTTTGGACCTAATAATTACGAGGATGAATTTACCATGCGGCATATATGTTGCCATTCAACGTAGAAGGAGACTGGATATAGCACCATATATCTGATGGAGAAGTGGTTTATGATTATCTACCGTAGACCACGTTAAAGAGGTACTATAGTAAGGTGGAAAACTGGATTATAAATACCGGCTCATGAAGGGAGATCACTTTAGAAGTGTAGTTTTAGACAATGGTGGTGAAGGTATAGAATGTCGACCTACTTGAGTTGAGGTATGATTCGTGAACGGTAGAGAATAATGTCGTATGAGGATGTTGATCCATAAACTATGGATTATAAAATTACACATATATTGTGTTTGGTAAGGAGATTGATGTTCGTGAGGCGTGAAATAAAGAGGGAAGATTATAGACGACTAAGAAGACCACCCGAGCCCCTCGTGGATATGCTTAATAACGTTGGTGAAATGCATGACCATTATGCATGGTATAAATTAAGGAAATGGACATGTTATGCGCTGGGGATCGAGATGCCGTATAACAGACATCGGAGAATAGTGTGGAACGTAGTTTCCACATAAGGTCAAGAAAGGCGACAATTGGTAGGAACAGTAAGCATCATGAAAAGCCGCAAGGTATGTTGGATCTTTGGTGAAGCAGACTTCCTGAAGGAAAGTTGACCTTCAACTAATGATACATTAGGAAGGCAAGTAATGTACCACCACGACAAGTGGGAGACAAGAGGTGCTTGAAAGTTATTTGTAAACAACGTTTCAAAATATAGAGAGTTTGGAATGACACGTTGAATGTACCAAAGTCCGGAGTATGAACAAGGTAGGCGTCCAAATGAACATCTCACCAAGGAGGATGTGTTCTGGACTTGGTATCGTGGTGTATTCGAGGAGTAACTCCGGCGTTGGTATATGTGTACTAGGACCATTTAATAGTAAAACATAACTAAAAGAAGATAGGATATATACTAGAACTTTTAGTTCACATTCCATATGAATACGGAAGTAATGAAGATAAGAGTTCTTATACTAGAGATGAAACATGTCCACAAGGAACTTAGGTTGGCATTTGCCCTTGTGGAAGTTATGACTGAGACTTGAGGAAGGCAAAGTAAAAGGTTAGTGGTGTTGAAACCACAACATGTAAATGCGGTACTAGATAACCAAAGTCGGGAATTAAGTTAGCGCAAGTCTGAATATAGCTAGATGCCTATGTCAACAAGTTACATAGGAGTCTAGACTTAGGGTTGGTGCACACATGTTACTATATCATATAATAACAACGTAGCGGTCTTGGATGTAGGAAGGATTTAGTAGTATCAAATACTATAGTGGTGATCATAGCGAGGATATCAATTGTGATATTCAGATGTATATCATATTAAAAGATAGTAGAATATTCGTACAAGGCGAGGGAAATATTACTTGACAAGGTTTAAAGAATGAGCGTAATGATATGCTTATATACGAAGATATTGGGTTAGGTATGCTTTACCAGAGATAAGCATTCAAGTTATCCCAATGGTTGGAGTTGACTATCTTAGATACGTCATACTAAGGAAGATGAGAAAAGTTTAAATCAGTGAGAATAGGTAGAGTAAGTCTAGCATATACGGTGATGTTACATTCAAAAACATCCCGAGGATGGTTGGAACGGTGTTGGAATAAACGATAATGAGAGCTTAGCCACTCAAAGGTTCTAGATACCAATGAATTACTTAATTCTTATAAGCTGAGAGCATTTATTTGGTTTTGGGAATGAAAAGATGTATAAAAATATCGCGTCCCCCTGATGGAAGAAAAGAAGAATACGATGACTTTGGGGATTATACTTTTAGGGGTAACTTAGAAGAGGCAATACATAGGAACTCTAAGTCCCAGATAAAAAAATCAAGACGAGGTGTATAGATTACAAGGAGTGAGATTATATAGACCAGTAGTCCATATATCCTAAGAGTTACCCTACTCGCGGGGAACAATTATAGGTACTGAAGTAGAAGGTGGAGGATCCGTTGCCTTGAGGCATAGACCCGTTAGAGATTATGAGTTTGAAACGCTTAAGAGGGTAAGGAATTGGATAACCATATGGCGGTTACTAAGAATTGAAGCATTGGGTTTTCTATTAGAAGACCCGGAGGTTTTAGTGCCTCGACTTCATTATGAGGAAGCCAAAGACGACAGCATTTGAAGCTGATCAAAAGCTGAAGTCCACATGATAACTTAAGAAAAATAGGTCAATTGTAACTAAGCATGGGTAATATGGAGGACACAAAGGATCCTTAGTGAAAGAAGCCTTTAGAAAAGCTCTGCATGTGAGGTAATAGCCTCAAATTATGGCATAATCCGTAGGGGAAACCATAGGTTATGTATGGGGTTAAAAGTACCATCGGGCACTAAAGGAATGGTTGAAATAAGTAGAGACCCTATCAAACTATAGGCTGACATATACAAGTCCAACATAAAGCGGCCCCCTGTCCATTTTGGGAAATAGGTATGAAGCCACATCATAAAAGGTACATAGGCAATGGGTTTGTTTGGAAGAACTACCACGGTTATAGTTTAGCTAAGTTAGAGCAGAGCTCTAGCATTGTGGGATGTGGAGATATGTTTATTATGTACATATCATGTACACATACGATAAACATCTTAGGGAGGTCATCTAGGTGGCGACACAAGGAGAGAAAGACGAGCGTATCCTAAAGTTACTGATGAAGGGTCTGGAGATACGTTCGAAATGTCATTAGGGATTTTTTGAGATCATAAAAGGGCCTTCTAAGAACTGCTGACTAAGCTATATGAACTACCAATCAGAAAACAGAACTGGTAATCCAGTCAACAAAACAGTTATAACTAACTCACTGGATCACATTTTCTAGCATAAGTGTTGATAGAAAAGTCCAAATAAGCTCTTGTTTGTGCAATAGATAGATCTCATTGAGATCTTTCCAACCTTGGGTGGTTTGCATATCTTTTAGCCCTGTAGGATAGTAAAAAATGGTAAAAACCATATTTTTTGGAGTTGTTACAATCATAAGTGGTTAAAATATGTGCAAAGCACCTAAGGTTGGAAAGATCTCAACGAGATCTATCTATTGCACTAAACGAGAGCTCATTTGGACTTTTCTATCAATAGTTATGCTAGAAAATGTGATCCAGTGAGTTAGTTATAACAGTTTTGCTGACTGGACCCGTCAGGCTCTGATTTCTGATTGGTAGTTCATTTATCTTCATTTGGCTTAGTTGGCATGTTTTGAAGGCCCTTTTTTAATCTCAAAAAAACCCTAATGGCAAAGGACTGTCAATCCGTTGCATGCTAGGGTATGATGTGGTAGTTGGCACTTGAAATAAATGTCAACGGCCAATAGAATAAAGCTTAAGGTAGTCGGGTTGAGTAGTACAATAGTACAATTTCATGATAAGTAGCGAATAACAGTTACCTGCTAAATGTTCGAATGTGTCTTGCATAGACACCTAAGACTAGCTTTCCCATATGATCCATACCTGGATCAGGCAGAGGTGACGCCATGGGTTACATGGGGGTGCAAGTTAACATATACAGGACTCGAACATTGATACAAGCCCGGGTTATATTAAACGTAGGTAATTGTAGAAAGGCTCACAAAATACAAGGCAAGCATCTTGATGACTCCAGGTAACTTACAAAGGCTCACCCGCTCTTAGGCCATGACTATGGCTTGAGGATGCCAAGTTATTTGGAATGCCAGAACAGCGTTATAGCATCATGACAGAGAAATGTAATGACTAACATTTCCAGGATGTAGGACAATGTTGAATCATAACCCCCAATGATAGGTGGGTTGACAACAGAAGGAGCATATAATAGCGGCTTAGAAGCTACAAGACGGTTAACGGATATGTAAAGGAGTAATTGGATTGGTGACTCTACTGAATAAAGGTCACAACAAAAGGGTGAATTGGATACGTTGTGCTAGGCATAAAGGCCGAATGACTGAAAATCGACCATAGACGTAGAAACCGTATTGAGGAAGGGGAGGACCTATATAGGAAGGTTATTACCTTCACGATTGTTGGATGAATGGCATAACTTCAAGGGTGATCTTCCCTATTATGCAAAGGTAGATTTCTGGATTGAGAGGCAGCAAGAGCTGAAAAGCTTATGTAAAGATTTGGTGCATGGCTTAGGGAAGAGGACTTTCATGTCCTAAGACAAGATGGTGAATTGAATTCACGAAGGACCCTTTTTTTTTTTTTTTTTTTTTTTTGTGATCTGACTAGACATTTTTTCTTTAGACTTGATGTGGCAAATAAATGGTAAAGGAACTACCCATAGATGATTTTAAATACGCGTACCAGGAGCGACTGGTAATACACCTAAAAATATGGTCCAAGCTACACCATACTAAAAAATAATAGGCACAAGCTCAATTATGTCTTATCTCTTGGATTTAATGGTGATTAGAAGTGAAAGTGCCCCTCTAAGTGACGAGAAATGAACTCACTAGGATTGGATTAGACGGCCGATGAAATTTATGACGAAGATTTAAGGTTCTGACCTAAACAGTTTGACAGACCCTCGAGCTGATAAAGGGCTTTGCAGGTCACTTATGACCAAAAATATCTTCTAAGATTGTGGCGGATGGCCTGAATCATGGGTTTTAATTCAGATGGCTGGACTGATAGCCATAGCTCTAAGGATGAGTCTACACCAGACGTAGAGACGGAGAGGGAGCTCCTCTGGTGCAAAAATCCTGAAAAACTTGAGCAACTAAGTATGAATAGGAGAGGAGGTGGTCGAAGCTTTGAAGAAGTTTCGATGATAGCAGAGGTGGATACAATGCTAAAAGAGGCGGAGGTTTTTTTGAAACCAAGTGGCTATTTCGGGAACAACAATAACGAGCAATATGTTCGAGACACAACCAAATGAGGATGAAATTGATTGAGGGCTTGAAGATTTCTGTAAAAGCGAAGATCTCTTGGTAAAATGAAGTACCAAGAAAATACATGAAGGAGCAATCCTATAATTTGGGCCAGTTGCTATCATATATTTGTACTATTCTATATGTTGATTATTTTACTATCATACATCGGAATTATTTTGACTGTACGTTTTGAGTAGATAGTCTGATATCAAGAGCAAAGGGTACATTAGGTGAAGGGCGAAAAGCCAAGAATCACCTAATGTACCTTTTGCTACTAGGCGATTATTGAGTCTATCGCTAACGTTCTCATGATTGGCTGCAGGTACGTGGTGATTCTTCTCTTAATGTATCTTCTTTGCTGTTATGGTGTTATACTGGTCGAAACGGATGTACTGGTCTATATTTACTACACTGTGTAGTAACAGATTCAGCAGTAACTAAAAAATTCATAGTTTGGGCCTACTTGTATACAGCCCAATGACAAAAGCATAAGGTGGACGGGTAAGATTGATTTTACTCCGTGTTAAATATTGAACGTGTTGGAATAACAGTCAAATATGGAACCTTTTTTAAGTAAAGCTCACATATAATACAGGTACGTTTACCTCCAGTGTTGCTAAGCATTTTAGGATGTTTTAATGGCAAACAAGTTAAACCTTATTTTATAAGAATAATATGCACTATGGACTGATTGTCCTAATGACTTAAGCATCCCATAGGGTGAAAAAAGTTTTTGGTTTCCAAAAGAATTGATGACTGAATCGGTTATTTCAAAGAACAGAGTCAATAGTTTCTAAACCTGTTATCCATGGACTGGTGTACCAGACTCAGATCTATCTAGATATGTGGATGGAATGATAAAATTATGGAGGGATTGACCAAAGTAGTATGATGTGCTAGTAGGATTGTTGTCCAGACTAGTTATGTCCGGGTTTTTTTTAGACACTTCATTTCTCTAGTTTAACTGGAGTTGCATCATATCTATTGGCAATAACAGGAATGAACTATTGATTTGTTTGTTATACTTACAAAATGGTATAACTCTTCAGGATGAGGAGGAGGCACAAGCGGACAATATTGAGTTCGTACCTCCGATATGGAACAGGGACCTTGGACCGATTGGCTATGCTACAAGCAGGATTACATGTCCAAGCTATGCTGTGCAGACGGTATTATGCTGCATCAAAAACCACCAGGTACACATACTGTTACTTGAAAAGGAGGCGGCCAGGAAGCCGGAGGAATTATCTGCCATTTCACATTTAGGTTTTAACGAATGGTTGGAGTTAGTTCCCAGGCTTAATAAGCTTGGTGAGGATTGGGATGAGATCAGCAAGCTCATTGAGGATATATATGATAACATACCTACTAAGGTATATCACTGCACTATGGAAGAGGATAAGACCAAAAATCAATTCTTCAAAGGGGTGCCGGCTTTGGAAAAAGCCAATAAGATTAAAAAATCCAGCCTTAGTGATGTGATCATTCAAAAAACTGACACTGGTACTGATCAGGATGATGAAGATGATCCCTTTGGGGATTCGTTCCTGTCCGAACAAGATAAAATTGACATTGGTAAAAAAGGAGCCAGCAGTGGTAGGATGATAAGGACTTCAGCTTCACTTTACACAACTGTCACCTTTTTCCTATTATTTCAGAAAGACTTGTTGAAAGCCACGCCATATTCTGTAATCAAGGGATTTGGAGAACAAAGAACTTTGGAGCCTTAGCCCCCATCAGCCGAGCTTCATGGATCATGCTCGGGGGGATTACACCCGAACAAGAAAAAATGGCTAAGGTAGCAGCAGAAAAGATGGAAAAAATTGTGTACAAGGAAAAATTTAAACTGAGAATTGATCATCGGTTCTTTGATAAGAAATGTAATAAGGATACGTCCATATATGTAAGGCAAAAAGGACACATGGCGTATTCTACAATTACAAGGGATCCCTTCTACATCAAAAGAGTTTGGCGAAGCATGTGCCCGTATTTCAAGTGTGTATGTGAAACCAGGGTGAAGGGTAATGCTTGTAAGGACAACATGACTTGGATTGACCATGCTATTTGGTACATGTTTAATAACCTAGACCATATCTTCCCTGATATGTCAGTTATTGCGCAAATGGTCTCAATGAGGAAGTTTATGAAGACTATTTTAAGGGACAGCATTATCGCATACATTTCGTATTTGGAAGTAAGAAACACACTTATTAGCATGACAATGATGCTGGCCACAGATCCATGGGCAGACCTAAAAATTGGCTTCCCTGTGTGTAAAATGGCAACTATTTGCGAAAAAAGCATAAAACCAAAATCATTCATGAAAGATATGGAGGCTGGTTCCAGTAATGTAGCGGAAAGAAAGTCAAAACAGTTAAAACCCAGAACACCGTCGTATGGTACAGTTGCAGGCTATGCTCCACCTCGGATCACGGTGTTACCTGGACAAAGTGGCTCTAGTATGGCTGATAACTCCAACATTGAGCAGATTGGTACTCCAAGTGCCATGGGTGGCTCAGTCTCAAAGCAAAGACAAGAGTCAAGTGTCAGAGATGGGGACGGCGTCGTCCAACAGCTTAAATATGACAAATAAATATTGGTACTATCAACTGCAATAACTTTTTTCTTATGCAATCCTATTACTCTTTAATGACATTTTGTATAATGACTTGAGTCGTTGTATGAAGCATACAATAGAATATTTTGAATGGTCTTTCTAAGTTATGAAAGTACCTATTGACAAAAGAAGCTGACATGCTAGTGTCCATGTCATGCTATTGCATATTGCCACTCCAGTTTTGAGATCAAAAAAGGAGTATGGACCTATACAAGTTGACCATGACACCAATCAGATATTACAATATTTATATCTAAATAAGGTAATGTTTGTTTTTATATAGATTGCTAGGGTAATTACCAAAGACTGCCAAGGCAGGTTTCATTTGCTGGAGAATAAAGAAAAGAGCAAACGAAAAGTAGTACATTGTTTCTTTCTGTCCAAAGTAATGGACAAAATATGCATTCCAAAAATAATACATAGACATATGACTAAATGCCTAGGCGAAATAGGTGAGCAGATTATGAATCTGACCATGTTCTCATGGAGATACACTGAAAGTTTGAAAAAAATATGCTACAAACCATATTATATTTTTGCACAAGATGTGGAGGCAATATGCCCATGCAGTAACCCAAGTCTAAAAGAGTTTATAGATCCCAAGATTGGGCACATCAGAACTACGGATCTCAAAATTGTTAAATGCAAAAGTCTTAGAAACCTTTTTAGTAAAGGACTTGGACATATACCTGACAAACCATTAATATGGAGGGACCTAAAAGCAGAACTGAGAAAGGTATGCGACTCTATCTTTGAGTGGCACAAATACCAGTTCTCTGATATAAGTGAAAATGACAAGACTGAAGTGATTAATGGGATACTGGAGCAAGCGGGCTCTGAAATAAAAGATGCATGTGACACAAATATGGCTATAAGATTTCCATTAAACGACCCCGTTGTCATAAAGAATATCGAATGGCTGACGAAGAACCTCTACATATCCGGGGTTGATAAAGCATCCAATAACCCATCCTTCATATGCCCATATCACATAAAAGACATGGCCTTCAAAAGGCTTGGCAGTGAGGATTTTATGCCTTTGGGTTGTGAAAAGGAGAACCTATTAAAGGACCTCAATAAGGTAATAGAAGAGTATATTAAAGGCATTCCGGATGAGCCCGGTAAATTACCATATTTGTTAGGCTTATTCAAGGCCCACAAATCTGAGTATAGATGGATTACTAATGCCCATGGCACTGTGTATACAGAATTGGCAGAGATCATCACAGTTGTACTTAATGAGGTACTGAACTTATGGTCTGAAATATCAAAAGATATATGTGCTAATATCAGCACTTTTGTGGGTAGTAAATTAAATGTCAACTGGATTGTTAATTCAATATATGATGTGGCGGATCCCAATTTACCCACAGGATTGAGGAAGTGTTTGAAAGGAGACATCACTAAATGTTATGAGAGTATACCCTTGCTTGGGGACCATGGTATTTGCAGTACCAGTGAAATGGTAATCAATGCTGCCTGGAACTATATGAAGAACAAAAATAAGAATTATGAGCTATGGGTAAAACATTCTAGCGGGGGTAAGGTGACAACTAAATGGTTTAAAGCAGCCCCAAAGGGAAAATGTTGGTCTATGATGAGCAAGAAAAGGTTCACTATGATAAATAATTGGCTGCTGGAAAATTGCTATGTCCAAATGGGGAAAGGGATATGGCAGCAAATCAGGGGTATACCAATGGGATTTGCATGCAGTCCTAATTGGTGTAATATCTACCTTGCATGGTTTGAATTGGAATTCATCAGAAACTTAGCAAAGCAAGGAAGATTTGATGAGATTAAGAAATTTAAATATGTGTTCCGTTATATGGACGATCTCCTCGCCATCAATTGTCCTAACATTAAGAGTTTCCTTAGTAAGGATGATTTTGGAGAAGCGAAAGCAACCCGGTACAAATATATGACCTTAACATATTGGACATTAAGGAAGAAACAGGTACACGGAATATGCTAGGGAGTACTATTTGGTAACCAAGCAAACTTCCTTAATATATGACTGAGGTTTATGATGAGCATTAGGCTTATTTCAAGCGGTAAAATATGATAAAAGGATAGCACTACCTTTCGACTCTATTAGATTTGTACATGCACATTTACGGACCGTACTTCGGGCTAGGAATGTGGTCATATCCACAGATTATGCCATGTCTATATGTAAATCTTGACCGAGTAAAGCTACAAAGGATATTATGGACCTAATTCAACAATTTGTGTCCAATGGATTTGATGAAGGAGGGATGAAGAGAAGAATTATCAAATATATCAAAGCCGGTGATTTCCACAGGATTAAATTTGGCGTCGAGACCGTAATGCAAATGATCAATGAATACTAGAAGATGCGCCTAAAATGTTATTTGATATTTGAAAAGGGTTTCGTGTTATAATAACGCATGAAGCTGTATGGAGCAAACTATAGGGTTGTAAAAGACCCCTACTGTAACAAGTAGGGGTCTGCTCACCCTATTAGTTACGGTATTAAATTATCTCATTTTATTTGAGTAAAAACAGGGGTCCTTTATAACCTTACGGCAGGAGGTAGGGTTTTTTTTGTGATCTGACTAGACATTTTTTCTTTAGACTTGATGTGGCAAATAAATGGTAAAGGAACTACCCATAGATGATTTTAAATACGCGTACCAGGAGCGACTGGTAATACACCTAAAAATATGGTCCAAGCTACACCATACTAAAAAATAATAGGCACAAGCTCAATTATGTCTTATCTCTTGGATTTAATGGTGATTAGAAGTGAAAGTGCCCCTCTAAGTGACGAGAAATGAACTCACTAGGATTGGATTAGACGGCCGATGAAATTTATGACGAAGATTTAAGGTTCTGACCTAAACAGTTTGACAGACCCTCGAGCTGATAAAGGGCTTTGCAGGTCACTTATGACCAAAAATATCTTCTAAGATTGTGGCGGGTAACTGAATTATGGGTTTTAATTCAGATGGCTGGACTGATAGCCATAGCTCCGAGGATGAGTCTACACCAGACGTAGAGACGGAGAGGGAGCTCCTCTGGTGCAAAAATTCTGAAAAACTTGAGCAACTAAGTATGAATAGGAGAGGAGGTGGTCGGAGCTTTGACTCTAAAAGAAGTTTCGATGATAGCGCTAAAAGAGGCGGAGGTTTTAACCGAAACCCAGGTGGCTATTTCAGGAACAGCAATAACGAGCAATATGTTCCCGAGACACAACCAAATGAGGATGAAATTGATTCGGAGAACGAAGATTTACAGGTAAAAGCGAAGATCTACTGGTAAAATGAAGTACCAAGAAAATACATGAAGGAGCAGTCTATAAGCTGGACAGATTTGCTATCATATATTTGTACTAATCTATATGTTGATTATTTTACTATCATACATCGGAATTATTTTGACTGTACGTTTTGAGTAGACAGGTGGGTTGACAACAGAAGGAGCATATAATAGCGGCTTAGAAGCTACAAGACGGTTAACGGATATGTAAAGGAGTAATTGGATTGGTGACTCTACTGAATAAAGGTCACAACAAAAGGGTGAATTGGATACGTTGTGCTAGGCATAAAGGCCGGATGACTGAAAATCGGCCATAGACGTAGAAACCGTATTGAGGAAGGGGAGGACCTATATAGGAAGGTTATTACCTTCACGATTGTTGGATGAATGGCATAACTTCAAGGGTGATCTTCCCTATTATGCAAAGGTAGATTTCTGGATTGAGAGGCAGCAAGAGCTGAAAAGCTTATGTAAAGATTTGGTGCATGGCTTAGGGAAGAGGACTTTCATGTCCTAAGACAAGATGGTGAATTGAATTCACAAAGGACCTTTTTTTTTTTTTTTTTAATTATTGAGACACATACCTTGGGCGCTGGCTAGACTATTATGGAGTGCATCATATACTTTGGCATCGTGAGATGCAAAGATTGATATGGAGCATGATGTATCCAACAAAGTACTTTGACATAGTGAGGTGTAAGAGTTCCGATATGAGCACCACATATGCCACATTCCCATATTAAGGTGCATATTTGCTATTTTGCTCCAATATTTACATTGGTAGTTAGAATATTTATTTGGGGGCATGAAGGAAAAGTTTCCTTAGATCATAATTTTGGAAAAAAGCTTCAACCAATGTAAGTGGGATGCAAAGTGTGCTTCATTTCTTATAAGGCATTTTCTAATGCATGGCATGGTTGCCATTTCTCTTCATTCAATCAACTGTGATTGCCTACACCATTTTGTGGGATTCGAGCTTCTTCCTAAGGTACATGGTTGAACAAGACAGCTTCCATGAAGGACACAAAAGGTATGGTCTTATTAAAATATCTTGACTCAAATTTTTCTGCTCTCTGTTTCGTTTTCAATGCATAATGACTTTGAAGCATTTGGGCTGCGCTATTAATTATAGTGGAGCAACAATGGTTACATTTGGAAACTTTCAATGATGATTGTATTTTTGGTGGTATATCCACTAGTTATAAGGTAAATTATAGTTATTTGAGTATTTTGAAGTTGTTACTGGATTAAAGAAAAAACTTTTTGAATGGAAAAAACTGGTATATGTTTTGTTCTTCACAAAGTATTGAATATATGAATGACATGAAAAAAGGAAATGTTTTAATGCTGAAAGATGGAACCAGGTCTATGTCTTAATGCATATACACCTGTATGTATTGAGAGCTGCAAATTGAATCTTGATTTAGACAAATGTCTTGATTAAGATTAATGGTCCGTCATACCGGACTTAAGGGGTTTTTTTTTTTTGATAATGTAACCAAACACACTTGGTCCTCTTTGATAGATTGCGTAGCCATTTTATCTATGGTGTCTAGCCTATTATATTAAACATTTCTGAAATAAGAGTAGAGAGATATTCAAGATAGGCTTATGACACATCTTTTTTCCTAATTTAACATGTGTTCATTAACGTTCTTAGAAATACTTTGTGCTTTATCTTCTCGTTTCTCCATCAAGAGTTCTTACATGAGTTTCCCCTATTTCTATTTGAGCACTGTTTTGACGGTATATATTCAGGTGGATATCATGGGTTCCGTATGTTTATAGGAAGATTATTCTGTAACTTGTTCAATTTCATAGATGGAGATATGCATGTGTCGTCTTCATACAGCCCCTTATGGTTCTAGACCATGGAAATGCAAATTTCCAATGCTAAATGCTAGATTTTTATTACGTTGCAGATAAAATGCAATTTGCTGCTATATCTTTCATACTACATTTCAAAATATTTTGTGCTACGATTAGGTTTAGGGCTTGAACAAACAGCCCGATCACTGCCAGATCACACTGGAAATGGATGTAGACTTTGCCCTAACAGGATCGGCGTATCTGGCAGAGTTGCAGAATGATTTTTACAGATGGAGCCCTTGTTGCCTCACGATTCTACACTTTCAGTATTTAGACAAGCCGTTCATATGTCTGGAGCTCTGCTTAGGATGAACAAGCGATTGCCAGCAAAGAAATTGTCATTCTTGATGAGCCAGGAGACCTGCCCAATGCTATTTTTGCTAAATCGGCCACAGCCATAGATGAACAAATCAACCAGGCAGGGAACATATCGAACCAGGTTCTTATCTTTAGGATAGTCTTCTCAGATATCTAGTCTTGATTTCGTTGAATGGGTGGCTACTTCAGCTTTCCATCATCTTATAGATCTGATTATGCTTGCTTATGCTGAGTCTTTCTCCTTAACTTAGATCAGTACTTCGGATAAACAAGTCTTAAGGGTTTTGCTGATTTCTCTTTCTTAACTCTAGATTTAGCTTGCCATTTCAAGATCTATTTGCTCATCCAAACGGTTACCAATTTTAGTTGTAATGTGTTATTCATTTCCTTCTTTGCTATCTTAATTATCTCTGGCTGCACCCTGCTGGACCTTTATTTTCATTGCTCCATTTATCTTTATTTGCCTGCTACACTCGCTTACTCAATAAAGCTCATTACCACTCATATCTGATCTGCATTGATTCAACTCACATGATAGACTGTTTATTTCCACACATATCTGATATGCACAGCATTTAGCATTTAGCTCCTATTGATACTTATTTCTGCCTAGATAACTTCTTGCACAGCGATGCCGTGTTGTTAGTTGTATTATAAACTGCGTCTTTCTTATACTACTGGTGCTATTTTTAGTGACTTACTTACATGTTTCCAGTATTTAATTTAAGCTCACATGAAGAGTCAAACATAGTTCCTGTTATAAATTCCTTTGGCCCTTATGCAAAATTTGATGCTGCCTGATTCTTGCATTTCTTTCTTTGTACTTTAAACAGTTACATATGCCATCAGATTTCTTGATTTCTATTTGCTTCTTGATCATTTGTATACTTGTGCTTGTACATTTTAAC
Source organism: Isoetes taiwanensis (assembly GCA_021234155.1). Taxonomy (NCBI): domain Eukaryota; kingdom Viridiplantae; phylum Streptophyta; class Lycopodiopsida; order Isoetales; family Isoetaceae; genus Isoetes; species Isoetes taiwanensis. The sequence goes on from JAJEKV010000046.1 coordinate 342,158, forward strand.
CATTTTATTCCCTCCATAAGATCGTATCTTCTAGGCGTAGATAACTTTCTACACATCCTAGATCTGCATATTTTAAGTGTAGATTCTGTTATTAACTAGTTTTGACCATGTTGTATTTTGACCTCTACCACATGGTCTCCTGAATTGATGGAGGTTATGCTGGATTTCTGGATATTACTCTTCATCAAGCGCACACAATTTGATATGGCTGCATGCTATCAATTAGGTTTCATGATTATTCTATAACTCAGCAAAGCATCCTCTATCTCATTTCTTATCTGGATGCATATCTTTAACATGTTATCTTTAAACAAAAAAATTGATTAATGGTGAAGGGCGTTAAGCCGGATAGGTTCATTGCTTACCTGTTGTGACTTGAGCTTTTACCCTTTAGGCTAACTGTCTCTTGGTTTCACTGCAGGTAACCGAACTTATCCCTCCTAGTGGTGTTCTTTTGGTTAATGAGTGAGCAATACCACTGCTCAAATCCTTATTGTCTCGATGTGGTGATACCTACAAACTTAGATTTTATTTTTATGTCAAATCTACCTTTGTTTTATGAGATCAAACTGTCCAAAAAATATGTCGTCTATATTGACTTAATATGATGCTATTTGTATTCGAAATCTAGGCCTCTTTGTTCATAAGGGCAAGTGGAAGTTATGACTTCCGTGAGAAGTATAAAATGTCCTGGCTTTGCCTACACAAAACAGAATTTCTCTGTTCACAAGGACATGTTCTTAAGGGCAGGATGTAAATATGAGATGTATCTAAATTATCTTATTTCTATCCCTCTTAAATAGTCTTTTACATTAATGTTACTTGGAGTCCATTTCCCAAAATGTCTTTATTTTCTATTTTATTTTCTATTTTCTGTTTTTTTACTGATTCTAATCAAGGCTTAGATTTGATGTACACCTAGTCATTTCTAAGGCTGCATTTTCAAAGACTTTTAGTTCCAACCGGGGCTATTTGTCTTAGGTCTGATTAACTGTCTTCTGGGCAAAAGAATCATAATGTTACTCCAGTTCCAGGGTTTAACTCCGGACCTTGGTTAGAATCTGGGTGTTTCTTTATTTTATATGCCTTTTTCTTCTTTAACTAACTCTTCCTGTTTTGTACAGATTTTTCAAACTGTTGATAAAGATGATGACAACAATAATATATGGATAAAGGAACTGATCTTTCTAAAGTACAACATCTGTGGTCTAGTCCATACTGAATTCCAGAATTAAGAGGTTCCTCATGCAACGGGGTATGTATCTACACTCACAAAGTCAATGTAAATTCACAAGTTCTATTTGTATCAACGAGATGTTGAACTTACTGAACTCAAAGTTAACATATGTTCCACTAGCCGTGGGTTTTTATGGAAAGAGTTTTTCCATGGCTTGGTGTGTATCATAAAAAAACTTTTACACTATTTACAGCAGCTAAAGATATATATGTGATGATTCTAGCATTCTGCCACAACGGGTTCTGTAGAAAGGACATAATCAGAATTTTGCTCAGAACTTTGAAAGTCAACATGTTTCCAGGGATTTCCGTTGGACATTGGTCTCATGACCAGAAAACTTCAAAGAATTTTGTAAGTTTTTCCTTGTTAGTACCAATTTCTTAAGAGTAGATATGTACGGGTAGGGTAGGGTTCCTGTGTTACAACAGGGCCCTACTCTCCCTGTTGTACCTAGTTGTTCACTCTTTTTGAGGGAATAATAACAGGTTCTCCCTCCATTCCGTGGTAGGAGGAAGGATTCTTTTATAATGTAAATAAAATAGCTAACCAAACACACTTGGTCCTCTTTGATAGATTGCGTAGCCATTTTATCTATGGTATCTAGCCTATTATATTAAACATTTCTGAAATAAGAGTAGAGTCATTCAAGATAGGCTTATGGCACATCTTTTTTCCTAATCTAACATGTGTTCATTAACGTTCTTAGAAATACTTTGTGCTTTATCTTCTCGTTTCTCCATCAAGAGTGTTACACGAGTTTCCCCTATTTCTATTTGAGCACTGTCTTGACGGTATATATTTAGGAGGATATCATGGGTTCCATATGTTTATAGGAAGATCAATTTAATAGATGGAGATAAACATGCGTCGTCTTCATATAGCCCCTTATGGTTCTAGACCATGGAAATGCAAATTTCAAATGCTAGATTCTTCATTAAGTTGCAGATAAAATGCAATTTGATCTTTCATACTATATTTCAAAATATTTTGTGCTACGATTAGGTTTAGGGCTTGAACAAACAGCCCGATCACTGCCAGGTCACACTGGAAGTAGATGTAGACTTAGCCCTAATAGAATCGGCGTATTTGGCAGAGTTGCAAAATGATTTTTACAGATGGAGCCCTTGTTGCCTCACGATTCTTCACTTTCAGTATTTAGACAAGCCGTTCATATGTCTGGAGCTCTGCTTAGAATGAACAAGCGATTGCCAGCAAAGAAATTGTCATTCCTGATGAGCCGGAAGACCTGCCCAATGCTATTTTTGCAAATCGGCCACAGCCATAGATGAACAAATCAACCAGCAGCAAAGAAATTGTCATTCCTGATGAGCCGGAAGACCTGCCCAATGCTATTTTTGCAAATCGGCTACAGCCATAGATGAACAAATCAACCAGGCAGGGATCTTATCTTTAGAATAGTCTTCTCAGATATCTTATATTATAATGTTATTGTGTAAGTGTTGGACCCAGCCCTAATTTGGACGCTCCAGATTTGATCAAGCCAATGGAGGAGATGATGCCACGTCATATTCTTAAAACTTGGGTTTTTTTTTTTTTTTGCTAGGGTTAGCGAGGGCTGGCGGCGGCGATGCGATGAAGAAGTATCCATGGCGGCCCGAAGGGGCGAGGCTACTCGGCACCTCCAGGCGAATCCCTAAAGGCTGGCTCTCATGGCTGGCGGAGAGATCGGCTTCTTTGGACCCTCAACCGAGCAAGCAAGCAACGGATCTTGCTCCGGACTATGGGTGTTTGGGATTTTTCCCTGCCGTTTTTATTTGGTTTGGTTTTGGCGGGCCCATTATGGTAGCTTCGGAGGATCGTGGCGAGGTTTAGCAAGGAATCATAAGAAGAGCAATCTGATAATCATAAGAAAATTTGGTGCGGGTTAGGGTTTAGTAGTATTTTATGGTGAGACCTATTTTAGTTGCTCATGCAAGCAACTGCGGTTGGCGAGAGATCATCAGCGAAACGAGAAAATTTTGGATTTGGCAAGGTTAGAGGATGCGCATAATGGAAGGATCACTTTCGATGGTTCGGTTCGAATCAATCCGAGTGATAGCACGTGATTCCATTAGTTGGAGCGTGATGTTTTTGTGCGTTTGAAATGTCGAGGGTAATATCTTCTTGCATGATGCATTTGAAATAATGCCTTAGTTGCATCTGTCATTGTTTTATGCGGGTTAACCATTTGCAAGAATCGTAAATCAATTTCGAGGATAAAGGTGCGGGGGCCATTTAAGTAAAGCGGCTCAATCGAGAATCTTAAGGTGAATGCCCCCTGCTCAATCACGAGAATCTTAAGGTGAATGCCCTGCTCAATCACGAGAATCTTAAGGTGAATGCCGCATGATATTTTACCTTCATCTCTCTTTAATTTCCATGCCTACTAATATTAGCAGTGAGGTTTGAGACGAGGATGAGGTAAGCCAAAGGCCGCTTTCTGGCCTTACTCATGATTCTTCTTACAAAAGAGGGAGCATGACCTTTGGTTACTCTTAGTTGCAAAGCTTGGCAATCTTAGTCCTAAGCCAAAAAAGCGAGTTTTAGTGGCTTTCTTTGGGGGGCCTTCTCATGTGGTGTAGATTGGAGAAAACAATGTGCTATTGATGGAAAAATTGCATTCTATAAATGCTAGGCAAGAGTCAAAAATGGATTCTAAGACATGGATTGGTGAAAATTAATCTTTCTTTTTATATTGACTTACGTGGTAAGGGCATGCTTGCAAGGACATCAACAAGGTTTGTAAATGTTTTGGCTACACTACGTCATTTCACGTCATGCCGGACATAACATGACATTAAAATTGCTCTTTGTTGCTACGCATACGGGTTAGTTGCTACGCTTTATAAAAGTCCTTTGTATCTCTTTCAACTTTTATATGGACAGGATGTCATCATGTGATTGTACAAGGCATCACGAAGCAATCGGTTAAACATGTTGCGGCTTGACTCGTTTCTTTTATCCACGAAAACAAACAACCGGATCTGATCCTTACCTATTTCCTTGATTGAACAAAACAGAATGAGAGTCCCCTTCTTGGGCAGAATCGTTCCGGCATGTTCTTTTCTTTGCAACATGTCATTTTTTCGCCCCGTTTTAATGCGATCGACTCATGGGCGCCCGATGGTGAGATGAATATAGAATATTCTTGCTGGCCATGTTTTGCACTCCGGCTTAAATGCCATTTTCATGCTAAAGGACCTTGCTAATTAAGTGAGAATCTAATCATTTTCGTTATCGTAGAAAGTTTGAGCATTTTATTTTTGTTTTTCATTGGTTATTTTATGACTACAAGGGACGAAGGGTTTAAAGTTTAAAGGCATGTTGACATGAGAATCCGGTTCCTAAGCGTGTGTATCCATATCGATTTCAAACTTGGCCCAGCGATGTGGCTGTTACAAAGCAAGTGATTGATGAAATTAAAAAAAAACATGTTGGGCATGTGTCACAAATGTAAGGCTCTAAATTATTACGGCTTGCCAACACCAAGACTCACGAGCATTATTTGCGGATGTATTATTGAATTTTGTTTAAACTATTTTGATTTGGCTCTTAAATTTTGAGCATTATTGTGAGGATTTGCGAGGAATTCTATCAGGTAGACTAATTTTACTTCTAAGAAGAGGTGCATGGCTTTATAGGGTCTTTCTTCCATTCTCTTCTGATTTCCACTATTATTAGCATCAATAATAGAAGTGTACAAGAAGTTCAAGCTATGATCTACATCAGTTTGGTTATATTAATTGATTATACTTGAGCAACTAAACTATGATGTCCAAATGATAATGCATTTCCTGGAAGCAAGATAGATTTAACTAGATTTAATCACCGCAAACATCCGTGTTGGCTATCACACATCATTAAGCGAGCATATGCATCTAAGAAGCGACATCTACCTTAAGATAATCTAAAATTGCGCCCAAAATAACTCCAAGTACCCTCTTTGGCTATTTCAATCTCATAACCCAAAGTTTAGAAAATTACAACAGAGAAAAGAGAAAAATGTAAAGAGGATTCTAGGATTGCAAAATTGGAGTCAAAAAAAGTGAGCATGACCCCAAATAACTATGTAAGGCGAAAGATTATATTACTTTCTAACCTCGGATTATAAACATTGGCTTATGGGAAATAACACAAAAGGTTAACAATACAAAAAGCACAACTTAAATATGGACGTTAAATTGGGAACAATCTCATAAAGTAATATGGATGTTAAATTGGGAACAATCTCATAAAGTTGTATGGTAAAGGTGGGCATGACTTTCCTTGGTACATGTTCAGGGCTTGAAAACCTTGACCGGGGCACGAAAACCTTGCTAAGGGCTACATGAAGCCCTTTCTACGAGGGCAAGAGAGTACATGAAGCCATCCATCACATTTATTGACTTAGGGGTAGATCTTTTTTGTTGGTGCCGCACTCACAAATACATCACCGGATGTGGAAATTTAAAAAGTATGACAAGGCAAACTCATAATGCACAAACAACTTCTTCAAGAAATGCTTAGAAAGTATAGTTCCAACAAAACCAACTTACATCGAACCTACTTACATGGTCATGCTTGATGCATGCCCTACAATTTTTTAAACAGTAAGCATATACACAACCAACTTACATGGTCATGTTTGATGCATGCACTGCAATTTTGCCAAAGGGTAAGCATATATATGAAAGCATTGTACAAAATAGTTGTGACCTACGTGTTAATTGCAATAAAGTTATTAGCATGTATGGAAATGTGGAGCCCATAGATATAGGAGAATGTCTAAACATGATCACACATCATTGACACTATTGCTTGCAAGCATAAACAGGCATGGTCATGATGCCATTAAGTCTTTTATTTAAAGAACTCATTCCGGGATATTTAGGTCTATGCAACATGTAGGCTTTTGATTGCATGTTCTAGAGTACCGCCTAATGGAGTCCTTCTTGATCCCAACATATGACATCAACAACCCATGGACATCAACATCTCATAGACATGGCTACTTGCAATTTACAGGTTCCCTAAATGATCCAATGGCTTAAAAGTTATTGTATGCACGTGCATAGTTCCAATGGTCTAAAAGTTACTGAATATGCAAATGCACAAGTTCCCAACATTTATAGCTTCCAAAATTATGCCCAGCAACGCTGGGCACCCTTACTAGTCTAGTCTTGATTTCGTTGAATGGGTGGCTACTTCAGCTTTCCATCATCTTATAGATCTGCTTATGCTCTGCTTATGCTGAGTCTTTCTCCTTAAGTTAGATCAGTACGTCGGTTAAATTAGTCTTAAGGGTTTTGCTGATTTCTCTTTCTTAACTCTAGATTTAGCTTGCCATTTCAAGATCTATTTGCTCATCCAAACGGTTACCAATTTTAGTTGTAATGTGTTATTCATTTCCTTCTTTGCTATCTTAATTATCTCTGGCTGCACCCTGCTGGACCTTTATTTTCATTGCTCCATTTATCTTTATTTGCCTGCTACACTCGCTTACTCAATAAAGCTCATTACCACTCATATCTGATCTGCATTGATTCAACTCACATGATAGACTGTTTATTTCCACACATATCTGATATGCACAGCATTTAGCATTTAGCTCCTATTGATACTTATTTCTGCCTAGATAACTTCTTGCACACTGATCTGTGTTGTTAGTTGTATTATAACTGCGTCTTTCTTATACTACTGGTGCTATTTTTAGTGACTTACTTACATGTTTCCAGTATTTAATTTAAGCTCACATGAAGAGTCAAACGTAGTTCCTGTTATAAATTCCTTTGGCCCTTATGCAAAATTTGATGCTGCCTGATTCTTGCATTTCTTTCTTTGTACTTTAAACAGTTACATATGCCATCAGATTTCTTGATTTCTATTTTGCTTCTTGATCATTTTGTATACTTGCTATACATTTTAACCATTTTATTCCTCCATAAGATCATTATCTTCTAGGCTTAGATAACTTTCTACACATCCTAGATCTGCATATTTTAAGTGTAGATTCTTTGTTAACTAGTTTTGACCATGTTGTATTTTGACCTCTACCATGGTCTCCTGGATTGATGGAGGTTATCTTTGGTTCTGGATATTACTCTTCATCAAGCACACAATTTGATATGTGGCATCATGCTATCAATTAGGTTTCATGATTATTCTATAACTTCGAAGAAAGCATCCTCTATCTCATTTCTTATCGGATGCATATCTTTAACATGTTATCTTTTAAACAAAAAAATTGATTAATGGTGAAGGGCGTTAAGCCGGATAGGTTCATTGCTTACTTGTTGTGACTTGAGCTTTTACCCTTTAGGCTAACTGTCTCTTGGTTTCACTGCGGTGCTTAGAACTTATCCCTCCCCGGTGGTGTTCTTTTTGGTTAATGAGTTGGCAATCCTTATTGTCTCGATGTGGTGATACCTACAAACTTAGATTTTATTTTTATGTCAAATCTACCTTTGTTTTATGAGATCAAACTGTCCAAAAAATATGTCGTCTATATTGACTTAATATGATGCTATTTGTATTCGAAATCTAGGCCTCTTTGTTCATAAGGGCAAGTGGAAGTTATGACTTCCGTGAGAAGTGTAAAATGTCCTGGCTTTGCCTACACAAAACAAAATTTCTCTGTTCACAAGGACATGTTCTTAAGGGCAGGATGTAAATATGAGATGTATCTAAATTATCTTATTTCTATCCCTCTTAAATAGTCTTTTACATTAATGTTACTTGGAGTCCATTTCCCAAAATGTCTTTATTTTCTATTTTATTTAGTAGTGAAGGGTGGTAGGATTAAAGCTACCCATGGTTTAGAGGGGTGCTGCATGGCAGTCCCTAGTTGGTGGGCGAAAAGAGATCCTTTCTCTGGGAATTGAGTTGAGTCAAGGTTTAGACAGTAGAGAGGGACAACGTTAATTATAATTATGTCGATAACATATTACGTATATAACGTCGAATAAGGTCTAAGATAAAGCATATGAATGTAGTATAGATTGAATGATGGCAAGGCCCGAAGAAATTGTGTTATCAAGGCATCTACCAAAGGAAAAAATAATTAAAGTTATAAGTCCAGGAACGCCAATAATCGGCATTATTATTACCGCTTCAAAGAATATCAAGGATATAACACATGCCGCTATTCGGAGAGTTGCCCCTGCTCGTTGTTAATTAAATTCGGGAATTAGTCGCACCAAGTGAGTTGATGTTATCATAACAAGTTGGCGGACTTGCTAGATTACGTCGTGTCATTTTGGTTGGTTTATTCTAGGGATACTAGCTTTACATATGGTTAACAGGTTTTAGGTCGCCTATGGCGGAGAGAGGTCGACTCGAGTGGCTATGGCATCAAGCATACTCGGCTATGGCGAAGAGAGCTTGCTCTGGTGGAGTTATTTGCCACCCACAGCGTGGGTTTACCAAAGGCACGGCTCTAATTTAAATATGGAGTAGATACACTATAAATATGGGGAAAAAGGGTTATATCCCTTCAAGAAAGAAGTTGGCTTATTGGTAAAGGTGTTGGCTTGGGCGCAGAAGGTCAGGGGTTCAATCCCATGATGTACTGCTAACTGGATAAAACAGAACATTAGATATGTATAACAAAGGATTAAAACATATATATCCCACATAAAGAGAGTTGGCAAAATGGAAAGAGTGTTGGGTTGGAGGTGGGAGGTCATAGGTTCAAAATGCGGGCGAAAAAGGAAAAACTTTTTCGTTTACAAAAAAAAACCGGACGCGTATTTTTATATGGCGGACCATATATGGGGCGCTGTTAGCGTTATACGCTAATAACTTTCGAAAAGAAACACCTCATCCGCTAGCAGCGCCCCTTTTGACTTTTCGCCTTGGTGTTGCCATTTCAACCTCGAAGCGTGCTCCTAGGGTATTTGGGAGGTGCCGATCCATTGGAACCATTTTCGCCTTCATCAGGCTACCTACAAAAGTTATGGCCCATCTAAACTTGGGTCCTCCGTTCACAACTTTTTTCCCTCCAAAATAAGCCCTAAACTTCCTAAAACTCACAATTTATTACATCCACCTAGCACAAAACTAAATCACCAAAAAGTTAGGCGGTCAACTAGCTTAAACTCGCTCAACTACCGAACTAACAGGGTTGAAGATTTGGTGGCGCTATGATTCAGGTCAACCAAAATCAAAATACCATTGTGATGCTCCCGAATATATATGGCTCACGGGCGTATACATACGAGACTTCCCCCCATGGCAATCAGCTCACCATGGCGGGGCCCTCCGTCTAACTTTCGGACCATCCGGTAGAGATGCGGGTGAAGGACACGGAGGTGTCATTCGCCCACGCCTTCAATGGGACTCCTAAGTTGCGGAGCGTGAATATATGTTAGCACACAGCATAAATCATATATAAATAACCACCACGAAGGGTGGCACATCCATCAAGTACTAACGGCAAAGAATATGCATCTCTAAGGGAAAACACCCCAAACCCCATGTTCCTCCGGTTTGGACTCTCAGGGATGGGCCCGATGGGTTCTCGATCTCAAAGAGATCAACAGATGTGAGGTATAACTGGCGTTGGCTGGTATAGAAACGATGGCTAGGGTTGTCCCACTCCATCCGGCCCTCCATGCACACTTTGCCCGGATGAGTCGAATCATGCTATGGCGTCACTATAGCCTTGGGAGCAGAGACTCAAGGTACCACCCGCCGAGCCTACTCCAGTTACATCTCCCCGGTCATGGATGGCGGTGGGAAGTGTCCCCTTCGGGGATGGGCGTTCCATGGGTGAGCTAGAGAATACGTCTTTGCATCGGCGACCCAGCATCCGTGCGGGCCTACTCCCCCTAACTTTATCATCAAAGTACGGATGCCCCATGCGGGTCACACCTGTCACCAGTGTCGGACCCATACAGACCCTCGTGCGGAGCGTCCGAGGGCTATCCCTTTGCTGGCCAGGAGTCTCGGGAGCCTTTTATGTTCAGTGCAAGACCCCACCCCCCACTTCTGCTATCCCTTCTCTAGTCTTGAGCAATTCCATAGCATCCACGGCCGGTGGTCTAATGTGCCGCACGCAACTAATGGGAATAATGAGGGCCTATCTAGGAGCATACTACAATACATGAGCTGGAGAGGTCTCTACCAGAAGTAATCCCCATCTCGGTGCTAACTAAGCAAAGAACTACTAAACCATCACCAAAGCACATACTGAGACTAGAGATGAGAATACTCACCATATCAATCAAGGGTTAGCCTAACGGGGTAAACCACAGAGAAAAGCAGAGAGAGACACACCCGAGAGGCTATGCTATATAAATTAACAAGGTAACCCTCTTGACCAGCAAATCAAATCGGTCTTGGGCAGCTCCGTCTCGACTAAGCTGAGAGGCTGGCGGCTGCTTCTCCTCCTCCATCTCCAATTGCTCCTAATTCGAATTGGGGCACAAAAGCCCTAATTTGGGTGTCCAAAATGGAAACCCTGCCTTGCCCAATCGATTTGGGCCAGGTGGCATGTCATTAATTAACTAATTTGATATTGTAGCCCTTTTTAATATTAGGATAAGCCCTAAATTCGAATTAGGGTTTTGGGTTAGGTTTCCACCTTTATAATTTAATTATTAACATAGCTAACCTTAGCTTATGAATAATTAATGTGCCATTAATTATTCATAGTGACGTGTCATGTATCTACTTACTTAAAATGTGTTTTTGGGCCGGAATCCGGCCAAAAAGCGAAATTTTGTGATCAGAAAATAAAAATCCGGCATCAGTTTACTGGATTGCTACTGTAGATCCTCATTTCTTATGATGAAGATAACCGAGATACTGCCCGTACCTGTTTCTTCCAGCAAATCACTGTTTTGGGAAGCTAAAATAAGCTGCATGAGTTTTGGCCAACAAAAAGCATTTCTGGCAATACATGGTTGAATTGTTCTCTTTAGGGTTTTCGAAACGTAACAGGTAACAAGTGGTCAGAGCTATCGCTATGATGATTCTGGAGACGAAGGACGATGGTGCCTGGGATTTGATGTTCGGTTTAGGGTTTGTAGCCAGTGCAAGGAAACATTAACTGAAAGCAAAATCAAGATGAGAAAGACGGCAAGCAAGTGGATTCCAGCGGCTGAATTTTCTCAAAGTGGCCGGATTTAGGTAGAAGTATTCAGCAAATTTTACGTTTTGTTGTAGGTGACTATTTTGCTTTTCCTATTTGCTGAAACATCTCATTTTTTTCAGGAGCGGAGAACAAGAATGCCCAGCTTGCATTCATCTTTAACACATTCATCCATTCCAGACAATAAGAAAGGGCATTCCACGAGTTTGAGGATACACATGCTCTGATTTGGGTTAGCTGCATCTGCAAGTGTATTTCGGTTTGCTCCATCTTTCTTTAAACGTTTCTTTCAATCGGAGGCAATTGTTGTTGTAGCAGACATTCGTACTGCCAGATTCAAGGACCATCGAGCCATTTTGCAGGTAATACATCTCTAAATTAATTTGTTTGTTTGAGGGCTTTGCAACTCTTTGGTTTTGTTTAAAAGGGCTTTGTTGATCTGAGCATGATTTTTTTACTATAAAGCAAAGTTTGCATCGCCTCTTTTGATTTCAGTTATGATGCAAGCCCGGCCATTTGCGGGTCAGTGTTATATTTGTAATTATTGATCAGGACTAGAGACTGCAGATTTAACTAGTTAGAGAAAGTACATTATGCCTGATTCTGCCCTAAGGGCCGAAGAACTGTCCCTGCTTTCCTCTTTGTCTGCATGTCCCTTCTTCGGGTTAAATTTATCCCACTTAAACCCGGGCTCTTCTCACACGGATCTTCTTACTCTGTAAGTTTATGTTGTATACATGAGCATGAAGATACTGCATTTTGGACCTGTTTGTTACTAGGCTTTTATTTTTTAGATGTAGTCACATTTGTTTTATATTTTTGTAAATGTAGGTGTGTCTTTGAGACTGCAGACATTTCTCGATGTCGTGAAGAAGGGTAACACTGGCTTTAACACAGGCAGGAAGATGCTTATGGCCAAAAATGCAGCCCGTTCTAACTCTAAACCTTGAACAACAAAAACTACCCTGTTAAGGTTAGAATGTCCTGTTGGCAGTGGATATTTTGCCATCACTATAATGCAAAGATATATACATGGCAGGGAAGTCCAAAGTTGTGTTGCATTTGGAGCTGTTGGATTACTGTTGATACAACAAAATTGTGGTGGGTTACCAGGAAGTGATAGTGAACAAAAAGAGGACGAAGAATTCATCTAATTTGGTTGACAGCGTGCATTGCTTCAAAGGCAGCAGTGGGCACCTGTATGTTAAGCTTCAACAGAGAATCGCCATGTCAAAGAATTGCATATGGTACTTGAATAAAAATAAAACATATGCTGCCATCACGAGTTTTCATATTTTCATATTTGCTTTTCGAGTTATTAGATATTTTGCTTAATGCATTATTACAAGGAGTCGGAAGTTGTATTAGTCTTTCTGCTTTGCATTGTATGGTCTAGGTGTACTACTTATGTGTATATTTGACACATGCAATAAACTTATATTGTTTATGGCTTAAGTTTCTCACTTATCCCATGTGTAGGATGGAAAAGTCTTTGGATATCATGTATCTGCAACTCCATCTAGCAGATTTTAAACTTGCACCACTAAAAATATGACAAGTATAAAGTGTGCATCTATCTAGAAGGCACTATCACATTAGAACTGCTGGTAGATGCATATCACAAAACATTATTGAATGATATTTGCATACTATTGTTTAACATCTTGCTTTGGGCACCAGAAATGTATCATGCATGTGCAATGCAATTAAGGGAGATGCAAGTGAAATACTATTGAGGTGTTTGTAAATGAGATTGCAAGAAACATCCCTTATGCACAGGCATACACTATTGTTGTGGCCTTTGTCATTGGGCTATCGTGCTTTTTGCAATGTGCATACAAGTCCATAGACCAATGGCAACATCGAGACACTTCAATTATGCTCACTTTAGGCCCTTGAGGGTCTTTTGGGTTCTACTTTTTTTTTTTTTTTGCTATCTTCCATTTTTTAGATTGTAAATTTAAAATCTAATCCTAGATATTGTTAATAATTGTTACTATGATGCTTGCCATTCCAATATTCCACCTACAGAACAGAGGTAATGAATGTGCTCATCATTTTCAATTATATCAATTTGGAACATTCAAGTATGTAGAGCCACAATCCACTACAATAAATGATCTACCCTTTGTTTTACACTAAATGTGAAAAACAAAATCATAACTATGGGTTTTAGACATAAGAAGACCTTCAAAGGACTTCCAAGTTCCAGGTTTGAAAACACATTGAATCTGCGTGTCAATTTGGTTGTAATATATATCTAGGCGTGCAAATTAATTATCACATCTCTTCTTTGTAACTCATCAATAGCAAACAACATTTTATGGGGTGCAAGGCCAACTCTTTCGTACTATTTATTTTTGTGTGCCAAGCAATGCTGATATGATTCTTTGAAATTGGGATGTTTAAATGATCTTGCAACAATATTTTAATAACATCACAATTTAACAACAAGACAAGATCAAAAGAGATGGTATTTCAAGTACAATGGATATAGGAGCACAATTAATCACCCAATTGGATCCAGTGTGTTATCAGAGTTATCTCGCTACTCCATGTATCAATTTACACTGGCTTTATGATAAGAAAAGAATTCTGGATCATATCTGCAATCTGGAGATAGAAAGGGATTTCGGATAGCGATTATGAACAACATAAGATCGGGGCAAATAATCGGTTTCTACTTCGGTAGTATCCAACACTACACTAATTGATATGTAGCAGATTATTCTCAGAATGGGTTTCGCATCATTATGGAGAGGTCTCTTACTTTGTATTTGTAGCAAAGGGCAAAGTTCTTCGAGATGATTCCAACTTGCGTGATCGACCGGCCCGTTCGTTGGGTTCATTTGCAAGCCGATATATGTTGCCGCAGGTCTTTCCTCAGAGGCATCTTCATTTCTGATCCCCACGGCGTGGTCTAGATCCAAACCATCAAATCTACAAATAAAGGGATGAGATATATGCCACATCAGGGAGGGGGTTGCATATCAATATCAACATGCGATGTTGTCGAAGTTGGCACATATGGACGTTAAAGGCCGAGTAAAAACATATGCTAGGACATTATGCCCGGCAACGCCGGGCACACGTTTATTAGTTTATACTTAAATATGCGTATAAATATGTGGAACGTCACATCGGACATTCTTATTTTTCAAATATCCCCCCATATATGATATTTTTTTATTTTTTTCCAATGTTATTTCTATACCCCGCTTTTTTTTCCCACCCATTTTTAAATTTTAAAAGTTGGTACACACACCTTTGAGCCGGAGATACCGTTGTACCACTTGGAAGAATGCCATAATCTGCCATAGCCATAACTCCGACCAAATTGATTCCAGTGATTCCACGTGATTCGGAGTCTTGGTGTGGATGCGGAGCAGGGAAAACCTGGAAATCTACAGAATCCTCCAGAAGACATCAAGAAGAAAAACCATAGATTAATACCATAGAATCGTCAAGAAGACATCAAGCAGAAGAACACATCCTTTTCTGCATCCCTTTTCCCTTTGAACCGCGCATCCCAGCCTATCATCATCCGCAATACCATAGATTAATACCATAGAATCCTCCAGAAGGCATCAAGCAGAAGAATGCATCCTTTTCTGCCGCACTTTGCCCTTTGAATCTGCATCTCGACTGCCTATCACCTGCAATACCTCCTTTTCTTGGCTATGGTCAGACCATGGCGGCATCCCGCCGCTTTGCCCTTTGAATCTTGCATCCCTACCGCTATCACGTGCAATACCTCCTTTTCTTGGCTATGGACAGACCATGGCGGCATCCCGACCGCCTATCACTTGCAATACCTCCATTTCTTGGCTATGGTGGGATCATGGCGACATCCCGAGCCGCCTATCACCGCAATACCTTCTTTTCTCGATTCAGTGGTTTTAAGATTCGGGGTTTCAAAGATTCGTGGTTTTGGCGGGGAGCAAAATGATGTACAGGTTGAGTCCGATTGGATGTGCCTAAATCATGATTGAGCCAGTGGCCTCGCTTCTCCTCCGTTTCTTCGGTATGTAGCCTTTGAGTTTTTATTAATAGACGAATAATGGCGTAATGGCGAGGAAAGGCGAGACAAATCCAAGATGCGGATTTCCAAGATGTTGTTGTGGTCGACGGATTTGCCTTCACAATAAGTCGAGGTGAAGAAGAGCCCATTTGCACCCAAATCATTTTGTCGAAGTTCGAGTTTTTCCTCCGCGAGTTCGAGTTCGAGTTTTTTCCTCACAGCGGATGCATGAAGTTCCGAAGTTACATTCCGTCGCCATGGCGCCTCGAGCTTGCAAGCCTTCCCAATTCATGGCTCTCCATCGCCAAATGCAGCAGGCGTCTCCACTATGGCGGTTTGGAGATGAAAGAATAGCGGATTGGAGATGCACACCAAGGCAATGTTTTTCTTTGGTCTTTGGTCAAAGCGGATGCCTATACTGGCAGACTCCGACGACGACATTCGAATGAATCGCGCCTCATTTGACCGCCAGATTTGGCTTAATTTGGTACCAGCCATGGAGCCGTAAAATGCATTATGGTCGCCTCTGGATGCAGCATTTTTGATGGAATTACAGTCTGTACACGTGTTGTGCCATGGTTGCGCCACACATACACGCTTTTCCAAGCGGCGGTTCAGGTAAAAACAATAAAAATGGGATTGAATCGGTCCAATATGTGTAAGAGAGTTCTTTCTATTCTATTCTATTCTTAGGTGAAAATGAAGGACTTTCACTGCAACGAGAGAGGTGGAGTCGAATCGAATGGCAGATTGATTACAGAAGGAGGATCAGACTGATAAATAAAGATCAGATCTGTGGTTGCAGGGGCGGATAGATTGGACTCCTTGTGAATCCAACAAGCAGGAGCTTATGGCTGCATGAGAGAAAATTAAAAAAGAGGCCGCCTTGGGTTGTCGGAGGAGCTGTAGGAAGAACTGTATTCACACATCCTGTCAGTGTGATATCAGAAGGCCAGCTTTGGTGGTTGTAGGAGCTGCAGGAGGAGACCCATCAACGAGATTTATCAGTGGTATTAGAGCCATAGCCATGGCCAGCAGGCTTGCATTAACGTATTTGAATAGCACCAAAGTTTTTGAAGGAGATGAAGCTGGTTTTCAACTCTGGAAAGCCATGATCACACAGGCCCTCAAGGTAGATTTTATGGGAGCTTGTATCAAGAGGAAAATCGGCTGTGACATCAATCAAAATGAAGAAAGAAGCTTTTGGATCTGAAGAAGGAAAGAAAGAAGCGACATCTGAGGATGAGAAGGAAGAAATTGCAAAGGCAATTATCATGGCAAAATTGGGAGGAGATATTGTGCTTGAAATTCAGCACAAGTCTCCTGCTAAAATGTGGGAATACCTTCTTGAAAGATATGAAGCGAAGACTTCTTCGCAAATTGAGGTGCTGGAGATGCAGGTACGGAGCTTGCAGTTTGAAAAGGGTGGTGATGTGACGAGTTTAATAAGGCGTCTACGCTTGTTGTTCCACGATTTGGAGGGAGCCGGAGTAAAGTATTCCGAGCAACAGAAGGTATTAGTTTTAACAAGAGCTTTCCATGATTCTTACAAGGTTTTAGCTGTGTTGGTTAGGCGCACTTCGCCTACGTTTGATAAAGCTGTGGAGGCAATTAGAACGGAAATGGAGCAAGAAAAGATTGCGGCAGCGAGTGTAAGGGAGAAATCTGTCCGTACGGAAGAACATCCCACTGTTTTGTATACAGGCGAAAGAGGTCGGGACCGAGGTAGAAGCCGAGGAAGAGGAAGAGCACACATCCAGTGTTACAGCTGTGAAGAGTTCGGCCATATAAAAGCAGAATGCCCAAATCGAGAAAGGTGGGGTCGTGGACGAGGAACATATTCACGAGGAAGGGGTCGAACATCATCTGTGGCAACTGTAAGTGAACTTGATGATAGCAATGACAAATTGGCAACAGTGGGAGTGCTTAGTGAAGATAAGGTAAAGAATTTAAATTCTAAAGATGTAGTGTCGAATGTTACTCTTAGAAATGGTTTGGATAAAACTGACACTTTGACTTTAGATTCGGGAGCTGAAGTCTCCATAGTCAATTCACCTGGTTTGTTGAATAAGGTTGAGCTAAGTAAGGGTCATTCAAGGGTGCAAATGGGAAATGGCGCAACACGGAAGGTGCGTGGAAAGGGGGAGTTACAGGTATCAAAAGAAGGCAAGGAAATTTTAAGATTACCAGATACTCTATTTGCACCCGAAATGTTGTTTAACCTGGTCTCGGTTGCCAATCTTGTTGATAATGGTTATGATTTGTTTTTTCATAAGCATGGATGCAAATTTATTAAGGATGGTGTGAAGTTATTTGATGCTGAAAGAAGAGGAAATTTGTTTGAGTTTGACATCAAAGCAATCAATAGAATATCCCCTATAGATAAATTGCATACTTGGCATTTGAGGTTGGCGCATACAAATCATAATAATAATAATATTAGAATTGCAGAAAAGCACAATCTTCTGGATGACTTGATGTGTGAACATGAAAATCATGATGATATTTGTGAGGCATGCATGTTAGGGAAACAAAGTAGATTGCCTTTTAGAAATAAAGGCAAAAGAGCACATAAATTACTTGAGTTAGTTCATTTAGATGTTTGTGGTCCAATGCAAGTTCAAAGTTTAGGGTCAAAAGTCTACTTTGCATCATTTATTTGATGACTATAGTAGAAGGACTAAGTGTTATTTTTTGAGGTCCAAAGACCAAGTGTTTGATGCCTTTAGACTCTATGTTGCGGAGGTTGAAAGGGAAACATCGTTAAAGGTTAAGTGTTTGAGATCCGACCTTGGAGGAGAATATAGATCGGGTGAATTTTGTAGGTTTTGTCAGGAGCATGGGATTAGAAGACAATATACATGTCGGTATACTCCGCAACAAAATTGTGTAGCAGAACGAAAGAATCGCACCATCATGAATGCAGCCAGGTCCATGCTTAAGCATGCAGCCTATCCAACAGCTTATGGCCAGAAGCAGTAGCGGCCGCTTGTCACATTCAAAATAGGTTGCCTAGTGTTGCAGTAAAGGAGGCAGTACCAGAACAGGTTTGGACTGGACAAAGACAATCTGTGAAGCGCTTTAGAGTGTACGGGTGTCTAGCCTATATGTTGGTGCCCGAAGAACTCAGGAGGAAGTTGGATGATAGAAGCGTATGCACTTTTCTAGTGGATTACGATGAAGAAACGAATGGTTACAGGCTATATGATCCGAACACTCGTAGAATACATGTCAGTGGAGCTGTGATATTTAACGAAAGTATATTATACAAGGATAGGAAGTTGCTTAGCAAGTCAGAGATGACAGAATGGATGCCAGCAGAATATTTAGAAAATGATTCAGGGGTAAGTGAAGAAGCAATGCGCAATTTTAGGGAGACAATAAGTTTGCCCATGGAAGATGAAATTGACCTCGAAGATGATGACATGGAGGATACAAGTGAGCAGGAAGACACAGAACCAGATGTAGTGCATGAGGTCGCAGAAACTGATAGTGCACTGCATACTGAGCCAGAGGAGGTGCATGAAGTCTTAGAGGCTGATAGTGCACCGGAAACTGGACACCAGGAGGAGGAGAGCAGTGAAGCCGTAATTGAAGAAGCCAGGGGGAGTACGAGTAGGACTCGTCGCAGTGAAGTTGAACGTCTCAAATCTCAACTTCCGTTTGATACAGAGAGATTTGGCAGAAAAGAAAGCAATAAGACAACAAGACCTCGGAAGCCTAAAATCTTATCTTGTGCTTTAGAACCAGAAACTGTGGAAGAAGCTGTAACGAGGCCAGATGCAGACATGTGGAAAGAAGCGATGAGAAATGAATTAGATTCATTCAAACAAACTGGAAGCTATGATTTGGTGCCGAGACCATGTAATAAGAATGTTGTCGGTAGTAAGTGGATTTTTAAGATTAAAAGAAAGGCGGATGGGTCCGTCGAGAGGTACAAGGCTCGCTTGGTTGCCAAGGGATATACACAGCTAGAGGGAGTGGATTTTAAGGACACATTTTCACCTATTGTTAAGATGACTAGTTTGAGAGCGCTCATAGCCATTGCAGTACAAAATGCCATGGAATTGGGTCATATGGATGTCAAGACTGCCTTCCTGAATGGAGACTTAGAAGAAGAAATCTATATGGAGCAGCCTCATGGATACGAGCAGGGAAGTAATATGGTGTGCAAATTAAAAAAGGCTATTTATGGATTGAGACAGGCGTCTAGACAATGGTACTTAGGATTCATTGAATTAAAAACAGAAGGTAATCTTTACATGAGAAGGGAAGGAGATAAATGCCTGATAATGGCTTTATATGTCGATGATTGTGTCATTGCCAGTAATGACAAAGCCTTGCTGGACAAGTATAAACAGTTGTTGAGAAGCTGGTTTCAAATGACTGATCTTGGAGATCTTCAAAAACTGTTGGGAATGGAAGTAAGAAGAGATAGGGCACGAGATGTGTTATACCTCACTCAAGAACAATATATCAAGAAAATGCTGGTCAAGTTCAAAATGCTTGATTGCAATGCAGCCAAGACACCATTGGCGCCAATTATCGGAAAAATGTGTCCAAAGACCCCTGAAGAGGAGGAAGATATGAAAGGTAGACCTTATAGGTCGCTAGTTGGTAGCCTGTTGTATGCCGCAAATAGCACAAGGCCGGATATTACTTATGCTGTTAATCTTCTCAGCAGGTTTTTGAATAAACCAGGAAAGGAACACTGGATAGCCGCTAAAAGGGTACTCAGGTATCTAAAGGGTACCTCAACTCATGGACTATGTTTTAAAAAAGGCATGGAAGATAATCTGGTTGGATATGCAGATGCAGATTGGGGAGGAGATACTGATGATAGAAAATCCACTTCTGGATATCTTTGTAAGTTTGGAGGTATAGCAATATCATGGGTCAGTAAAAAACAAGAGTGTGTTGCGAAATCCAGTGCGGAAGCAGAATATGTGGCAGTGTCTTTGGCAGCATCGGAGATCATTTGGTTGCGAAGGATGCTCATGGAATTAGGGAAGTCGTGCATGGGTGCAACAACAATTTATTGTGACAACAAAAGTGGGATAACAATGAGCAAAAATCCAGTTTGTCATTCGCGAACTAAACACATAGAGGTTCATCACCATTTCATTCGAGACGAAGTAGAAAAGGGTGAAATAAATGTAGAGTACATTCCTACTACATTGCAACAGGCAGATATGTTGACTAAGGTTCTTACTGAACCAAAATTACAGGTTGCAAAAAAACAAGTAGGAATTATGAGCTGTACAGGCTGAGGGGGAGAATGATGGAATTACAGTCTGTACACGTGTTGTGCCATGATTGCGCCACACATACATGCTTTTCCAAGCGGCGGTTCAGGTAAAAACAATAAAAAGGGGATTGAATCGGTGGCTGCAATGAGAGAGGTGGATCGAATCGAATGACAGATTGAGATACAGAAGGAGGATCGGACTGATAAATAAAGATTAGATCTGTGGTTGCAGGGGCGGATAGATTGGACTCCTTGTGAATCCAACAAGCAGGAGCTTATGGCTGCATGAGAGAAGATCAGAAAAGAGGCCGGCTTGGGCTGTCGGAGGAGCTGTAGGAAGAACCGTATTCACACATCCTGTCAGTGTGATATCAGAAGGCCAGATTTGGCAGTTGTAGGACTGCAGGAGGAGATCCATCAACGAGATTTATCAATTTTGATGTCATTTCGGCTCTACAGCTCCACCCAAACGGGTCAAAGGTTTATTCTATGTCATGGGATAGGATAATGAAGATTTTGGGAGCACAGAAGGGAGGAATCCTCAATCCTGCCCATTCTCGCCTCGTGAGGCAAGAAAAAACTCACCATTCTAATTAATTATCTAATTAATTAATTATTTATTGTTAATTAATTAATTAATTATATTATTTAAGTTATCTAATTAATATTTTTATTTTTTCGAATAGTTGTTTAGCCATGGAACCCCCTCCGTCCTCCCCTTTTGCCCCAATTGCTCTCCCCCTTTCCCCCTCCTCCCCATGCCCCACTTTTGCCCCCTTTGCCCTTCCCCCTCCTCCCCTCCCCAAGAGACCCCGGCCCCCCTCCCTTTGCCCCCCCTCCTCCCCTTCCCTCCCCTCCCCTCCCCTCCCCATTTCCCGGCCCCTCCTCCCCATTTGTTCGGCCCTCCCTTTGCCCTTTTGCCCTCCTCATGCTCCTTTGCCTTTCCCTTCCCTCCCTCCTGTCTCCCCTTCCTTCCTATTCTTCTTTCTCCACCACCCCCCTTCATTTTCTCGGATTGTCGTGTGTAAATGTTATTCTTATTTTATCAAGGAAAAATCTAATAATGATTCAATGGCAACTTACTTTTTTTTGCATGACTCCCATTTTCAGTCTGAGTCCCAGATTTCGAGATTTGACCCACTTTAATTAAATGCGACTTTATCCCTAAAATCTACAAAGTGGCAAAACACCCAGCATTTACTCTTTAGCATCGCATCTGCAAGCAGATAAGGAGATTAAAAGCAATGAAACAGATAACCCATGTGTCCCTACATTTTTAAACATATGATACTATTCGCTTGTCTTTGCAGTCTTCAAGCAAATTTGTATATCTGGTTCGCATAGCCGGAATGGAGCTTGAAAGATAATATATAGTATGGTAGATGCGTAACTTTTGGTTCTTTTCTTTTAACTTTGAAAGCGTACAAAGGGCAATTCTGATGCGGTTATCTTAACATTCTGCACAAGGGAAGTTGATTATCTGCAAGAGAGGTAATTTTTCATCTTGGTTTTTCTTCTGTTTTGGAGGTTCCATCTAAACTGACATGCAGTCAGCCCCTCGGATACTTATCCTACTTTCTCTTACTCTTTTTCTTCCGCAGGCTGGTTGCACAATTCTCATCATCTACCATTTATTTTCCTGGATTAATGGAGCTTTTATTTTGCTCTTCTGGGTGATTGGTCATCTCACGTTTTATCTATGGGGCTCTGAACTTTTTGATTGGATTGTGGCAAGGTCACTGTCACAGCAGGTAATGATATCTGCCATTGAGTTTTTTTCCTTTATTTTGATCCATTGAATTTAGCGCACTATAGAAATGATTCAAGTAGAAAAGACTCAAAGGGAAGAGACTGCCGATTTTTTGTGTCTCATAATCTGGCTCGACCCATTTTCTTTCAAGTGTTTCAATCCCATATGTGGAATATTAAAATTATAATTTTTTTTTTTTTAAAGAATGACAAACTTTATTGAAACACCAAGCCAAAAGCCAAATACAACTGCAGAGGCGGGAATAAAATCTCAGAGGATAATCATGATCCACTGAGTAGAACCACCAGCCTATGCATAAGACAACACACTCAAATAGGACTCAAATATCAACTGTCGCTTGGCAGGAGCAAGTGAAGAACAATGGTAAGCCTTAGCGATTCTAGTTTGTGCGTCCTAGAGGACTACTGCAGGAGGAATATCCAAATCCTGAAAGATACACAATCTTCTGCGCTTCCAGATGGACCACAACAACCATCCTGATGCCAAATGAAATGCTTGGCTCCGCACCTTATTCCAAGTATCCGGATAAATAGCCAGAAGCACTTGCTGACTTGTCAATGTCACATGAAAAAAGAGAAAGCAGCCAAGACCAAACATGCTGGAGATGATCACATAAAAGGAAACAATGCTCAATGGTCTCGTCCCTTTGCTTGCACAGTGGGCAGAGTGCTGACACTCGAGGATCAAATATGTGGACAAGCACATTCACCCGAGGGCATCTGTGAAGAATCTACCACCAAAGCACAACCACCTTAGGATGGAGTAGTTTATCCCAAGCCCAAGTCCACATACGTCTCCAACTAGGAGGTGAGAGCTGAAGGAACCACTTAGTAGATGGCGGAAGGATATTGTCATTGACGAGCAGCCTATACATAGAGTTTGCAAGCCTATGCTCGTGAACACTCTGGTGGAAAACCCACATATACCCTTCAATAGCCTCTGGAGCAACCAATGGCAGAGTACTAGCAACCTTTTGCCAAATAGGTCTGTCCCATCGAGACAATAAGAACTTTGTTTGAAAGATTTGCCAAGTCGCTAACTGGCCAGAATCATACCATGCTGCAACTGTTAAGATTCCTGCTAACCGCCAACGTTGTTGAGTTAATGGATGAACTGAGGCACAAAATGGAAGATTATTTTCCACATGTATCCACCAACAAGGGGCACTCAACTACTGACATGCAACAAGATCAATACGAAATAAGGTCCGTACTGTCTTTCAAGACTCCAGCAAGCCTTTCAAAAAAGGGGAGGCATTAGGAAAAGATCATAGCTGATAAAAGAGACTCCAAGGAAGAAGAGGTTTTAACGAAGCTTTCCCAAAAGGAACACAATGTGCAAGTTGACCGCTTCACCAACCGCACTCCAGGTGAGTCAACCATATCCTTAAGGATCCTCCAAATGAACTTAGAAATCAGAATCTTACTCTGCAGATGGAAGTCTGTCATACCCAAACCACCTGCAAATTTTGGCCTAGTGCATTTGGACCATGCAACCTTGACCACAACATGCTCCTCATTCCGACCGCAAATAAAATTACGGACAATGGTAACAATCACCTGAAATTTTGACTGAGAAGCCAGAAGGGCAGAGGCCATATAGATGTGGGAATTACTTAAAACATCTTACCAACAGTTATTTGCGCTGGCAGAGAGAGTTTAGCAGTATTCCACCAAAACAAATGCTTTCGGAACCCTTCTATGATAATATCCCAAGCATCGGAGGTAGATATATGAATGCCCACAGGAATACCAAGAAGTTTAGTTGCCTTCCCATGAGGAAGCACCTTCTAAGGAAAATCAGCAACACAAGGAGGCACAACCTTGTCAAGCGTCCATAATGTAGAACACTTTGGCCAACCAACAAGAACTCCAGATGCTAAAGAAAAAGTATCAAGAAAAAGCTTTGCATTCTGAAGATTGTCCGCATCAGCAACAAGAAAGAGAAACGTGTCATCAGCATACTGATTACAAATTTCCTGTGAACCATCCTTCATACTCAACCCCAAGACTATCCCATCCTGCACAGCCTTAGCAAATAGCTGTGAGAGGACCTCAGCTACTACTGCGAACAAAAGTGGAGCTAATGGGCATCCTTGGCGAACACCCCGCCCAACCGAAAAAACAGTGGAGGGTTCCCCCTGAAACAATATAGTAGACCGTGCGGAGATATGTTTTTTGCATAGAGGAGGAAGCGGAGAGCTATTTTTCTAAATTGTCAGCAAAGAACTCCTTCACTAAACCATCACATGTCATATAGAGGTTAGTTTCTTTGTCTGATTCTGTAAAAATGAAAGGTTTAAATGAGTCGAGAAGCAAGAAATTGAAGTACGACTGAATTAGTTGGCCTTATAGCTTTGTTTCTATTGCAACGTTAGAGACCAATATGCTTAGGAAAGAAATTGTCTTTCTGTTGGGCCATAGCCACAGTAGACTTAAGGCAATAATTCTAGTAGACTTAAGGCAATAATTTTGATATAGGTAGCCGACAATTCTCCCAAATAAAAGCTATTTCTTCATGCACATCTCACTCAGGTATATCTAACTAACCGAAGTAGCTTTCATTATGTATTTTTTTGGTCTTGCGGTGGTCTATTTATACATGAGGTGCTGCATCTTTATTTGTTGCAGAACAGACTTACGGAGGCCGCAATCATGATAATTATTTTATTGTTTTGGAGCTTACAAAAATGGCTAGATGGATGACAGAGATGGAGAATTGTTTTTGTGTCAGTACTTTGGAAATAAACAAATGCATTATTAGAAATAAATGTTAAGGTCTGCTGAGTCTTACGATGCGCTTTGTTGCCGTGATTATTCAAAAATTCAAAACTTTAAGGCAAAATTGATGATGTTAAATTTGGTGGTAAAGCAATCCAAATTGCTTTTAATCAAATTTTGAGAAGCGAAATATCTTGACTGTCTTGCATATATATTCTCTTTTATATTTAGGGTTGTTATGTTTGACATAAATTGCTATTTCATGCACTAATGCCACGCTTTTTCTGTTGGTTCATTTCGTCCTATCTGCATTTTTGTCAAATGGCGAAGAAAAGGATATACCCGACGATTTATCCTTTTCCAGATTTGAAAATTTATCAGAGTGTATTGATGATTTGTCCTGTTGATCTGGCCTTGTTTTTTGTTTAGCACAGAATTACTAAGTTGATTGTGCATTGGAAAGGCTGATGTACATGGATATAGTAGTTAAGTGTAGTTAGATATTTAATTACTCCTTGTAATTATTGCAATTGTTCTTTCTACTTAGGCAACTCCACTAAATGCATTCATTTGACATTTACTCTATGATAGATCCTGTTCATTCTTACATTCGATGTTACCCTTGGATGAAATAGGTTGTGCCGATTGGAAGATTTAACGAAGTGCATTGGGGTTGGTCTTGCCAAATGCGTTATGGCAATGTCTGCAGGCTCAGATAGTCCTGCAGATGACTCTGGATTTATACTTATAGGAGAGATGTAGGAGAGATATGTCCGATGCCCGACTTATCCACAATGTAGAAGCTTCCTTAGTTAGAAATTGGTTTCTCTACCTAACATTTCCTTCAGAGGCATTAGATGATGAGCTGGTTGATTCAGGAGTACATAACATGCTATAGTTTTTGCGGATGTGCATGTTACGCTTGGCAAATCTTGGGAATACTGTCCACGACGTACATTGTTTTATATGCTAATATACTGGATAAGGAATTTCAATTGGTAGGCCATCTCCCTTAAAATCAGAAGCAGAGGCAAGAGGGAGACCTATTATTGTAACTTACAGACTGTACGAGTGGGTTCTGAGCATGAGTTTTACTTGCTTAAGCAATCATCCAGGTATTGTTAATAACGTGGACCTTACCAAAATATATATGTCATCTGTTTTTTAACTTATTTTGTTTCATTATGCTAGCACAGGACGAAGATGGAAGGGCCTAGACTCTACAAGATATTGTTCCTTTACAAGTTTTAAGAAACAAACATATTTTTGAAAAAGCTAATGCCACAATGCCCAAGGCATAGTTTCAAGGCCCAACATTTATAGAATACATGTGCTTGAACTACATTAGCTTTTGTTTCCAATAGACAATACCTAGAATCTAATTAATAACATTTACATCTAATGACCATATATACCCAACTAAACGTCCTCAACCATATTTCACAAAATTTTAATTTAATCTCGACGAAAAGCCCAGCAACGCTGGGCACTTTTTCTAGTCATATATAATATCACTACGAGTGTTACAAATTATGTCGATTCTATGCCGATGTTGCTATGAGCATCACTTATATAATCATATATAGTCTCATCATTGCTGTTATATCAATAATTATGAGTGTTAGGGATTAACATCATTTATTGTATCATTCATAGAAATCAATCTTGTTAATTTGGGTTTTTTCGGTTTGGAGAAAAATATATTGGAATTTTTTTATAGTTATTTTCTTAAGGTTTTGGAGATTTTTCGTGATGGAATAAATTTTCGATTTTCCAAAAATCGAAGACATTTTTTTCGTATGATTTGGATCTTCTAGCTCTCCTTATCCGATGGCAGTTGGACGAATACCACGATTCCTAAGCTCAAGGTTTTTGGCATGCAGGTCTTTTTGTTTGATGATTTTGAAAACGCAGAGGAGCCAACATTTAGCTTTGTCAAATTTGGTATTGGCCAGATCATTTTAGAGCGACTGTATTGCATAGAAGAGCAAAAGTCATCGTCCTATTTTTCTGATTCTATAGAGGTACAGGAGTTGGCACAACTAGGAGAGCGAACACATTCTTTTTCAAAGGTCGATGCTCAAGAAAATTTATTTTACGTCTGTTGAAGTGGAGTTAGCAGGAGTGATGGAGTGATGGGGACATGTCTACTTCCGAGGCACGTCTATATTCTATGAGTACACTGATGAGATAAACTCGAGTAAAAATAAGCAGAGGTACAGCTTTGAGCAAGATATGCTTGCTCCATCTCTAGAATTTTAGCCATGTATTTGTCTGTAACAATAGTCGATACAAAAGGCAGGTTTTTGTCGTGATATATAACCAAAGGCTTTTGTTGTGACATAATTAACTATTATTGTTGCTGTTATTCCATTGTCCATTCATGATTGTTGCAACTAATTTGTCCTGATAATTCAGCACAAGTTATTGTTTTGCACCTAGCACAACACATTGAAGTCCAAGCATCACAGATAATGGACTGAGAACAACATTTCTATTCATCTGTTTTGCAGGTCAATCTATGCATGGGAATTATACACTTTGTATGGACTCTAGGCAAGCAATTTGAAACAAAGGTATTTTGATTGCGAAATTATTCTGATCAAGAAAAGATTATTTCCATAACGTTTATGCATAAAAAAAATTTTTGAAGAACGTGATTTACTTCATATTATACACTCAAAATATTACAAAGTACTTCCAGAAGTAAGAAATGTCCCTGAAGCATCAATCACTTTTAGATGATCACTCCATATTGGAATTTTAATACGATCAGGCCAATTGGAGATCTGAAAGCAATTATACAACTTCTTACGAATTTCTTGAAGCACCACCTGAGAAGAAATACGCATAAAGGACATCATCTACTATTCATAGCAGTGACAAACTATTTTTTCTGGTTAGGATTTATGTATTGTATGTTCTTTTGTATTTGAGGTTTTCTGCACTACTCTCAACATTCTAAGTTGATGTGGAAAAAAATGCACATCTTACAGCATATTTGTTATTGAATACCATGTTCACATCATCCAAGCACCATCAGTTTCAATATAGAATTCAGAAGAAAGTAATTGCTAAGAAATTCAAGATAATTTGTCAATGGGAAACATGCCTGTATGAGACGCAGACATTTTGCATGGTGTTTATCCAGATGGATTCCTTTGAGTTGTCATTTGCATCACTATTTGTTTGGAATGCAGTTGAAACAAGAATGCCTTAAGACCAAGGCGCTTATACCATGTACTAAATTCAAGGCTACTTCATTTCTTTAGTGTGAGGGATTTAAATTTGAGGTGATTTTATACAACTGAATCATTCTTCTATGAGTTTGGCTTCTGTTGTGGTCACATGATTCCCATTTCGACGTTCTTATGCTATTAGTTCCTTTTTTATCACATGATGTTCATTTCAATATTCCTATGCTAGCATTCAATTAGCTAGACCGTGGCAATAGCAATTTCATCAAGTAGGATTGTTAGTTCAATAACAGATTCTTATGGTGTATGGTAGTAATTTTTTTTTTCCCATCATTCCAAAGATCCTATTATTTATCCATACCATAGCACAAGCTATAGGATCACCAATAGACAAGTGCAATCAATCAATATCTTGCACATCAATTCACTCGAGTTTTGCAAAATCTTCTAGGTTGCTTGCATGGGCAACTTCACAATTTTTATAAGGATAACGAGATGGGCTTTTCTTTTATTATACTAGCATAACCAATTGTGCATACTTTTTTTCCTCCCAAAACATTGTCAGTACCAACCATTGCAAGAGGATAGTCCTTTATAATATATGAGCATGTTCTTAGAAACAACATGGCAACTGGCTCACTAGTTCTGCCTTCGGAATGGAAAGAGGCAACATGATTCTGCTCAACAGGTCACTCAACAAGTCGCTCGCAGTTGCCCTGTTGTGGCGGATGGAAAAATGGGCCGATCATTCCAGGACCCGCTCCCGGCTCCCGTCGGTCGCGGGGCCCTCTGGAGTAATCTCCCCTTCATGCCGCCATACATGAATGGAGATGTAGCACTTGAATCTTGGGAACTAAGAAATAATCTTCACGTTAAAGCCAATGAATGATTGATGCAGCTTCAACTACAACTATAAAGGATGGATACTATTTTAGATGCCACTAGATACACTTATAACTATACTTTTGCTCTACAATACAATCTGGATGACATTGATGTTATTTATATATGACCTTGGCAATTCTCATACATTGTCGGAGTAATATCCTAAAGAATGCCTAGCATTTTTCATGCCTAACGCACAGTATCCCAATGTTGTAATTTTTTGCTCTTTAAAGCCCACTTATCATTGTGCTCATCATTTCTTCATATATAGCAATTAGTACCATCCATGAAACAAATACGAATATTACCCCCATACTTATAGATTGTTTTGAGAATGAGCATTGTCATGATTCATACACTAGCTTCTAAATCGAGAAAGACACATGGCTTTCTCTTAATGACAAGCTTCTAGCAATAGTTTACGATCTAGACATCTTATTCATTCCAGCAAGATTGCTATGCCGCACAATTTCACTCAAATCAATGTCATGTTGTGACTCTTTTGTTTCTGTGTAAAAATGGCACCACAATATCCCAACATAAGATATTATTGCTAAAGCCCAACACTTATTGCAAATCATTTACAAACACGAAAGGGCTTCCTATGCTTCCATATTACCAAGCTCCAAACTCATAATTTGATAGATGTCTTTCTAATCAATGTTGTAACACACACTTCAAGTAAAATAAAAAGAGTTTTGCAGTCTTTTCTAACAACAAAACCCCTTCTCCGCGTATTGCAAATCACTTACAAACATGAAAGTGCTTCCTATGCTTTCATATTACCAAGTTTGAAATCGATAAATTTGTATATGCCTCTCTAACCAATGTTGTTATAATGTGCTCTTCAAGTGGTTTGCTAAAGCCCAACAATGTCGTACATATGTTATCTATTATGTTTAATTTGCTTTGACATCCTCCTTATTGCTATTTTGGAAATATCTTTCAAAGAGTTTTCATCCTATGCTTACAACAGAATTCGAGGATCAACTATCTCAAGCAATACCTAAGAAAAATGCATACATTGCAAGCACGTGTTCAGAGCACAAATCAAGAAATCATACGCTCACAAATTTGAAATCTAATTCATCTCAACCACTTGCATGTCAAAACACAGAAGGATTTCTATGGTCATCCAAGTTCAACATGTTGTGAGTATTTGTACGTGGTCCAACATAATATAATCAAGTTTAAGTCCAAATACCACATACACAAACTTTATATATTGAATTCTATGTCAATGAATTACCCTTGTCCCCTCCAAGCGATATTGATTGTTCTAGCCAACCATGAAACAACCACCTCTTCAAATGTTGAAAAGCCCAGCAACGCCGGGCACCATAACTAGTATTATCTAGTTTTCTTTTTATCATCATTGTTTGCTTCATTGTTGCTATTATCAATAATTATGTGAACATCTGTCATCATCCTTATGCTAGCCCCACAGATCAAAGTGCGTGAGCTCATTGCAATAGTTCGAAACTTTATTTGGGGGGGTACTGAGGAAGGTGCTGTGGTTAAGGTGGCTTGGTCGAAGTGCATCCTCCCAAAGTGGGCAGGTGGTCTGGCCCTCCGGTTGCCAGATGGGTGGCACCTACAGGTTCCACAGCCCACTTTGTGATGTACATGGCGATGGCTTTGGGATAGGTTGCTCCACCCTAAAGTTTCTGTACCGTGGTGGCAGGTTATCCACAGGTGTCTGCGGGTTAATGCCTTCCGACATCGCTATGATTCTCGCATATCTGCAGTATGCCCACTCTGTCTTTCGGATGTTGAGACTCTTGAGTACCTAAGGTTCAACCAGCATGGTCCTGGCTACATGGTTTGTTTAACAATATATTGGACTGCAGATGCATCCTCTTGGCGTCCTATCCCAACGCATGGCCTCCAGCTAAACAAAGGGCATTCCATCTTGGTTCCGGTTGGCTCCCTATGGTCGATATGGGGCGTCGCACACCACATCTTTCGGGGCATTAATTCTTCCGACGCGGCGTTATTATGGTGGGCCTGAAAAGATATTGACAGCCCTACGAAGTCTTCCTCCTTGACTCGTAAAATGATGGAACGATCCGGATTCAAGATCTTGAATTGATTCTTATCATTAGTCTCTTATTCTGGAGTAAGTACATTGTGCTTCAGGCTCGTGCTTCTGTGGCATCTTTTTGTGCTTACACAGTTAGATGAGACATGTAAATTTTGTACTTTCTATCTGATTAATAAACGTTTTGGCTTTCGTCCTTCCAAAAAAAAAAAAAAAAAAAAAATCACACGATAGTATTAGTTTGTTATACGTCAGATTTATATCGCCCTTGACATTACCATTTTTGTTGTGACACTTTTAATAGCCCATTTTCTTAGACATACATCCCCACAACACATGCCCCCCCCCCTCAGGACAAGAATATACCATTCAATATCTTTTATAATTGTTTATAAATTTTGAACTTACAGACATGCGCATTTTTGTAACCATGTTAGCAATTGAATTGATGATTCAATGTGAAATTTAGAATATTCTCTAGATATGAGAGAATTTTTTGCCTGGAACTGATGGGATGCATGACCTGTATTCTTGCAATTATTCTCTAAAAAATCAATCATGAGTATGTCTCTATTCATAGGTGGAAGATTAGGTACTGATTGGGATACTGATGGGATGGATAATTGGAAGCATCTCGGGAACATGTATAATTGTCCTCTGTATGCGACTATTGTTCTGTAGTAGATGGTGTAAGTCATCCTATCTTGTACGTGCTCTGCACAAAATCACCTTCAGGTGCTAAATATGAGCATCTGGCTTTGTATATTGCCTTGCTATTGGCCTTTCAAAGGATGGAAAATGTTAGACCAAAATTTATCACCATCGACCTCGAGCATGTAGTCATTGCAGAGGTGATCACCGGGGATGCCCACTGTCATAACAACCGTGGTGAACAAGTTGCATGTCACATTGTAGCATGTTGGTTTCATGCTAAGCGTGCATGGTTGCGCACCTTGATCCTCAAGATTGCGAGAATATATTAAAAAAGGGATGTGTTCCGTAGATTAAACAAGATGATGAGTACAATGGGCTATTGCATAACTTCTATGGCATGTATGGCAAAAATGAAGCAATCATCAGGTACCTGCCAATTGACTTCTTGAATGAATATGCATTATGTGTACTAACACAACCATAAAAGTATTATCATCTAGTTACTTGGAGTAGGGTTGGGCGTTTGGCGTAGTATGGGACGGCAAGTGGCAAAGGTCCGGGCGACTATTTGAACACACAAATGTAGATATGACAAATCATGTTGAGTCGCATTGGCAGGTCTTGAAAGTCCATGTTATAGATCGAATGAACAATATTTGTATGTATACTTTGTTATCACATATAATGGGCCACCCCGATGGCCATAGCCTAGCTTCAGGCTCTCTTCTCGAGCACTGCTTTGAGAGAATGTTTCTTGGTAAGATTAATCCATTCCGACCTCATCGTTTCATATGCAGTCATACTTACATTGATTGTTTATATTTCGTAGCTGAGTTTGGTAGATACAACCCATGTGCATATAAGAAATGCTCTGTTGTCGCCCAAAGGTTACTAAGAATATATGGGGAGGATTCTGCAACCATGGTTTTGGAGGATGGAGGACTCATGACCCTATCGATGGCTAGTGAGACCTATACTAGAATAAGGTATACTCAACAAATGATGTCTCATTATTGTGACTGTATTTCATACTACATGTTAGCATTTAATTGCTGGAGTTCAATTTCTTGGCCATAATTATGCAGACCTCCTGCTACTTTCCACATGCAGAAAGCAACTTCTATCACACCCATGGCAATGGGGCCCCAAAGCCTCAAGGCCTGCTGGAGGGAAATGAGAGCTCAATGGTTGGCTAGATGGAATGTGCAAGAGCACAGGTGCATACATGTGCAAACAGAGGCAGATCGCCATAGCTTGAGGCAATATCTTGACGCTTGCTTCCTCAGCAAGTTTTGGGATGTCAGTGCCCTTGAACACGTCAAGACAGCACACTACCAGTGCCACATAAATCCCACATTGGAACGAGGCCCCCAATGCTACCTGTGTACCTACTTGCCCATGAAAAGGCGCAGACTCATTGCCTCCATTCGCACAGGGGCACACCATCTTCGGATTGAGACGGGCAGATGGATTGGTGAGCCACACCAGGACAGGCTCTGTCAATGCTGCCAAATGGGAGTCATTGAGGATGAATCTCATACCCTTCAAAGTTGCCCAGCATATGATCAAATCTGGACGCACTATGCTAAGTTGGTCAGGCCTAGCCAGCCGCTACATGTGACATTGAACACGGCTTCCGTACGGGTACTCGGATCATACCTTCTGGAGGTTATGGACATGCGAGATCAGCTATGTCCTCGGGCACACACTTTGTGGCGTCCCCTACCGTGATCACGGTGCACCCACCAGAGTACAAAGCAGGAGTTCTCCCCATACCCGATTGCCACATGCCGATCAGGGGCCCTCACATGACACCGTGAAGCGGGGCCGGGTTCCGATTGGGAAGAGTGAAGGTGTCATTTACCCGTCTCCCTCGGGGCCTACCTAGGCTGCGGAAGCGTAAACATACATGTCAGTATACAAAGCATCACATATCCACCCCTAGGATGGCACATCACATCTGCATAAACAATGATCAGCACAATGCATAAGGGGAATCCTACCCAAGGCTCCGGACACAGGGGGATGGGTCGACAAGCTTGGGTCTCGAGAGTTCATTGGGCCGAGAATTCATGGCAATGGATTTGGTGGCATAAGAACATGGCAATGGGTAGTCCACTCCATCCCCCTTACGTGCACACTGCGAGTAGGTTGAAAAGTGTTGGGGCTTTGGTAGCCGCC
The DNA here is from genome assembly GCA_021234155.1 of Isoetes taiwanensis. Taxonomy (NCBI): domain Eukaryota; kingdom Viridiplantae; phylum Streptophyta; class Lycopodiopsida; order Isoetales; family Isoetaceae; genus Isoetes; species Isoetes taiwanensis. The sequence continues at coordinate 376,185 of JAJEKV010000046.1, forward strand.
CGGATGCATATGGGGGCTACATCTGGAGATTACAGCATCTCCCGGTTCGATGGGTGAGGGTAGGGATCTCTCTCCCTCCAGGAGATCTACATCTTTCGAGGGTGACTGAGGGCCACCGCCCTTATTCGACTTGAACCCAATGGAAAGTGAACCCCACTTCACGTGTCGAGCCCATGCCCCGCCCACACTCGGTGGCAAGCCATTAGACCTAGTCACAATGATCCCCGTGGGCTTTACACGCCACGGGGGATGGTTCAAGAGTCGAGGACACGAACCTCCTTATGAGCGCCTAGCCCCTTCACCCACAACCCGGTGTGGTTCTTGTGCACAGGCCGAATCTATATGGTGCTAGAGAGGCTAATCTAGGAGCATCCACTACCAAGCTTTAGGTCTCTACCCCCCTTCCCAATACAAGGAGTTCATAGAGATACATCATCCACATACATCATAAGAGAACTAAAGAACAAGATCTAATCTATATCATAGAGTTAGGTTCTTTAGTTAGAGTCTGATACCTAGAGATCTAGAAGGCTGCTATGGGCAATTTAATAGGCTAAACCTACTGATTTTATGACTAAAAGAGGGTTTGAGCTATTAAATTGCCTAAATACCTGATCCTTGAGGGACTCCTCCTGACCTGAGCTCGACCATCCTGCTGAAACGCTCGAATCAAGGGAAACTAAGGGTACAGTTCTCTCAGGCAGAGTCTGGGAGGCGGTTTTGGCTCTTGAGGCAGCCAAAACAGAGTTCTAAAGCCCTAGAAACGAAAAATGGGGAAGTTAGGGTTTCCCCTCCTAAATAGACATGGGGGTTGGTTAGGGTTTCCAATTATCCCCTTTTGGCATGTGGGATAATTGGGAATGGGCCCACTTGCCATTAATGGCTAGGTGGCAAAATGTGCCCACATGGAAATGTGTGCACATTAATGAATGTGCACATTGGAGAATGTGCACATTAATTGTACCTATGGGTATGGCCCACTTGGCACAAGGTGTCCATATGGAAATGTGTGCCCACATTAATGTGTACATTGGTAAATGTGCACATTAATGCCAATGCACATTTCTAGCAAGTTGCCCCCTAGGGCTACCCACTTGGCTATACGTCCTGCAGGCGTCGTTCGGGATGGCGGTAACGCGGCGGGCAAGATCACCGATACGCCCCGGGACATTATCTTTGTGATGGGAACGTCACATTCTCCCCCCTTTGAAATGATGCCGCCCCAAAGATCGACGGGTCTCCCCACCTTGGGAACTTCCTAACCCGCAATCACCCCGATACATACAATATACTACTATAAAATTTTACATTTATTAACATTACCTTAAGGTAATATTTTTTAGAACATTATTACGTGATTATATTATGAAATAACTTATCAATTCTCAACATCATTAAAACGGGTTACTCAATAATTCACTTATCCCGGCAATTAAGTTTATCAAAATTAAAATTAATGTCCGAGGTATTCTTCATTCCTTGCAAACACATTCCAACAAAATTTGTGTTGAAAGTCTTCCGAGTTCGACCTCCTTGCCCTCCCGAGAGCTCTATTGGCTGCTTGGTCGACACTCACGTTAGTACCATTTAATTATTAATAAAATTTTGGTTATATGGTGACCACCCCACCTATCTACATGGATGCATGGCTAATCTCGGTAGGAAGAGGATGAATCTTCCATAATGGGGGAGGGGCAAAGTGCCCTAAATGCCTATATGCCTCTCATGCCTACACCCTAGTTGCCCAACGTGGAGGATAGGTCCTTCCTTATGGGTAGCGAGAAGGAATTCCTCCTATCAAAAGCATATATGGGGGCTAGAGGTGCTTTTCCTATGAATGCATCCTTCCATGACCTCCTTTTCTCGAGGTCGTCTACTTCCGTGGGACAGTAGACTTTCTAATCTACCTTCCACTCTTCCAGCGGAAAAGCGGTCATGCCTACATTGACATTACACCACGCGCCCTAGAGATCACCGTGGCGGTCTCATCATCGGGTTACAACGCATGCAAACCATACCTAGCATAGGTTGCATGCGTAGATTAATCTTAACTACACATAGAATTAATCTACACAATCGACATGCCTGAGCCGATTTCTTAGGAGATGACCTTGCCGTCCCATTGCTCCATGAACGCGTGGTACTGCTTTTAATAGATCCTTCTTAAGTACCCACGTCGCGTCTTCCACCGGCAAGTGCTTCCACTTGACCAAATATTGGAGGAACTTCGATCTCCTTGTTTTCTTGAAAGCTTTATCAAGAATCATTCTGGAACTATTTCCGACTCCTCCTCGTCATTTCCAACAACGTTGGAGTGTCCAAGACTTCGCCCGGATTTGGAGTGTGCTTCTTCAATAAACTCACGTGGAAGACCTTATGAATCTTTGGCGGCGGCAATTCTAGCTTTAGGATTGGTTTACCTACTATCGGACTATTTTGAAAGGTCCGCCCACCTTGGAGCAAGCTTCTTACAATTCCGATGCGGAGCTTCGCACCTTCACCTTGATCTTGAGCCACACATTGTCGCCAACTTCAACTCTCTCATTTAGATTCGATGCTTGTCGGCGATGCTCTTCTACCGACTCCTTGTCGCTGGGAGATACCCCGCACTTCTTCCACGAGCGCTGCATATCGGCCAACATCCGTTCGCGAAACTTCTACCTTTGACACCTGATTGTGCCAAGTGTCCGAGTTAGGCATTGATAGCCGTGAATTGATCATAAACGGCGACATTTGGGATGATTCTGCTTGGTGCTATTGTATGCAAACTCCACCAAGTGAATAAATTCTTCCCACATACCTTGCTTATTCAGACATAGTTTCGTAGCATGTCCTCCAAAAATTCTGTTGGTCCATCCGTTTGGCCATCCGTCTGAGGATGATCTGCCGTGCTCATGGATAACTTCGTGCGAATGGTCGCAAAGAGGTCTTGCCAAAGGCTCATGAACGGATCCTCGTCGAGATAATCTCCCCTTGGCATACCATGAAGTCTCAAGATCTCTTTGGTGAAGAGCTTTCTTTGTATCCATAGCCGTGACTGTAGTCCCGCAAGGCACAAAATGTGCCATCTTCGGCCTTGTCGACTACTACCATCAAGGCATCCCTTCCCTCTTACCGCCCTTGGAAGCCCCGTGATGAAATCCATGCCGATGACCTCCCACTTAGCGTTTGGCACCGCTAAGGGGCTCCAAAGCCCCGGAATTGCCGTTCTGCCCGCTTTATCGACAAAGCCGACATTCCTTGATGTAGCTTCACCGCTTCTTCATTTCGGGCCACAATAGCTGCACAGACTTTGAAATATGTTTTCGCGAATCCCGCATGGCCAGTTGTTGACCGTTGTGTGTCATGGAGGATCAACTTCCTTACTCCTCAAGATTCGGCACACACAACTTGTTCTATAAGGATATAATAGGTTACCTTCTTCTAAATGTTTGAAGGCTTCCCGCCCTTATCCTCGCTCTGCTTCTCTACATAAACTTGCCCAAACTTCCTTGAAGCCCACATCCGCTAAGTGCGATTCTTCTATCTTCTTCCCAAGTCGCCGGAAAGTTTAAATTGCATTGCAATGCACTCTAGCTGTCGTGGGATGCCTTGAAAGCGATCCGCTACCACATTGAGCTTCCCGGCTTAGACTATACCGTCATACTCTTCACAACTCCATCCACCTTTCCCGCTTCTCGTGTTGAGGTGGTTATGTGAAATACATAATCGGAGGCTCGATGATCTCATCCACTGAACTTTCTTCCAAAAGGTAATGCTTCCAAATTTAATGCTCCTCGACAACCGGGCAAGCAATTTTGATCATGTGTAGCGCGCAAGCCAAGGCTGCCTTCATCTTCCCCGAGCTACACGGCCACACGCCTTCTTGCATGAGCACTCGCACTGTAGCTATCTTACTCGTGATCAAGGTTACAAGCCATCTTTCTCCTCGGTCCGGCAGTTAGGACGGGGGCGCTTGTTAAGGCTTCTCAACAATTCAAACCCTTTTGGGCTTTCTTTGTGCCAATGATCTACCAATCCTTCACTTCCGCCTCGTCAAGTCTCGTCATTAGCTTGGCCACTATCTTAGCAAAGTTCTTCACGAATCCTCCCAGACTGGGCTAGGTCGAAACTTCGAATTGCACATTCTTCGCTGTTTGGGCCATCGAATGACGGGTTTAATCTTGGAAGGGTCCGCCGAAATTCCTTCTCGGCCGAGTATCACGTGACCAAGACGTCTCCACTTTTCCGCTATGGGTGACACTTCGACAACTCTCATGTATAACCTGGTGCCTCTGAAGTTTTCTCCAAAGACCCTCCTTATGTTGTTGTAATGTGCCTTCAATATCCGCTTTTATACACCCAAAATGTCATCAAAGAACACTATCACAAAGGTGCTCCAAGAACCTCGAAGATACTGCTCATGAGCTCCTATGAACGCTAGTCGAGCGCTCGGGATAAGTCGTAAAGGCAATACCTGTGAACTCATAATGTCCATACCGCGCCCCTAAAGCTGGTCTTATGAATATCTTCTTCCTTTATCCGATCTGATGATATCCTGACCTTTAAGTCGATTTTTGGAGAAGACCTTTGCTCCTTGAAGGATCCATCAAGTCATCCGACCGGGAAGGCGATACTTGCTTTGATGGTGTGCTTGTTCAACCGCCTATAGTTCATGCACATCCTCAAACCGCCATCCTTCTCTTGACAAAAAGAATGGGCGCCCAAATGGCTAGACGCTAGGTTCAGCTAAAGTTTTTCCAGGTCGAGCAACCTCGTGAATTAAGCCTTTAGCCTGGCCAATTCCTCAAGGTCGCCATTCTGTATGGAGCCTTACTTGTGGGCTTGGCCTCGGTTCGAAAAGTTATCTCACACTCGACTCTCGTAAGGAGGAGCAATACGTAACTGAACGAAGTACACAATTAA